>OY744539.1:81017850-81070350 GCA_963556195.1 Sepiola atlantica | reverse complement strand
AATGTACGATTGCTTACGCCGACTAAACAAACCTTCTCTATCCATGATATTGAGCACTTTCGATTAACTTATACAACTTATCAAATAGAATATTGAATTATTACTATTATGAGTCCCCGGGCAACGTCAAGTTAACAAAAGACAAATAATGTGTTTCTCCCGGGCAACGCTGTGCTAAAACACACCTGCTCTATCTCGGATGTTGAGAATTTTTGGATTACTATATGCTATTTACATTTATTGCTCCCGTTTTTATGAGCATTCCAGAGCGCTACTGAAACCAGCCAAGCAAAATGAAGGATGCCTCCAGAGCACTACTAAAACAATCATTTCTGAGTGTCTAACCCACCTCCATTCGACAAGAAATGACGTTAACAAACGTTAAATAAAAATTTTTGTAACTATTTCCGGAAGTAATGACTCAGTATTTGCAAATTATTACATAATCACATTGAAATTTGATGAAAAATGACTGTAAAAATCCACCCCCCTTGACAAAACTGCCTATAGCCCCCCTTAAGAGTTAATTAAGAAATTCGGGAATACGTCCATTATCTGTTTCAGTTAATTTTATATAAGAATACACTTTTAGATTTTATCTGTATTCTCTAACCTTTTTTCTATAGGGCACACACACATGCACACATACATTGACACACACACACACATATATATATATATATATATAATTAACTTGTTACAAATATCCAGGGGGTATGAATCCGAAGGAAGTTGAAACCGGGTTTATGAGAGTGCTCAATGAAAATTCAGAGCAAAATATATATATTTTGATTTTATTCCATTAGTTGCGACAAAACAAGTTTTGTTTCATTGGTGCAAATAGCGACCAACTCATCGGGCTGGCGAAGGAATTCAAATGGCATAAGTTTTAACTTCACTTTAACGGGAGATTGAAAATTGAAAATACATTGGAGGGGGAGGGGGACAGAGTTGGGGCTTTGTCTATAACGGTGACATGGGACATGAGAGGGGAGGGGGGAGGACCCCAACAAGTCGTGTTTCAAATTATTACGTGGGAGGTTTTTCACGTGTCTGTGCTGTGATGATCTCAATTTCGGCCGGGGTGGGAGGAAGGGAGATGGGGCGACGGCCAGAGTGAGTTAAATTTAAAATGAGAATAAAATTATGATTATAACCGTCATTCCTATTTTATTTTAATTCTAATAAGTAATTATCATGTGGATAAAAATGTTTGATAATTTTAATTTAGGGTATTAATTGCTACTTTTGCATTTTATTTATTTTATTTTAATGTCTTGTTTATTATTTGTAGTGAATTTTGTTGTGATTATATATTTTTTTAAATTGTGATTATATTACACCGAGATCAATACTAGTGGAATCATTTTATAAGAGAAGTTTTCTGGTGTTACCAGTTTTATCATTAACAAAACCGATTATGATAACAATGATAACGCCTGCCAATCATACCTACGATAGTCGCAGTGATAACAGCCTTAATAAAAGCCTTAATAAAAATAAAAATAAAAATAAAGATAAATATAAATAAAATTAGAATAAAAATAGAAATAACAAGTTTGTAAGAATATTAATAATAATAATAATAATAATAATAATAATAATAATAATAATAATAATAATAATAATAATAATAATAGTATTAAAAAATAATAATAATAATAATAATAATAATAATAATAATAATAATAATAATAATAATAATAATAATAATAATAATAATAATAATAATAATAATGATAAATATCACCATCATTACCATCTTGCTAATTGTGAAGTCATTGGGTGAAATAAGTCGACAAGTGATGGTAGGCTTTTTTGTTCTACTACCAATGACAAGGACTAAGTACCAGTTAATAATTAGGTGTTCAAGGTAGTGATCGAAGGGTTAAGTAATTGAGATTAGATTAGTCCAAGTGATATCAGTGTTAATAGCTCCCCCCTCCCCTCTCATGTCCCATGTCACCGTTATAGACAAAGCCCCAACTCTGTCCCCCTCCTGCTCCAATGTATTTTCAATTTTCACTCTCCCGTTAAAGTGAAGTTAAAACTTATGCCATTTGAATTCCTTCGCCAGCCCGATGAGTTGGTCGCTATTTGCACCAATGAAACAAAACTTGTTTTGTCGCAACTAATGGAATAAAATCAAAATATATATATATATATATATATATATATATATATATATATATATATATATATATATATATATATTATTTGGTACAAAAAAAATAGTACAACATTAGTACCGTCGGTTTCAAGCTCAGAAGGACTTAACCATCCGGCTCTCTTCAGCTTATGTTGCCACCTGTTTCAGAAATATGAAGTCACGTGTCACTCTCGCTTGGATGCGTTATTTCCTTAGAGTGTTATGTACATCTGTTTAAAATTAGAGTTAGGGAGGTTTAATAAGGTTTTAAAAAAATGGGGCGTGAAATGTAACAGTTGAGATTTACAAATGGAAAAGAGTTAAAAATATAAAAAATAATAAATATTTCTATACAAATCCCGTGAGTCAATGTTTATGAGGAGCGTATATTTGGCCGTTACTGTTTTGAGGGTTAATAATGTGTCTTCTAGAGAATGTTGAGGAGAGAACATTCGGAGCACATTTCATGGAAGTACTTGTAAAATAGCACAAGGATGCAACATTGCAGCGATAGGGCAGGAGTTGGAGCTTGGTGGATAGTGAGGGACCTACTAGATTAGCAACTCTTTTTTTTACCTTGTCTAAGAAGCAGAAACTAGTGGATGGTGCACAAGCCCAGATGTGGCAACTATACTCCACGCATGGGCGAATGGTGGTTTTGTAGAGATATAAGATACTGTCATGTGTGAGAAGTTTTCTAGCACGGTAGAGGGAGCCCACTTTCTTTGCAGCAACCTTGGCAATGTATTCTATGTATTGGTTGCAATTCATACTATCTGTGAGTGTTAGGCTGAGGAGTTTGAACATTGGATATATATATAACACAGTAGAACCCTCCATAAAATCCACACATGAAACTGAGATAAACAGCTCGATACCTTTTTAGACACACTTATAATAAAGTCCAACAACAAACTAGCATTCAAAGTACACTGCAAAACACTCACAAAACGACTATTTACACTTCTACTCTCACCTCGATAGCCAGATAAAAAAAGGTATGATGATAGGCTTTTTCCTATGCGCTCTTAGAATCTGCAGTCCTCAATATAGAGATGAACAAATCAAACACATCATTAATTCCTTAAAAACATTGCAATACCCTACACATTTTAGACTAAATGCTCAGAAGAAAGCTATTCAAATATTCTCAAAAAACAATACACAAAAACATCAAATGCCAAACACCTCTCTCGTAGACAGACCTCTTCTCTTACCCACGCATTCCAATAATACATCCATCTGCAACACACTTAACAAATTACGCATTCCAACAGTGCAAACCACATCACAAACCATAAAACAAACATTAAACACAGCAAGACATTTCCGAAAAAAACCCACATCCCATGCTGCTTATATACCGTCCCATGTAACAGCTACCATCAAATTTACGTGGGGGAAACGCAACGTGAATTGAAAAAAAAGATTAAGCGAACACAAAAGGGACATAAAAAACAATAACTCTCCTAGTGCACTTTTTCCCCATGTATTAGAGCACGATCATGCTTTCAAATTTGAACAGGCTAAAATCACCAAACACATCCATAACAAAGCTCGGCGAAAACTACTGGAAACAGCACTAATCACAGCCTCTAACACCATCAGACAACGAAATAGTTTCTACAATCTATCCCCCTTAATAAGCAAAATTATCCTGACCGAACAAAAACTAAACCTAGATCATGGCTAACCCTTCTTCTCATCGTTCTCAATTGTACTTATATACAACTCCCCGCATACACACTCACGTACTAACTCCTTTTCACATATATATCCATTAACATACTCATGAATCACCCACTACGAATCAAAACTTCTTAACCACAAATAACAGCCTTACAATGAACACAATCTACACATCTTCACAAATATTTAGATATTTAAACTCCTTTTGCCCTCAATTTACTCTCAAACCATTAACACATCTTGCATTTTACTTATCTCCCCCAAAAATTAAAATCATCTTTCTTCTTCTTTCTCTTTTCCTTTTCTTTATTGTCATGTTCACAGCACACTTCAACACATTCTTTCAAACTCACTTAGATTCACACATTCCTGACATAGCCAGCTGGTGAATACTCCTACCCTCCAAAAATTTCACACCTGACCACAACAAAATCTCCCCTCCTATCCCACCCTTTCGACTACTTCTTTCATACTCTTACCCACTCCCCGCCCATTTTCAAGTTATCTTCATTTCTTCAAATCTTTTTCTAAAACTATGATACCACCTACATACCAAACATACAGAGTTCCTCCCCTTCCCTCCTCTTTCCCCAGCTCCTCAAAATCCATGCCACGACAAAAACCTCAGCCCCCCTTTCCTATCTCCCACCCTAAGGCAAATTCACTAACACTCTCACCCTTCCCCTTTTTTACTGCTGCCTTAATGGTACCCACTCAAAGCCTTCCATATTCATTTCACTCTTTGTCACTGACTGACTTCTCTCAGCCTGGACCCTCGTCCAGCGCTCTTAGTAGCCACGGCTACTACTTTTCCTTATCAACCCATCATGTCAATCCAATATTTCGATGTACTTGCATGACATTTTTCTAAAAATTATCATCCTGGGGAAGTCTTACAATAAAGATGAAACGTTGATGAATATATAAAAAATATCTCTTCGCTTTTCCTTTTTCATTTCCCATATATATATATATATACATATATATATATATATATATATATATATATATATATATATATATATATATATATATATATATATATATATATATATATTACGGTAAATATTATTAAATAACACGGAGTGTTTTTGCTTGATAAGACTTTTTCTCTACAAAGGCTCCATCTTACTTTCGAACATAACACAGAACTACATTAACTTATCCGACCAAGAACTCAGCGAACAGCAAAAGGAATTCCTTAACCTCGGACCATTTATTTGGTCGATACAACCATCAAAGTAAAAAGGTCGAAATCGAACTGATATTCGAAAACATTGACAAACTAGAAAATGAACAACAAATTACTACACATCCCGGAATTAAAGATCTAGTCAAAGCCGAAGCCATTAAAAAACATGTATGATAAAAACAAAACTCCACTACATTCTTAACTCATAGTTTTAAAAGAAAAAAGCCGCAAATGAACTCCAAAACCACCCAAACATTATTATTTTAAAAAAGCTGATAAAATGAACATATATGTTGTACTTAACAAACTGACTATTTCACCAAATTACAAACAATTTTAGACGATCATTCGAAATTTTCAAAAGTTAAAAGAAACCCCATTGATCAATTTAAGACACATGTAAACAAACTTATAATGCCGTAATTGATAACCTCAAACTCCCCAAAATAATTGGGGATTATAAACCTAGTTAGCTATACGGTACCGTAAAAATCAATAAACCTAACTCCCCTCTCCGTTCCATAATTTCTCAAGTCACTACCCCTATATATCAATTATCTCAAACAATTAATGAACTAATAACTGCTTATTTACCAAGTAAATACAGTGTAAAATCCACCCATGAACTCATAAAGATACTCCACCCCCACCCCCCAAAAAACAGATAATAAAATTACCGCTTCACTTGACGTTGAAAGCTTATTTACAAATGTCCCAGTACACAAAACAATTGATATCATTATTAATAACATATACAATAATCCATCCTTCCCTCCACTAAAAATTGATCTTAAAATACTTAAAACGTTAATATTAATTTGCACAACCGAAGTCCCTTTCTACGACCATAAAGGGAAACATATATCCCCAAATTGACGGTGTCTCTATGGGATCTGTCCTCGGACCGACCTTTAGTAATTTTTACATGGCTGATCTTGAAAATAAAATATTTAATATAATTACTAAACTCTCCATTATGCCCGCTACGTTGAGGATAGCAGACAATAATGATGAGATAAAAAAAAAAAACTACAACACATTTTTCAAAATAACTCTGTACTTACATTCACCCATGAGCTTAATGTTAATAACAAAATTCCGTTTTTAGATGTTCTCATTGACTCTAACAATGGTGCATTCATCACCTATAAAAAACTACCTCTATTAATGCATGCATTTTAAGTTATAGAAGTGAATGCCTATATCGATATCAAATTGCAAAGATCTATTAAACCGCTAATCTTTTCAACCAAAAAATATTCCTTAACGAATTAAAAAACATTAAGCAAGTCCTAATTAATCATCAATTCCCCAATTATATTGTAGACGAACAAATAAAATTAATGATTAGAAACTATAACCAAATGCATCCGAACTTTAAATTTGATGAAAAAGATCTTAAAAATATAATACATCGCTACATATCCATCATCAACTCTAATAATAAAATAAGATTCATCATTTATTACAAGAAAATAAAAACATCAAACCATGTAGTTAATAACACTCTTCAGACCCAAAATATATTAGGAAGAACCAATGTAATATATCAGTTTCAATGCCCCATGGGAGAATGTATCTCCGACAATAACAATATATATATATATGCAAACATTTTTTAAAATAATAGAATTCGTCTGTTTAATTATACCTTTTTTATTTTTTCAATTTTTCTGATGGTCTTTTTTGTATTAAAATAAAAAATAAAAAAATTAATAAATGTGCCATAGGTTTCACAGGTTTCACAGGTTTCACGAACGTTTTCGATTTTTCGTCGAATCATCCTCGGATGTCAAAAGAAAATGAACAAAAAAGATGGAGAAATAAAAGATTTTTTTAAAAGACAGCGGAGAAACGCGCAGAGAACGTTTTCGCATTGTTCCAGGAAGTCGTTGACGATTTAAATTCAGCAAGCTGGATGGCATCACAGAACAAAATCTCATTGCATATATATATATATATATATATATATATATATATATATATATATATATATATATATATATATATATATTGGGTATTTAGATCTATATGGCTAGGTTTCCTTCCTCGTATCTACTTGCCTATCTACTTGCCTATCTGGTACCTAAGGTACTTATGCTTTTTTTTGCAATGCAACTCTTATTCCTATATAATTGTATTGCTAGCTACCATATCGTAGAATGATTCTTGAGTGTAGTGTTTGGATAGTATTATTATTATTATTGTTATAATTAATGTTATTTGATATGCAAATTACCATATCACACGGTAGTCTTAAGGGTAATATATTATTATTATTATTATTATTATTATTATTATTATTATTATTATTATTCATTTATGTATATATAAGTGAATTTTTAGATGAATTATTTCTACACTTGATTATTGGGGAAATGGTCGTTTGATCAGTACCATTGGAGAGCCATGGATATTATAACTGTCCTGTTTTTAAATCTCCGAAACAGTTACATGGTAAACAGCTGATGATCCCCGTTTTAATATTTCACGCTTAAGTTAAGGTCCCCTGTTTTTGTTTCACTGTAAGATACTTGAATCACCTTTTTTATTTATGAATTTTCCAACGAATGCTAAGTCTACGATATTTTGGATTTTGTTAGTTTCTCTGGGAATTTAAACTGTACTTTCTTTTTTTTTTCTTGTTGAAAATGACTCAAAGCTTCTTTAGACTATATATATTGAAAAATACATCTTTCAAACATTACAAGTGCCATTTTTTAATTGTGTGTCTTTGATAAAGGGAATGATATTTAAGCGTTTGCAGTTCTACGGCCTTCGTACTGGCGTCGATAATGTTGATTCTCTTTTAGTGAGAAATAAATTCGGGTTTTGCTTCAGAATTGCCTTAAATCATGATTCCATAATGTCTGCCTGCAGAACGCTAGACTCAAATATACAACATGGTTCACATCTATAGTCGTGCGAATGTGTGTAGACTATTATATGACGAGGGTGAAGTGAATTGCGTTCTAGAAAGAAATGAGTACAGCGAGGCATATCGACTGCACATCTACACGCTTCCTATCTACATTCACCACTAAAATGGAGCACTGCGAGCTTAGGTTGTGTGCGTGTGTGGTGATTGTAAGTGGGTGTTAGGGTTATGCAAGGGTTTAGGGTTTTGAGAAGAGCTAATGTGATTGGGGAGAAAGTGTGGGAGCACGAAGTTCTGTGTTTGCACGCACGCCTATATCCGAAAACGATGCAAGAAATCCTTTTAGGCGATGAGTAGACATTTGATAAGATTAAAGAAAGAGAAATTGATCAAATAAACCTATCAACTATAAAAATTCTCAAAATCCATGAAAAAAAATACAACGAATATAATTCATTCAAAAAAATGTAAGCATTTATTCTGAGATGCTTTTGTACCGCAAGATCTTTCAAATCTCGTTTTTTTTGTTCACACTGAATGCCGTATGAAATATGTTTTGTACAATCAGATACTTCTTCTGTGTATGTGCCTCTCACCCTATAAGTGTATCGGCGCAGTAATTATAATTTTCATTTTTTTTTTTAAGTTGACAAAGAAATATATATACTCAGCTTTTACGTACTGGAATAAAAGAAGATCCCGTTGAGGGGTTCTTGTTGATTTGATAAGGAAATGTTTGTGAACTTGTCAACTTTGATCCAAGGTCACAACAAATTGCACTCAGTGATAAGCAAACACACGAGCAAGAGACCTTACGTCAACCAATTTCTATCCTCTAACCGCAGTTATGCTATGGACAATCTGGATTCGAATATGTTGTCTGGTGAAACTCTAGAGTGCGTGAAGACACCGATACGCCGAAGTGCAAAAGGGTAGCAAGGAAAATGATGACCTCATTTCGACCGTTTCGAAAATAAAGACTAAAAACATAACTTTAGAGAGAATGGAATTGACTTCATGAAGATTTTTCCTGTTTTAGTTAGGTTAGGGGTAGGGTTAAATATAGGTTAGGGTTAAATATAGGTAAGGGTTAAATATAGGTTAGGGTTAAATATAGGTGCACGAAACTGGAATAAATTACTATTTTACTGATATACATTACTTTATGATTTAAAACAAAATTAAATGACCATTTAAACTTCATTTATAAGATTTCTTCAAAAGTAAATGACGATGCTTAAATATCTTCAAGACATCCGCATATGAGCGACACGTGCATTCATTTTTTTTTTCTTTTCGCGATACTAACAGCAATTAGTGTATACTTGTATTAAAATGTTTTTAAAACTTTTGTAAATTGTCATCGTCAAAAAGAAAGTTAATTTAAACCTAAATCTGTAACAATTATTTTACTCAATTATCCAAAATACTAAATACATTTTTCCTATTGTGAAGGTATAAGGTGTTGAAAGGAAACAATTCTGATTTTTTTTTATATGTCGAGAGTTGTAATCTAACCGTAATAAAAAAAAGGGTTACAAAGACAATCTAACTTTCAAACAGATTCCTCGGCACCACCACCTTTTTATCTGCTATTCTCTCTGTCCTCTCAAAATCGACCTCACTGCTTTCCATTCGTCCTTCCATGTAAGTCTGTTGGTCTCCACGTATGTAAATTAGTTATTCAAACATACAGATCAGTCCCAACTATAAAAGTCTATAATTGTGAAGAGAATTTTTTTTTTTACTCTGGCAAATGTCAGTCTCTATTTAGCTGGTAAGTGTTCCCCTACATAGTCAGACTCTCCCCTGATCGTATGATCGCATAAGTGACAGTGAGTGATTGTCGTTTTAATCTAGTGCTCCTCCGTAGTGGGACAGATATTTCTTTCTCTCTGAGTAAAGAATCAGAAGTACCAGGATCTGAATTGGTAGTAGAACAGGCAGCTCAACCAAAGTAGGCCCGACTTCTCTCTCACTCTAAGACTACTTGCATCGGAATCTGGTTCTCTCCATTCAGCACTTTCTGATGATGTGTCACTGCTGTTGTCCACTACTGATGCTGAACTAAAACGTGGGCGCAGGTCTCTCATTGACGCCCACCGACTGTGGACTTATCACTCCGGTTATTAGTTATTCACATATGCAGAGTATTGATTTACTCCTCTCCAGGAGTTATGCACAAGGCCAGTTTTTATCTTACTCCCACAAGTAAGATGTGACCCACGGTCGGGTCGGGAAAGTGGGGTTTAAAAATTGCCTGGGCAGCCCCGTCGGCATTCCCCGGTAGGGGCGCCTCAGGCAGTAAGCAATAAACTTACTCCTCCCCAAAGAGGGGAGGCGAAGCCTGGGAAGGTGGACCTCCTAGGACTGCACAGGACAGACCCATAGACCGGCGGAAATCAAGCCCCGAAGGTCAAGACAATACCAGTCTATGGTGTGCAGTATCCATCGGAACAGATACTACACTTTGATCTTAGCCAAAAGTCCCAGCTATAAAAGTCTACAATTGTGAAGAGAATCCCTTTTGTACTCTGGCAGATAGACATGCACGGCATGCGAAGCATTTCTGCGTCTTTTTAGCGGGTAAGTGTTGTTCTTTATTGTCAGAAGTGTTTAATAAATCCGAACTTTTATTTATAAAAGTTCAACATTATCATTTATAAATACGATATTATCTTTAAAGGAAAAAAAAATTTTACTTAATTTTTCTGCCGATGTTTTTTTTTTAAATAAAAGCAAACAATTGGCAGGAAAATTAATTTTAAAAACATTCTTGATGTGGTATATTCTATTTATGAAAAGTGTGAAAACGTTTCAGATTTAAAAAAAAAAAAAGGACTTAGATATTTTTCATTTTTATTGACAATCCAATGCAAGACTTTCTAGCAAATCTTAATGATTTACATTCACCAAAACTTTTAAAGTAATATTAAAATGGTCTATTATATTAAGAATGATCTGGAAATTAACAGAAGTTCTATGATGTGCGGATAACGGATTAAAGAATATTTCTACAAAAATAAATTTCTGAAAGAAAATCAAGATAAGATTATTTATTAATTTTGATTCTCAATAGTTCAACAAAATCGGATAATTATCTCAGATTTTACCAATTCTCTAAATTAAAGAATTCTTGTTTTTCTTGTTTGATTTCATTTTTTGTTTCTAACACAAATTACGCGTCCGTTTTCTTTTGATGCAACGATTATGGTATGGTTAGGGTTATGGTTATGGTTAGGGTTAGGGTCCGTTAACAATATCGGTGAGCCCCTTTTCTCCATTTATCTTTAATAAACGTACAAAGACTTGTATTTACGTTTTGGACATGTATTTATCTTGATTCACTTTTCTGACTAATTTCAGCAAGTATCGACATTTATTAGATGACACAACCGCAAGAGTTCTTTGTATCTGAAAATGAGTAAAAGATCTTAGTACATAGAATGATTAAAAGATCTTGGTCGAAAATTCACATAGACATACAAATAAAAAGAGACTCGGTTTCAACAGCAGATGAAAAGAACTGGGTAAATCGATAAATGTTCCTATGTCCGCCTGTTGCTTCTCTCCTCAGCAATTTGCCACCTGGCAAACCCGTTTCTTCTTTATATTTTACAGTTGAACGACATGTGGAACGACACCAAAGGTCGCATGTAAAGTGACCTACATTATCACCAGGTGTCGCTATTGGCTGTCATGGGAAATTTATGACTTAAAAAAAATGGGAAAAAATTAATCAACATTATTAACGGCTCGAATTTTCACAAAACTCGTGGTACTCTTATAGCTGATGCACCATGTTTCCGTGACTTTGTATCGTTAACGTTCGGGCAGGTTACAGAAGCGCCCGAGAGTTGACGAGGCGAAAACTGCCAAACGCTAACTTGAAGACTGGCAGCCGATAAATTACGACGAAGAAAAACAAACTAAAATACATATATACAAATAAAGAACAAACAAACCATAGCTAAACAACTGTTATCAATTAGATGTTTATCTTTGGAACCATTGTTAATCAAATGTTTTTGAATATCAGGTTGGAAAGAAAGTAATGTCGTATTTTTTACTTCATCACTTTTCAGCCTCCTAAGTTGTACACAGTTCTAGATTTTTTTGGTGAATTGGTGTCTTAATATCTTGCTTTACCTTTCAGATATAGTAATTAGCAGGAAAATATTAAGTTTAACGGTCTCAACCGTCAAAATATGGATATTAGTGAAGAGCATCTGAGACTATGAATTCAAAAAAAGGAAACTCAGCTGCAGAAGCTACAAGGAATGTGTGAACTGTCTATGGGATAAATGTTCTGAATGATCGCAAATGTCAACAGTGGTTTGCAAAATTTTCTTCTGGGGACTTTAACCTGTCAGATCGGCGACGTCCGAGAAGGCCAAAATCAATTGATAAAGACGCCATTAAAGTTAACCAGCAGAGAATTAGCTCAACAATTCAATACAACCCATACCACAATTATTTCATACCTTCACGAGTTAGGAAAAATTTCAAAACTTGGACCCTGGGTTCCCCACGATTTGACCGACGCTCAACAAAATCAAAGATTGGCTGTTTGCACATCTTTGCTTTCCAGGAATCATCGAGAACCAGTTTTGCAAAGAATTGTGACTGGAGATGAAAAATGGATTCTTTACAAGAATACCCAAATGACAAAGAACAATCGTTAGACCGAAACCAAAGTCCACAGCCTGTTCCAAAACAAGGACTAAACCCAAAGAAGGTTATGCTCTCGTTATGGTGGAACATGAGAGGACTGATTCATTATCAGTTACTAGAGCCTAATCAAACAATCACAGCAGTAAAATATTGTTCATTGTTGGATGATCTAAGAATTGCCCTATAAAAAAACGACCCGCATTACTCAATAGGAAGGGTGTAGTGCTTCGGCATGATAAGGCAAAACCTCACACAGCAAAACTCACTCAGGGAAAGGTCATGAGTTTCAGTTGGGAAGTTTTGCCTTATCCGCCTTATTAACCTGACATTGCTCCATCCGACTACCATATTTTCCGGTAGTTGCAGCATCACTTAAACAATAACATTTATGAAAATGATGACCAATTCAAAAATGACCTAAATTTGTTTTTTTCTCAAAAATCAGAAATTTTTTTGAAGAAGTCATCAAATAGCTAGTTGATCGTTGGACAGAAGTCATAGAAAATGAGGGAAATGATTGTAAAGATTAAAAATGCCCTAATGTGAATGTTTCAGATTAAATAAATGTGTTGGACAAAAACGACATTACTTTCTTTCCAACCTGATAAAATGTTATATTGTTTGTGCACCGGAAAGTTACAAATGATGATTTTGTTTGATTCGTTAAGCAAATGTTATTGTTTTGTTTTTTAATTTGTTTCAATGGTTTTTGTAAAAAAATTTATTGTTAACATAAACACCGCAACAACTGTTTTGATGCATGCTTTTGTTTTGTTTTCTTATTTTAATGAAAACAAACTGTTTATTAATGCATGCTCATGAACAAAAAATTAATTATTAATGCATACTCATTAAAAATGCGAATCGAAAGATGTAGTTCCTTAAATCTATATAAAGGCATCATGACTTATTAATGCATACTCATAAACAAAAAATAACTTTTTAGTGCATACTCATGAATCAAAAGATGGCGGCTTTTTTTCAATCTATCGAAAGATTAGTCGGATTGACTACGAATGAATGGTAGAAATATATATCTGCCTTTATGTTATCTCGTAGTAATTGCTTCTGCAACTACACGAGGCATACGCTGTACAATTTAAGTATATCCCAGTTTTGCGATAGAAGTATTGGCGTTCTAATTTTTAATTAGAGGCTTGTGGCACAATGATTACAGTCTGTTTAACACTTTGTTAGATACTTTACAGTCATGTTCATATCTAGTCTGATGAATTGACTCATGAATTATAATATATACTAAAATTTTCTTTTTCTCAACTATTTTTCATATTTTAAACCACCGTCTGCTTATCTCGCTATATTTTCACCCTCATTTTTTTTATCTTGCATTCTCCATTATTTAATAGTAACATTAAGGAGATGGCAGCACCCTAAATAAAGTTATTTAAAATACATAGTCATTCAGTAAAATAGAAAGGGAGACAATCATCGTTTTTTTTTCAATTAAATATATTGATCTTATCAAATGCATATGGCGTAATATAACGAATAAATGAGATTTATTGAATAATGACTCATCCTAATTCGTGTGACATTCTATTAACAATTCAGGGAGTTTTTTTTTTTCGGTATTGTTTTTTTCTTTCAAAGCATCGTTAATCATAGTTATATGCCAGCTATGTTATATTTATAACGATTTTTTAGTGAACTGTTTCACGATAGAAATGCGATTTTCTAAATGACAAGACTGCGAAAGAAAAAAGTGTTCGTTGTGCCTAGTAAATGAGCTTTCCTTTAGTTTTTTTTTATACAATCACCAAACAAAGTGAATTCGTATACAAAGTTAGACTTGAATTTTATTAATGGATCCAAGCAAATTTTGTACTTTTGCCATAAATAATTAATTGAAAGTGTTTATAATAATCAGCTGGTCTATTATATCTATGAATTCATTTATTGTGATTTTTCATTTTATTTTATGTTAGACTAAATTTAGTTTTGGTCGAGGGAAATACAGAAGCACTTCTACGAACAAATACAGAAGCACTTCTACGAACAAATACAGAAGCACCTCTACGAACAAATACAGAAGCACTTCTACGAACAAATACAGAAGCACTTCTACGAGCAAATACAAGAACCACTTCTACGAACAAATACAGAAGCACTTCTACGAACAAATACAGAAGCACCTCTACGAACAAATACAGAAGCACTTCTACGAACAAATACAGAAGCACTTCTACGAACAAATACAAAACCACTTCTACGAACAAATACAGAAGCACTTCTACGAGCAAATACAAGAACAACTTCTATGAACAAATACAGAAGCACTTCTACGAACAAATACAGAATCACTTCTACGAACAAATACAGAAGCACTTCTACGAACAAATACAAGAACCACTTCTACGAACAAATAAAGAAGCACTTCTACGAACAAATAAAGAAGCACTTCTACGAGCAAATACAGAAGCACCTCTACGAACAAATACAGAACTACTTCTACGAACAAATACAGAAGCACTTCTACAAACAAATACAAGAACCACTTCTACGAACAAATACAGAAGCACTTCTACGAACAAATACAGAAGCACTTCTACGAACAAATACAGAAGCACTTCTACGAGCAAATACAAGAACCACTTCTACGAACAAATACAGAAGCACCTCTACGAACAAATACAGAACCACTTCTACGAACAAATACAGAAGCACCTCTACGAACAAATGCAGAACCACTTCTACGAACAAATACAGAAGCACTTCTACGAACAAATACAGAAGCACTTCTACGAACAAATACAGAAGCACTTCTACGAGCAAATACAAGAACCACTTCTACGAACAAATACAGAAGCACCTCTACGAACAAATACAGAACCACTTCTACGAACAAATACAGAAGCACTTCTACGAGCAAATATAGAACCACTTCTACGAACAAATAAAGAGCACTTCTACGAACAAATACAGAAGCACTTCTACGAACAAATACAGAAGCACTTCTACGAACAAATACAAGAACCACTTCTACGAACAAATACAGAAGCACTTCTACGAACAAATACAGAAGCACTTCTACGAACAAATACAGAAGCACTTCTACGAACAAATACAAGAACCACTTCTACGAACAAATACAGAAGCACTTCTACGAACAAATACAGAAGCGACACACAAAATAAAGAATACAAAAACATCGGGAAGCCACAAATGGAACGCTAAATTTATCCACGGGCAATATGTCCTCTGTACTCATGATGACGATCTTCATCAACACTCATTCACATCAGATTGAGGATTCAAGGCTTAAATTGAGTGATTTAATCGTCGCAGCTCACGATCAAGACTGATCTAGCGAAAACTATCAAGCTAACATTATGCAAAAATGTAACAAATAAAAATTGCAGAGTTGTAGAAGCATTTAACCACGTTGTACTGGAATGATCTGTGCTAATCATTACAGAATTCAAATATAGTTGGCAAATATATTTCGGTTCAAGTTATAATTGTTATTAATAGCCTCCGCTACCTCTTGTAATAGAACAGTGTTGGAACGTATGGGACTGAACGTTTTACACTGATAGGAGCATAAATGCTAATCATCCAGACATTATTATTACATTTTTGAAATGGACAAACAGAATCCGTAAAAGAGCAGACGATATACAAAGATCTGGAAATTAAAATCAACAGAACAAGTTCAATAATTTTCACGTTATAAATAAAAGGGAGAAACAAACAAACAAAGTAAAGTGTTGTTTTTCTTTTTTTTGGGGGGGGGGGGTATTAATGTCCGACGCGAACGAAGACCCCAACCAGATTATAATAAAACATCCCGATACAAAATTAAAACCATTATTAGATCCTCCTTAAAATTTTACTCGGGAAAAGTTGTGTTTTATGTTTGTAAGTTATTGGCTCTACTTACACCCCCAGGCAGAAAGACTGCCAGGCAGAGAAGCTGCCAGACAAAACCACACCAAATATAGATTCTATGGCTCTGTTACAATTGTCAATCTGGTAAAACTTTATTAACATTTTAGGACACTAATTTGCTAAGAATACTTTTTAATGATCAACCTCGTTCTCAAAACTAATAAACAATCAAATGCAAAGTTGTCCTTCTTACGACAATATGTTAGTACACGGCTGAACAAATCATAAAGAAATCTCTATGAAAAAATGTAAGACATGTCATATCTAAGATGATCGTTATAATTGTCTCACCCGACGTATACAGGTGACTCGGCTAGTAAATACTAGCTATCGGAAAAGTGATGAAAGTAATTTCCCATAAAAGAAATGTCGAGAGACCAGGTGAGCAAACAACTCGTTGACGTTTCTTCTTCTTCTACTTGAAATGTGTATTGGGAAGTGAGCATCACCTGCAGGCAGCCATCTTTATTTGCAAATCACTTTGAGGTTGTCGGATGTGGGTACAATTTTCTGACTCCAGATGTGTGACCCTTTGCCGAAGGAGAGGAATAGTAAAAAAGGAAATAGGTCTTCCTACTCTACCCCCCTCCCCCACTCTACTTTTCGTTTGGAGAAAGCAGGTTTAGTGGTGATTATATTTCCATTGCTAGTGCTGCCCTCTGCTGGTCATTGTTGGAATTATGCAATTGTTAATGTCCATTGTGGTTGAAACACCTGCTTCCGTGACAGGAATCGATGATTTGCCTGCCCTCCCCACCCCTTTCATTGGCACACCATTGTCTACTTATTCACCCAATAAATAAGAAGATAGCCTATCTTATCATATGACAAGTATATTTTCTCAGTGCTGATTTGACTTTTGCTCATCATAGATATGTTAACACCTGCAACAATTCGCACACCAATCAGCTATAGATATTGCATATCATGATTGAAGTCTATTCATAAATTATAACTCCACACACCTTTGAAAGGAAAACATCTAGAAAATTAAATGTGTGTAATGTTATTAGATGCTCATATTATACAATCATAATGATTATTACATAACAATTATCACATTGTTATTACATAACAAGCATTACACTGTTATTACATAAATATTATTAGACCATCATAGTATACAAGTATAAGGATTATTTCATAACAACTATTACATTGTTATTACATAAGAACCATTAGATTGTTATTACAGAACAATTATTAGATGCTCATGTTATACAATTATAATTATTATTACATAACAATTATTACATTTTTATTATACAACAAATATTGCATTGTTATTACATAACAAGTATTAGATGTCATATTGTACAATTATAATGATTATTACATAACAATTATCACATTGTTAGTACATAACAATTACAGCATTGTTATTACGTAACAATTATTAGATAACCTGTTATATAATTATAATTATCATATAACGCTTATTACATTGTTATTATATAACAATTATTATATAGTTGTTACATAACAAGTATTATATGTTCGTATTGTACAAATATAATGATTATTACATAGCAATTATTACATTGTTATTACAAAGCAATTATAGCATTGTTATTACATAACAATTATTAGATGATCATGTTATACAATTATAATTATTATTACATAACAATTATTGCATTTTTATTATATGACAATTATTACATTTTATTACATAACAAGTATTACCTGTTCATGATGTACGATTATAATGCTTATTACATAGCAATTATTACATTGTTATTACATAACAATTATTATATTTTGTTACATAACAAGTATTACCTGTTCATGTTGTACGATTATAATGCTTATTACATAGCAATTATTACATTGTTATTACATAACAATTATTATATTTTGTTACATAACAAGTATTACCTGTTCATGTTGTACGATTATAATGCTTATTACATAGCAATTATTACATTGTTATTACATAACAATTATTATATTTTGTTACATAACAAGTATTACCTGTTCATGATGTACGATTATAATGCTTATTACATAGCAATTATTACATTGTTATTACATAACAATTATTATATTTTGTTACATAACAAGTATTACCTGTTCATGTTGTACAATTATAATGCTTATTACATAGCAATTATTACATTGTCATTGCATAACAATTATTATATTTTGTTACATAACAAGTATTACCTGTTCATGTTGTACAATTATAATGCTTATTACATAGCAATTATTACATTGTCATTACATAACAATTATTATATTTTGTTACATAACAAGTATTACCTTTTTATGTTGTACGATTATAATGCTTATTACATAGCAATTATTACATTGTCATTGCATAACAATTATTACATTTGTTATTACATAACAAATTATTAGATGATCCTATTATAAAATTACATAATGTACAGTCACCATTTTTTTTTTCATTTCTTTCGCATCTCTTTGAAAGAGATACACACACCGACAAACACAACAATACATACATACATAAATAAATACATACATACATTAGTATATACAGGTATGCACACATATACACGCACAAGTGAAGGTAATTCTGGGTTCGATTGAATATCTGCATCTCGTTAGTTAGACGCATGTCTTGATTTATAATAAATATTTTTACTTACATACCTAAAAACATACACACAATTATACATAGATATATACCCTTATATATACAAAGTTTTTGAATTCATGCGTACAAATGTAGGTGTTTATAAACAAACGGCTGTGTATATTCATACAAATTTGTGTAATTATGTATTTCTCGGCGTCTACTTTACTATATAGAGTCATGTTTTGCCGTATCTCTTAGGAATGACTAAACGAACAAGTGCTTCAGGCTAGGCTTCGGAATCCACCTACAGAAAATATATAATACTTATATTTTATAATTTGTATGTTTCATAGAGTACAAATATTTATAGTTCAGAACACATGATTGTAAAATGCTTTATTACTTGCTATTTATGTCTTGTTTCATAGCAAATATTTACATTATGTACATGCATATTGCAAGGTATTAACCAAGGGGTCAGTAAACAGATTACGGGCACGAACAATACGTTCAATCATATGTCCGTGCTTAAAAGTCCAACAAATGTAAAGCTGTCGTAAACCGCTCAGCGGGAAAATTGAAACGGAGGAAACACACCTTCGCTAATTAAGCTCAAAATGGTCTACATTCATTAAACAAAGCAAAGGCTTTTATTAACAAAGCAAATTATATATTTGAACTCGCCAGTCACGGTGGTAAGAAAATGAACATAGTTATTCTGATACTTACAGTGACAGGTTTTGGTTAATAATTGTCGTTATTTTTACTTCGGTAAACCGGACACAAAAACGAACTCTTTCTCGAGGTAGGTGACGTTCGTTATGGATATATAAATATTAGTATGGATATATGATTCTTGGTATATTTGCAAAAAAATTCAGATGCAAGGATTGTTTTGGAAGTTTGCACGTATTTTGAATATCTTAAGAAGCTGCTGTCATTTTCTGTTTATATTTTTTGGTACTCTCATAGTTGACGCGCCATGTTTCCGTGACTTTGCGTCATCGTCAACGTTCGGGCAGGTTACGGAAGCGCCCGAGAGTTGACGATGCGAAAACTGCCAGACACTAAAATAAAAACTGGCAACCGATAAATTACGACGAAGAAAATCAAACTAAAATACATATATACAAATAAAGAACGAACAAACCATAGCTAAACAACTGTTAGTTATTACATGTTTTTTTTTGTTTTTGTTTTGTCAAAAGAAAACATTGTTAATCAAATGTTTTTAAATAAAATGTTATTTTGTTTGTGTTTCAAATGATGATTTTATTTGATTTGTTAGGCAAATGTTATTGTTCGTTTAGTTTTTTTATTTCAATGTTTTTTTTTGCATTTTTTTCTTAACATAAAAACTGCAAAAAAAATTTTGTGTGTTTGTTTGTGTTCTTATTTTAACGAAAACAAACTGTTTATAAGTAAATGTTTCTTGGTTAATAGTTTCGTCAACTCTCGGGCGCTTCCGAGACGTGATCGAACGTTGACGACGCGAAGACACGGAAACATATGACGTCAGCTATAAGGGTACCTATTTTTTCACCAATCCGAATAGATATCCCTACGTATTTCTTGTTGATCGTTAACCCTAACCCAAACTCACTTCAGTCACGTGTAAGGTCATTCAGTCTGTGCCAATAAAAACGAGGCGCAAGAAACGGCGACTTTATTGCCAATCTATTGTACATTGAGGTATGAAAGTGAATGTGGTTATTTACATATGAATAGCAATTATTTTCATTCACACATCAGAAATAAACATTGTTTGCCTATTTTAAACAGGTGCTTTATGACGTGTGATATTCACTTTTCGGTTAGATGTTTAATTTGATTAAGAATTATTCGCGGATGCAAGATGCGCCGATGACGACCGACGCAACAAGAGAGAGAGAGAGAGAGGGGGGAGAAAGAGAGAGAAAGACAGACCTAAGAAAAAAAACGAAACGCAATTTATGTTTCACTCCACTTTTTTTTTTTAACCCTTTTTATCTATTTTCTTCATCAATCTTTCACTTTCCCCTCCCCTCTTTCTCTCTTTTCTCTCTTTTCTATCTATCTATCTATCTATCTATCTATCTATCTATCTATCTATCTCTCTCTCTATATATATATATATATATATATATATATATATATATATGTATATGTATGTCTATATATATGTATGTCTATATATATGTATGTCTATATATATATATATATATATGTCTATATATATATATATATGTCTATATATATATATACATGTCTATATATATATATATATGTCTATATATATATACATGTCTATATATATATATATATATGTCTATATATATATATATATGTCTATATATATGTCTACCGGGGAATGCCGACGGGGCTGCCCAGGCAATTTTTCAACCCCACTTTCCCGACCCGACCTTGGGTCACATCTTACTTGTGGGAGTAAGATAAAAACTGGCCTTGTGCCTAACTCCTGGAGAGGAGTAAATCAATACTCAGCTATGCCAATATCTTCATGAGTAACCTTGAACAAAACATCTGTACAATATTACTGATGTATCCGTCTCCATGCATTAAATGGAGTTGAAAACAAAGCCCTATTTCAAGATCAAGCACAACTGTTCTCGAGTAAAATGTTTTATTAATTTTTTTTTACAATAATATTATGACGCTTTTTTCTTTGGCACCGGACATACATAAACGGCCAAGCGTTTCACTTTACTTTCTCTGCAACTTGAAAATAAAGAATGAAAATGGCGATGTGTTGTTCAGGGATGGAGCATGGATACACAGAGATCTTCATTCATTCCTAGTCAGGACTTTGACCAATTTGTTCATCTACACTTACGATAACATAACCAAAGTCATAATGAAACATTCAGCCAGATGTGTTCATTTTCGACATCCTATCACGCATTTGCTACACGTCTCCTCATCATCACTCTACACCAAACTCATCGACGAACTCTTCTACTTAAACTAGAACAGTTATTAAACATCCACAAGAAATAATCTATAGAAAATGTATATCGATGAAAAGAATATAATCGAACCCCAAAGATCATGATATGCAAATAGGCTTTTTTTCCAAATCATATTCCCATTAGAAATCACACTCTCTTAAATTAAAATATTCGAGGAATTTACTCTCCTAAATAAACTCGACACAACCTTTCAACTTACCAAACGAATATCCATAAATCTTTTTATTGGCGCTGACTGTTATACATTTACCGCTACTGAAAATATGGGATTACATTTATTAATACAACACGAATGTAATGTTGCCAATGTGCATGGAGTTGGATCTATCAAAATCTATATATTCATTATACAAAAAAGGTATCCTATTATTGTATTTTACAAAATTAGGTTCTATTATCAATATGGTTTGCTAATTAAAGCATTTTCATATTCTTCTTAGTCAAATTACTTACCTGGTGATACCAGATCAGGCTGCCCTGTGGCTCCCTGAGACGAAATTCACCTACATTGACGTTTTTTTTTTTTTTTTTTTTTTTGTAAAACTTAATTATGTTCTACAAAAACAAAAACAGCAGCCCCTCTCCCTTTCTCCCTCCCCTTTTTTATTTTATTTTCAGAACTTGAAGCATAAATCTTTTACTATAATGACCAGATTCGGCATTAAATAACCCAAAAAGGGTTGATATGCTGTAAAACAAAACTACCAAACTACCAAACTACCAAATTACTTACATTTTAAGCGTTTGGCGGTGGAAAAAAATCAAAAGAAAAGCTTATAACACTTATATTCCGATTATTTTGGAAGTTAAATATGAAACATTTTTGTTATTTTATAAATTTTATGTAAGTAATCATATGATCCGTATGGTAACGTTTGACCATCAAATTAAAATTGTTGATCTGTTCCTAGAATAGTAATTTGGCGGTAGATTGGTAGAAAAATAAACTAAAACAGGACATTGAATCGATAGTTCACAGGAATATTATTTGAAAGGAGTTTGAATAAGGTGGATTATACCAGTGAATTGTACGTATGCACTTTATTGTACTCTTCGATAAGCTGTTTACTCTCTAATAACCTTGAGTCAAATTTTCGATAAAGGATCACTTCGATAAATCATGAAAATATTTTCGGGTGAGATTTAATGTCATATTTATGTAGCAACTGGGTTTCAACTTGCCAGTCGTTTTCTACTAATTTTGTTAGGGAGCGTGTGTGTGTCCCAAAGACTTAAATGTCTTCGAGTCTCAGTGTTAATTGACCCTTCCAGTTCACCAACATTCCATTTCAATCTCCCTTCGTCGCGTCATTCGTAAAACAATAGCCCTGCCAGCATTTCACATCCGATCTGTTAAGGATTTGAACGCTAAACACCCGAAAACGGAATCTCGGTACAAGTGTAGACAGGTTGATTGATGGATGGATTGATTAGTTCGTGCCGAATGACGTAACGCCGATTCACGCCTGTGATTGAAAGAGGTGGGGGCGTCGTTCCCAATTGTTAGCATTGTCCATTCTCTGGCGTTGAAGGTTTGTGAGAGTGACGTCATTTGATGAATCATTGAAAATATTTTCAATTAAAGTTTTCTCTGCTGGACATGTCACCCCTTTTGGGAAGGTCTATTCACGAGGACGTCAAGAGGGGAGAAGGGTGGGTGTTGGTTTCTCATTGTAAGATGTGAAATGTCGGACTGCGGTAGTTGAAAGCAAACTACACGGATATCGTTTTTTTTTTAAGGTTATAGAAAAGAAAGGATAAAAAGTGAAGATGTAAGAAATGATAAAAATCCAAATATAAGAAAAAATAAATTTTAAAAAAAACACTGAGAAATTAGCAAATAGAACAAGGAAAAGCTCCATTTTATTCAGACGAAGATATGAGATCATTGTATTGATGATCATTCGAGTTAAGGGCTGCGACGTTTCGACATCACCCGCCCATAAGATCTCAGTGAGCATTTATGATAAAGAAACTCACAGCCATTTATTTTACTTTGTCACCGTTCATGTCTTGCTTGTCAAAACCGTTCAGGAATTTGATCGCGCGCCTTGTTGATCATCCGGTAAAAATGTAGTTCAGTTATTTTGGTCAGGCGAGTTCGAACCTTGTTCAAAGATCCTCCATTGTTTTTAATCTGAAAAAAAAAGAAGTGCATAAATTTAGTCAATGAATATTCAATTTGTTTATTGTTTATTTTTCTACTTTAATAATCTAAGTTAAAGCCTAAATCATACGAGCAAAAGACTTGCGCAGCATCATGCATATATCAGCTTACTTCGTTGTTCTGAGTAAATACGATTGATGTTATCCGAATACAGCATATAGGGAAATGAATCCTACTTTATCTAAATATCTAGTTTACAGGTGATAAAAACAACTTATTTAACTTGTATTTTATTTTTAACAAATTCTATTAGTATAAAATATTTTAATGCGTTTATAAATCATTGAATTCGTGTGTATATATATATTCCCTACGTACGACGTCGTTTCGAGCATATGGCTCCCATCAGACGGTCATAGGGCGCGAACCCGTAGGTGTTCACCTAGTCTCATTAGGCCACGGGGGATAGTCCCGTAATAACGGAGAAATTAAGTGATGTTTACACTGAAAGTGGAGAATGTAGACACCTAAACATTCGATAGTACTCAACGACAGAGTCGGGGCATTGCACTGAAGCTTTTAGGTAAATGTTTACTTTTTAATTTTTTCGACAGTGCTCAACTTTCAATTTTACTTGGAATGGGCTTATATATATATATATATATATATATATATATATATATATATATATATATATATATATATATTCTAGGTAACTACTTGTCCCAGAACGGATATAAAAAATAAATATAGCATTATTTTTAAATTAAAATGTTTTTTCTTCCTTTGGGGGGGGGGGTATGATACGGTTTCGGTGAATCCCCGTAAATAGTAAAGTTTACATAATAAATAAATAAATTAATTAATAATAATAATAATAATAATAATAATAATAATAATAATGTGCATACGCTACTCATCCCATTACCTAGAATACATATTCCATAGTTTTATAATGATAAGTTTAATAGTTTAAGATTTTATCAAGCACATACATATTATTGACGCTCAAGCGCGCGCACCGACCCTTTAAAAAATGTATACCATTAATATAACTCAAAATTTACTCTAATTTTTTTGTATCTAACTTATTTTAAAAGTTTTTTGGGAGGGAGGGTGCAAGTTGGGTGAGCGAACCCCCTAAATTGTAAAGTTTAAAAAGAAAATAATGTGCCCATATTACTCACCGAATTACCGAGAATATATATTTCAAAATTCATAAATTTTAAAATTTACAAAAAATAATGTGCCATGTTACTTTCCATATTTTTAGAATATATATTCCAAAATGTATAATGGTCCGTTCATTGGTTTAGTAGTTTCCCTTGATAAACATAAAAAATGAAATAATAGCTACATGTAGACATAGAAGAAGATATAAATATTACCAGTTTGTTAAACCGAATCATACAACTCCACTTACCTCCCCTACACCTACTTAAAGCACCCCCTTTATTTCACTCCCACCAATGATATCCAATTAGATTTCTCTTGCTTTTACCTCCTTTACGTTTCCATTTGTTCATCTGGCTTATTGTACCTATACTATTAATTTGATCTGAATTAGATGTCCATCGCTTCTTTCAGTGCTAATATTTAACAAATGCGCCATAAAGCTAGTTCTCAGCCTTGCATTATCCATATGTTTCAAAATTACTTCTCATCTCAATTCCAGTAAATAGGTCCTTTGATATACCTTTTTCCACTGTGTTTTACTGCCTCTTTTTTCCATTACCCTTTCTTCGTTTAGTTTTTAATACAACATTCATATAAAATTCCTTCAATATAAATTCTTTTAATATATAAAATATTTCAATATGAAATTTATGTTAATACAAAATTCATTTTAATATAACATTTCTACAATAACATTTAAACGAAAAATAAGAAATACAAATAATATAACTACTCACATAAATAAGAATAATTGTTTTGTTTTTAATTCAGTTTACATTAAATATCGAACTTTGGCTCCAGATTACCTTTTTCCTGACCTATTTTTTATCAAAAATATGTTACTTACATGTGTTGTTCGTCTTGCTAAAAATGTATTTATTATTTATAAAACTACTGTATTTTGTAGAGTTTGAACGAATCCATCACACTACCCATCACCCATATTTGGCTAGTTTTATGTTTATGTATTTGTATTACTATTTATTTTATTTTTATATTTATAATTCCGATATACTTTTAAGTCTTATTAAATTATACATACTATTATTTTAGCATCTTACTCAATCCCAGTATCCTGTATTTTTATGGTGTATAGTCCTATATTATACCTGCTATCTCTAACCCTAACCCTTACCCTAACCCTATATTACACCTGCTATCTCCTTATTGACACACATTACGTAATTTAGAACATTGTACTTAAGCTAAATAAGATATAAAGATGACCAATTTGTCACGCCGAAATATAGACCCTCACGCACCACTTCTACATATGTGGCTCTCCATTTTTCCACACCATCTTTTAATCTAATAAGGATTTCTCCTACTTTTACTTCATTTTCTATTCCCTTTCTCTCTCTCTCTCTCTCTCTCTCTCTCTCTCTCTCTCTCTCTCTCTCTCTCTCTTATCTTACCTATACTATAAAGTTAACCCCTATTTCATGAGCAGTACCTCTTCCAGTACTAATATCAAACATATTTGGCATAAGGCTAGTTCTCGCTCTTTCGTTATTTATATTTTACAAACTTCTCTTTCTCAACCCTAGTTAGTAGCACTTTTGTTAGAACTTTTCCACTATGTTTTTCGTCATTAACTTTTTTTTTTAATTTAAAAGAAAATAAATAATAATTATAAAATAATATAATAAAGTATTTCTTTTATATAGATATTTATAATTCTTCTCTAAAAAGAATTTTTTAAATGAAATTTTGTAAGAGTGCATAGTGTTATACTCCCGATATAACTTTAAACCCGAACTCTAACCCTAAACCTTCCTACAACCAGTTAAACTTCTTACTAATTTCCCACTACGCTACCATTTAATATTGTATAGTCCTTTATTATAATTATTAACACCATTTACATAAATTAGAGAAAGCTAAGTAATATCTCACTTCACTACTTATTCACTAATTAACTTATTCCTCTTTTATGACTTTGATTTCCTCTGATCATAAATGTATAGTTTTGATAATCCATGGATTAAGGAAATGATTAAAAGTGTATCTGTATACTCCTTGTTTTAACTATTTGATGATTAATAAAAAATGTACTTTATCCAATTTTTATTTCCACCTTTCATTTTCATATATATATTCAAGATGGCCGACTTCTGAGAGTCGAATGTAAGTTAAAAGTTTCCGTTAGAACGTTTATCTACCATGTATAATTTTTCAAATTAATAACGTTTTATGTACTTTCTGATGAATTTGAGGTGGACAAATCTAATATTGACATAAAATGTTGGTTGGTTTACTTTAAGCGAAATGATTCGTAAAAAAATTTGCACTAACGTGTATCTGTTTCAAAAATGTTTTGTGAGCAAAATAAAATCTCGGCTTTTGGAATATAAATGAACTTTGCTTATATATATATATATATATATATATATATATATATTGTGTGTATATAATATAAATATTATATAATATATATATATATAATATATATATAATGTGTGTATATAATATATATGTAATATATAAATTATATAATGTGTGTATATAATATATATGTGATATAATATATATGTAATATAATATATATGTATATAATATATATATATATATATTATATAATATATATAATATATATGTATATAATATATATAATATATATGTATATAATATATATAACATATATGTATATATGTATATAATATATATAACATATATATATGTATATAATATATATAACATATATATATGTATATAATATATATAACATATATATATGTATATAATATATATTATATATATATATGTATATAATATATATAATATATATATATGTATATAATGTATATAATATATATATATATATTATATAATATATAATATATATACATATATATATGTAATATATATTATATCGTATATATACATATATATATATGTAATATATATTATATAATATATATTATATAATATATATTATATAATATATATATATATTATATAATATATATATATATTATAATATATATATATATATATATTATATAATATATATAATATATATATATATATTATAATATATATATATATATTATATAATATATATAATATATATATATATTTTATAATATATATAATATATATATTATATAATATATATGATATATATATTATATAATATATATATAATATATATATTATATATATTATATAATATATATATAATATATATATTATATATATTATAAAATATATATATATAATATATATATATATAATATATATATATATATTATATAATATATATATTATATATATTATAATATATATATATAATATATATATATAATATATATATATTATATAATATATATATTATAATATATATATATATTATATAATATATATTATAATATATATATATATTATATAATATATATATTATATAATATATATAATATATATATATAATATATATATATATATTATATAATATATATATTATAATATATATATATATTATATATATATATATAATATATATATATATATTATATAATATATATATTATAATATATATATATATTATATATATATATATATTATATTATATCTATATCATATAATATATATATATATATATATATAATATATATATATATAATATATATATATATATTATATATATATATATATATTTACCTGGTAAGCTTAGTAAGAAAGAAATCCAACAAAGTGTTCGATTATTAAAAATACAATTGAAATTTAAAATCAGAGCCAAATATTTATTTATATGTGGTGTTACCGATCAAGTTGATCAAGTCAAAATAGCATGATAACGTCTGATCAAATCAGCGATTTTTTAAAAGTTTGATTTGTGAAAATTGGAGTTCACACGTTTTGATACATTCATGCATTATCTGTATTTTTTCGTGTTTTCTTTTAATGGCTTTAATTCACCGATTGTTTTTTTTTTTCAGACAGGTGTGGGATTATTAATGTAAATGCAATTTCTTCTACAAGAACTGCATCAACAAGAGATGTATTCATGGAAGGCAAGCGCTCATAATAAACTGGTCAGACCAACTGACTTAAGAAAATTGGTTTTAGACAATACTAAGAGGATAGCAATGCCGGGGTAACTAGATAAATAAGGGCTAGAATAGATAAACATATGAAGATATTATAGAATAATATCAAGACAATCACCATCACATAATTTAAACCGCCATTCCACTTATCCAATTTGCTTTATTACTTTTTACATTTTTTTTTTCGTTATTACGATGATCCAGAGAAATTAATAAGACGAGGGACTAATGGCGAAGATTAGGAATTTCAGAAATCCACTGAAGAATTTAATGCCCTAATTTAGAATAAGTTGTGATAGAATTAAATTTGATTTTGGCTTAATTAAGTTGTGATAGAATTAAATTTGATTTTGGCTTAATTAAGTTGTGATAGAATTAAATTTGATCTTGGCATAATTAAGTTCCTTAATCCTTAGAGCGTATTTCCTAGAGTTAGGTTTAATTTAATTTAGATTAAACGTTATCTTAGTTTCAATTTTGTAGAATAATTAATTTTTCAGAGACTTAAATAACTTGAGCCACGCAGGGAGATTTGAATTCTCCAAATATTTTAAGGATGTCTTATACCGATGATACAAATAAAAAGGGGGTTACAGTAGAGGAGGTTTGAGACCCCATAGAGCCACTAGGGAATTTAAAATATTACGGTGTAATTAGTTATATAGAATGTCTCAAGTAAACTGGTGTTTTTTGAAAACTACTCTGTGAAATCTTTTAACCTATCAATTCATTTCACTTAAGTATTTACTAATTGTTTATTTACGTAATCATACTTTAAATTAACTATATAGTTAAGAATTGATTTTCACATGCATTTATCTATTTATATATACGCACTCACTTATTCAAACACCAATCAAGTGTATCAGTTCATAAAGACTTATACTCTTAATTCTGATTTATTTGGAGACCTCACCGTAAATCAAGAAGAGATTTAGAAATTTAACTTTGCAGTTGTAGATGTCGATTTAATGAAATATATTTTAAAGTTTACTCATGACATGTATGTACATATAAGCGAATGACCATGGTTAGATAATCGGACACACATGAAACTGCTATATTTCTGCATTTTTGAAAAGAGGATTGATCATTTGCATAATTGTGGTTATTCGGACTACATTTCCGCAGGGATCCGTGGCGTAGTGGATATAGTACTAAGTTAAATTTAGTTCCAAGTGATAGTCATCTGAAAATTGAAGGTTCAATCCTCGGAAGAATTGCGAATTACTGAAGAATAAAAGCATGCTATCCTCGTGGATTAAATAAAGGGTTCCGTTCGAAATTCCGTTCAGATTCCCGAGTTCGACAGAAATTTCTCGAAGAGATACACCTAAAGAAGAGGTTACAGCGGCCGAAACTTTGTGATGATAACACTCAAGGATGAGAAATGTAGTCGGAATAACCAAAATTATGCATAAAACTGCTAGTTCTCATAGACATTTAATTCCATGCCGAAACTAATAAGATTTAGATAAGACCTATCTATAATACTGAGGAATATTTTAACATTATAGATATATGTTGAAGTATTTCCATTTAGCATAAGTTATTGCGGTTTTGAGCCAATGAATTTGTTCATCTCGAATGTTTGCATCTAATAGCGCGTATGTTTGTTTCTGGTGAAGCTTGTGAAAATGTCAGGCTTACGAAAAACGCGGCCATAACGAATGGTGATACATTTGTTCGTATTTAAAGAGAGAAATCCTTGAAGACACTTGATATCCAATACATTTCGGTGAAAACGTCGCCTCGAAAGAGAGAATTCGTCATGTGACCTCTGAATAAGATAACTGCGAGATTTAAACAATGATACATATTCATTTGGGCTGGAAATCATCTCATACAGAAACATTATTTCTCTCCCTCTCTCTCTCTCTCTGTCTCTCTCTCTTTCTCTCTTTCTCTCTCTCTCTCTCTCTCTCTTTCTCTCTCTCTCTCTCCCTCACACACACACGCGCGCACTCGCACATACACAATTTCTCATTTTGAACGCGCGTGCACACACACAGAACAATGCAAAACAATATCAAAACGAACATATTTCCATTTTATTTAGTTATTTATTTATTTTTATTTTTGTTCACCCGAAACAAGACATATTGCAACTAAAACATTAGGGCTACTGTGATAGGAACCAGATTTTCAAGTATGAGGGGCTACCTAAATGGGGAGTTGGGCAGCAAGATGTTAGTTCACATTACATTTAAAGTTCTGCTTGTTGACATGGTCGGGAAAACAGGGAACAGGGAGGTAATTCCAAAGGCAAGAAAGAGTAGAAAATTGTCCGGCATCTAGAGACCTTTACAGTTAATGGGACGCGGGAATTTTGCAGCTAGTCACGTTAATCGGTGGCATTTTCGTTTCGAGGGGTTCAAGTGCAGTCAGTTCATCGGAGCACATTCAGTGAAAGGACTTGTAAAACAAGCACAGGGATGCAACACTGCGACCATGTGACAGTGCAGGACCTTTTTAGGTTATAGATTCGTTTTGTACTCTGTCCAAGAGTGAGAAGCTAGTGGTTGGTGGTGCACAAGACTGGATGTGGCAACAATTCTCCATGCATGGGCGAATGGTGGCTTTATAACGATATAGGATACTGGCGGGGTGATAAGTTTTTTTAGAAGAAGCCTATTTTCTTTGCAGCAGACTTGGCAGTATCTTCTATGTATTTATTCCAATTTATGTTGCCTGAGAATGTTGGGTCGAGGAGTCTGAACTTTGGACTGTCAGCAAAGGTTTTATCGGTCATGGCAATCTGTGATTGGAAAGGTTTCTTATAATTGCTGATGAAAAAGAGGTTTGATTTGGAAGCATTGGATATGATCATCCATTTTGGCCCATTTCTCTCCAGTCTGTAACTGGAGGTAATTTTCTAAGGATTCAGCCATTGCCTTGAATCGCACATTTAAGGCAATGGCTGAATCCTTAGACATTTAAGGCAATGGCTGAATCCTTAGACAATTAAGGCAATGGCTGTATCCTTAGACAATTAAGGCAATGGCTGAATCCTTAGACATTTAAGGCAATGGCTGAATCCTTAGACATTTAAGGCAATGGCTGAATCCTTAGACAATTAAGGCAATGGCTGAATCCTTAGACAATTAAGGCAATGGCTGAATCCTTAGACATTTAAGGCAATGGCTGAATCCTTAGACATTTAAGGCAATGGCTGTATCCTTAGACATTTAAGGCAATGGCTGTATCCTTAGACATTTAAGGCAATGGCTGAATCCTTAGGCATTCGATTTTCCCGCATTCTCGATTAATCTTAAGCGTAAGTTAGAAAATTATGAAATAAATTATGAAACTATGAATAAAACTATGAAATAAATTATGAAACTATGAAACTATGAAACTATGAATAAAACTATGAAATAAATTATGAAAATTATGAAATAAAACTTCTACTGGACACATAAGCGTAAGTTAGAAAATTATGAAAATCTACAAGAAGAATGTATCAGAAATGGCTGGATGAACAAATCATTTCCTATCAAGGTGAATGCCGAGGTTTCATTGCCAACTCAACCTCCGCATTCTTGATTAATCTTGGATTTCTCCATCAGACAAGAGGGCACACATAAAAAGATTTCAGATAATGCTCTAAATATATAAGCGTGGATATGGCAATCCCACAAAGTGATAACACTCCAACAAAGTCTTGGGATACTGCTGCGACGGTCTGGGTTAGTGCTAATGATGCTTCGGCCCCGAAACCATGCCTGAACCCGGAGTCATCATCTGATGAAGGCTTTGCTCGAAGCAATGCCGTTGTACAAGCAACAACTATTGTATAAACATTTTATACATATTGAAATAAAGAATCTACTTTACTTACACAACCCAACATCTTTTGTAAACATTGTGAAACAAAATAAAACTTTCGTTTCCTTTAGAAAATTTGATTCACAAATTGACTTCAACTTTAAGAATTCAATTCACTTGGACAAAAAGTTGTTTTATAAACTAATAGTAATAAGCGAGACAGATGCTGCTGATGCTTATGTTTTCTTGAATAGATACTGAATTCCCTCTATAATTGTTACACGCAGAGGAATTGTTATTTATAACAACGTATATTACTATTATAGAAATATGTAAAATGCTTGATTATTTTTTTTATTAAAGGTGAATGTGGGATTACTGGTGAAGATAAGAAATGCCGAAAGAGACAGCAAAAGAAAAATGGTCAAATGATATTGATGCGAAAATCGATTTTTCTCTTGCCAACCTTTCACAGTTGAACTTTACAGTAGAAAAGAGAAACATCGTTTGATGGGTGTGTGTGTGTGTGTGTCTGTGTGTGTGTGGGTGTGTGTGTGTGTGTCTGTGTGTGTGTGTGTGTGTGTGTGCGCGCGCGTGTACGTGTACTTTTGTCTAATGTGATATCAAGTGCATACAACGCAAGACTATTTCTCATCATTTTCTTTGACCTCTTTAATATTGGAAACACTTTCAATTCAAATTTCTATAATTCCCTTACTTAACGTTTTAGTTATCCTCGGTCAGTTTATCCTGATGATCATCATCATCGTCATTATCAACAGCGACAGCAGCATCTTTCTCCTCTCTCTCTCTCTCTCTCTCCCCTCTCTTTCTCTCTCTCTCTCTCTCTCTCTCTCTCTCTATCTATCTATCTCTACCAAAACCCAAACGGAACTTCCATGAACAAAGTTTATTTACTAGAACATCCCACCTGTGGAACAAAATACCAGGAGACTGCTTCCCAACCGACTACAACATTGTCGTCTTCAAGTCTAGTGTAAGCAAATACTTGATGAGCCGCCCTCTTGGATAACCAATTCCTCTTAAATAAGCTTCTGTCCATCCCACTTATTGTTTCCATTCCTCTCGTGGTGGCGTTCATCGTTCAACCGACAATCTCTTTAACCCTTATACTCGAGTTACCCCAGGCCTTGATAAACGGTCACCCATTAGTATAAAAATCACTGAAAAGCTGTGTCAACATTGCTTGATGCCAGAGTGCTTTGAGAAGTTATTCATTTTTATTTCATATTATCTCACTAGCTAGAGATGTTCCTGGTGCTACAACAATGCTGAGCACAACTCATCTTCATGATTCCCAATTTCCGCAGCAACATTGCGAAAGGCTAAATTTTCTTTTATAATTGCTATATACGATTAGGGGTTATTATTGTAACTCACTTGGATTTCTCACACAAATCATTATCAATGATTTTATCGCTGATGACGAGTGACGTTTTTTTCTTCTCTAGAATCTGAGTGAGAGGAATCCTCCATAGATATGTCACTACTCTCCATTCGATTCTATTTTATTGTAACTCACTTGGTCTTCTCACACTAGTCGTTACTGCCGATCTATCTCTGAAAAAGACCGCTGGTTTTCAATAGAACCTGATGATCATAACCCTAACCCTAAAGGTTCCAGTACTATTAATATCCTTCAACTCGAGGTCTGGATTATGCTATTTTTCCATCCTGCCAGACTCCCCGCACCTACTTTCCGTGGTACCAACCAATGCAACTGCTAATGTCATTTCGGTTCCTTATATCTTTATCTTTCTGTAATATATATCCTAGCACGTCTGCTGTTAGAAACATGGTCGATAGCATTCAAATCGATGTTTGAGTACGCAGCAAAAGAAAATCTCGCTATTACTACAAATATTATTTCCATGATTCTTCTAAATATTAAAAACTACAGAGCGGTGAAACTCCTGTGCGAAAATATGTATCGTGTGGATGTAATTAGCAGAGATGTCCTACCACATTCGAATGTTTCGACAAAAGGTTGGGGTGAAGGGCTGCAGTTGTATGAACCCTTTAGGGAGATGAAAAGGCGTTTGGTTTGTAAATGACGGAATGTTAAGTCTTCTTCCTCAATCGATGCCAGATGTAGAACTCCTTACACGCACGCGGCTCCCTTTCATCTTCTTTCAGGGGTCGGGATGGCTCTTGTCGCTATTCACGGGTACTTGACCGATAAACCCCCTAGAGTTAATTCTTAAGGATCGATGAAGGAAAAAAGAGTGCGCTGAGAACAAAAAGAGAAAAACGAGTTAAGTGGTCCGAAAGATGGCTGAAAAACCAAGAGAGCCCCATTTTGTGAAGAGAGCGGTTCGAATTAGAGTTCGAGGCAACAAAAAAAAAGTCATTCAACTAATCGCGCTAAAATAATGCACCTGCCCACTTGTCCTTCGTTGTCACTGTCAAACTTTAAAAAATATTTCATATTCTTTATCGTTACTTGTAATATTTTTCGATTTTCTAGAGTGAAGAATTTTTAATTACTATAAACGAGCTACAGTGGCCGGCGAAATTATAAAAAAAACCCATCAAACCGAATGTTATCCAATTTTTAAGATTGTTTAACAAAAATAAATGTGTGATTATTTCTTATATATATATATATATATATATATATATATATATATATATATATATATATATATATATATATATATATATATAATGAAAAGTGCACACTTGGAAGCGTTGATGAAATGGCGATAATAAGGAGAATATTTTGAAAAACCTGGACAACGCATTTCTTTATGCTTTTAAAATAAATTATTTATTTATCTGAAAAACTTGAGCACTTTCGGTGTAATACATCCTTGTCAAAAGTATAAGCATATTTTTTTTCTCTTCTTTTTTCGTTTTATCCTTCTTGATTGAGACATATTTATCGCAGTCAAGTTGAAATTCGTCTTGATGTTATCGACTATTAATATTGATATGCCAGTGTGTGTAGCACGCGGTTATGTGAATAGGGTAGAATGAAAAGTCCACACTTGTATATATATACAAATATATATATATATATATATATATATATATATATAGTAAGTTATGAAAATGCATTTATGGGAATTAAGCTACGCGCGTTTCATCCCCGAAGGGAATCGTCTGGCTAAAACGTTTAAGCCTGGCGATTCCCTCCGGGGATGAAACGCGGAAGCCTCTGTGTAGCTTAATTGCCATAAATGTATTTTCATAACTTACTACCTAGCTCTGCTCACGTATCGAGCACTGTTGAAGTAAATACTGAAAATTGATGCATAAAAAATATATCTCCTTATAACATTTTACGTGGATACATGAAATAATAATTATATATATGTGTGTGTGTATGTGTATATTTTAAGGAAATTTACTAGAACTGTTCAATGTTAAACCTCGATGGATGTTAATATTTAACAACAGAGCATATATCAGTAAACAATGGTATTTTCAATTCCAATGACCATGTTATGACAATAGTATGTCATCTATTTGTGCCTTAACTTAACGATACTCTTATAATAGGTTTTTGATAATGATTTTTTTGTAATAAAATTCCATGAAATCTTAGATTATCTGACGTGCATCATTTATTAATACAAAATGGCCGGTTGTCTATGAATGGAATCTATATTTCTTTTACGGAACTGATTTCTGTTTGGTTTTATTTTTTTTGCTTGAGGATTTTCCTTCGGAAATAAGCTGATAGTCTTCTGATGAGCTGCATACACGAAAGATCCTGATAATTGTATGTTTATTATTGGTTGTTTGTTTGTGTAGAAAACAATTGTCAAGTTATAATGAATTATTTTGAAATTCAGCAAGAGAAAATTAATAGAGACTTGGTCATTGGAATTTAAAACACTACTGTTTACTTATATATATATATATATATATATATATATATATATATATATATATATATATATATATATATATATATATATAAATTCCCGAAACAGTTTTTCATGGTAAACAACTGATGATCCCTTAAAATAGTGTTAGAAGCAAACTAATATAATAACTGTAAAAAATAAATTGACTTACATGAGTGATTTTCCACTGAAAGACTTGAGACTAAAAGTTTTTTTGTTTTTTTTAATATTGTTTTAATGGTTGAGAAACTTCCGAGACTATATATATATATATATATATATATATATATATATATATATATATATATATATATATATATATATATATATATAATGTGAATTTGAAGGGATGTACACATCTTTAAGAAAACGGTTTTTGAAATGTATTATAGAATTTTGAAAAAAAACAAGAAACGTTATTTTTGAAATCTTTTTTATATATACATATGTATATTTATTAAATCAATAAAATTATTTTTCAAAAATATATGTCTCTGAGACTTTCGCCGTTACACGGCCTTAACGAAGAGTTATTTACTTTCTTTTTTTCTTCTTCATTTTGCTGATGTTAAAATTGCAAGTAAATCCACACGTGGTTCCAAGAGAGAAAGTTTCGTTCGGTTTCGTTGACGGTCCTAAATAAAGAGAAGTTTTAGATGTGTGTATTAGCGCGGCAACGCTTATATGAATTTGAAGGGGTGTAAACGCTTTTATAAATGTATTATAGAATTTTGAAAAAGCCAACAAACGCTTTTTTTTTCTTTTTTTATATATATATTTACTAAATCAATAAAATTATTTTTAACTTATTAAAATTTTAACACTAGCAAAATGAGGGGAAAAAAAGAAAGTAAATCACTCTTCGTTAAGGCCGTGATACGGCGAACGTCTCAGAGGCATATGTTTATGAAAAATTATTTTTTATATATGAAAATAAAAAAAATAACGTTTCTTGTTTTTTTCAAAATTCTATAATATATATATATATATATATATATATATATATATATATATATATATATATAAAATAAAATATGAAACTAAAAGTATACTTTTAGAAGATAGAACCTATAGTGAAATAGTTAAATAGTTTAAGCCCAATATACGAGATAGAGCAATTATAAACATTTTCAACGCTGCCTTCAAGAAACCCGTTTTTCCATCTTTAAATCTCCTTTCACCGGACACTTTATCTATGGATATTCACCAACTGGACAGACTCCATGTTTTTACACGCACACTCTTACTCTCCATTACTTTATATTTTTTCAAATTTTGAATTTTGGCTTTTCAACTGCCAACTTATGCATCTATGTAATTCTTCTGATGATAAGATTTTAATCTTTGAAAAGCCTTGGCTTAAGGAAAGAATAATAGACATGTTTTACCGAGTACACCTTGCATTGAACAATCGAAGTTGAAATAGATTTGTCATTCGTACATATTCATCTCTCTTCTTTCATTTATCTTATATATATATATATATATATATATATATATATATATATATATATATATATATATATTAGTACTTCATGTATCCACAGAAAATATTAGAAGGAGATATAATTTTTTATGTGTCAGTTTTCAGTATTTACTTCAACAGTGCTCGATACGTAAGTAGAGCTAGGTAGTAAGCAATGAAAATATATATGGCAGTCAAGCTACACAGAGGCTTCCGTGTTTTATCCCCGGGAGAATCGTCAGGAATTGTTAACAAAAAATAGGAGCGTCACCAACAAAGCCTTTGTTCGCGGGAAGCCCAACGATTGGCTGAGAGAACAACAAAGATTCTGATTGGTTAACTAGCAAGCCATGTATATAAAAACACCTGGCAAAAATAACTCCATGCATTTAGCCTGACGATTCCCCCGGGGATGAAACACGGGAGCCTCTGTGTAGATTGATTGTCATATATATTTTCATTGCTTACTATATATATATATATATATATATATATATATATATATATATATATATATATATATATATATATATATATATATATACATTGTAAACCTAAACATTCCTGAACCGTAACGAAATAAACAAAAATAGTCAATAAAAAAAAGTTGACAAAAAAAGAATAATTTTTGCAAGAAAATGTAAAAAAAAAACAACTACTTGATTTAATTTTCACTGTTATTTCTTCGTTTAAAAAATATTTCTTTCGTACAAATGTTTAATATGAAAAAAAATGTTTAAATAACTCTTTTAATCTAAACACTTATTTGAAACTTCGTTAAAAAATAAATAATAATTTCGAAAAAATGTTTTGCTTGTTTTGTTCCGCTTGCAAATCCTGCCTTGCTTGTGTGGGTTTTTTTTTTTTTGAACGCAGGTAAGTCAACGCATTTTTCATTCGGCACTGTCCGGTATTTAACGAAAACATCCGGAAAGCACCGATGCCAAGAGACGTTTATCGCGGGTCCCAATGTAAAAAAAAAACACCGAAAAGATTATTAAAATCAATCCAATTTTATGAAAGGGGAACTTTTAGTCAGTAAGAGAGTGAAACAAGTAAAACGCGTGTGGTCACTTCTGCTTGTGAACAAAGATAGAAACTCGGTGCCGATGGAGTGTTGTGTATCTATCACTTCTTCGGGGTTGATATGAAGATGTTTATTAAATGGTTCAGAGACGTCTGATTGGTCGTTGTTTCTGCTTTGCTGGACGGAACACTGTCTGGTGGCGATTCTTTATGGGGCTGTATATGAGCGGATCGTGGGTTCTCAAAAGTTAACACAAGTCATTTATACCCAAAATACATATTTATTATTTATTTTAGGCACATGTATGAGCATAAGACAAACAGTTTTTAGTAATTTTACAACTACATTTTCACACGTCTGTTTCGTTCTGCTCACAAACGAATTCTCCCAGTTGAAAACATCGCAGTAGGCTATGAAATTACTTGAGTTTTTCCCTTTCCCGTTGAATCTTCCACCTACGCGTTCCCTTATATATAACTCTTCAACTGTGATCCCTGGTGACAGGCCAAATCCGGTCTGCAATCTGAAAGGAGTAGAGTAATAGCTTTAAGGCCTCCAAAATATAACATACCTTTTCATCAGCTTTATTAAACTATATCTTAGTTTTTATTTCTAACTAAATCTCTTCATCCATTTCTCTCTTCTTATAATAGAAAAAAGAAAAGTATAAAATGGACAAGACCACGGTCATTGTAAAGGAGGCCAGAGCGCTGTAAAATGACGTCATGCTATAAAGTAACAAACGAGATCTATCGAACAGTCAGACTATGAGCATTTCGATCCCCCTTCACTTAAAATTCAACTACATTCAGGAAATCAGCGCATTTTGATGAAAAATTCAGAATTTATTAATTAACAATCACGGAATATAATTAACCCATTACTTTATTAGAAATCTGGATGCGAATGTATTATTTTGCGCAATTTGTGTAGGCTAGACAGCAAACATTAAATTAATACTTAATAATAAAATGCCCTAAAATGCTGTTATAATTTTTTGAATTTTTAAAAACATGAAGAATTTTCTTTGAAAATAATCTGTCTGATTTAATATTCATTCTTTAAATGAGTTTATTCTTTCCGGTCTACATCGAATGAAAAGACTAGTATCAGTTATACTGCATGGAAATATCTCTTGGTTTGTAAACACAAGAAGAAGAAGACAAATCCCTATTCTTAGGCAGTTTTATTCTTTATATGAACATTTCATTATCATTAGTTTTAGCCGAATAATTTGATAAGAGTTGCTCTCATTTCTGAATAAATAATTTTTTCTTGATTTTTTAACTTAAAAATAAATCAAACATGAAAAGTAAATCAAACATGAAAGATTACGAATTCAATAAAGTAACACCAAATCAATAATTCAAAATAATTAATTAATAGAACATTTATTAAAATAAATTAAAATGTATATTTTTTATTGTTTTGTTTTGGAATAATTTCATAAGAGTTGCTCTCATTTCCCAATAAAAATGTTTCTTAATTTTTTTTTCACTTAAAAGTAAATCAAATATCAAATATGTAAATCAAATATGAAACGTAAATCAAACATGTAAGATTACGAATTAAGTAAAGTAACACAAAATCAATTATTCAAAATAATTCATTGATAGAAAATTTATTGAAATGAATTAAAATGTGTGTTTTTTTGTTTTTTGTTATTTTTAATAAAAGGAACAGTTAATTTACAATATAGTAACAATTTGTAATGAATTAAAACAGTCATGTTTTCGTTAAGGGGATTTTCCCCCCAAACGGACAGTTTATTTATAATATATTATTTGCTTATTTCGTTGGATTTTCGCACACATTTTGGACGAAACTTATTAATTAGTCTAAAATTGTATTTTTTGATCCCGAAATAAAATTCTAATTTATTTTTTAGGCTTAAAATTCGAACTTTAATGCAATGTCTTAATCGTTGGAGCCTATCTTGTTATTTCCTCTGATTTTATATCGCGTTTTACATCTATAAAAAGGGAAATACATTTGAAAAAAGAATTCAAGTTAACAATTATTTCCAAGTGAATGAATAATCCTTAGGAGGGTATCCGTGTTCTTGGCAGGGGAACAAAGTCACAATAGCAGGAACAAGTTAACAATGATTTCAAAGTGAATGAATAATCCTATGGATCTGATTACTAGCTCTAGTTACAGATGGACGCATGCGCGTTAAGCGTTTCGAGCACTTCCGGTCCTCATTGATAGTGGTTCTTACTCCCACTATCAATGACGTCACCAGAAAAACTAGACTCAGTGTACAAGCTTCCTTTACGATGACCGTGCTTAACCACTCTTTATTTCACCTTTTGAATGTTTAAATTCAAAATCAGTCGCAATTCAAGGTCATCGTTCCTCGTAGATTCTTGTGTATTTGGTTTGCTTTTCTGATTTCATAAACGAGTGTGTGACTCGCTTTCAAACAAGTCAAATCACTGTTCGCCACTGGTTAGCATATACGATAAGTCTTCAAGAATTTCACAATCCCATTCTAATTGGGGTAATATCGAAACTTCGATAAACCTGTCGAACCGTGATGCTCTCTAGCCATTGAAATATGTGGGAATCCACGAAATACTTAGACTCATAAAACTTAACTCAAATTGTGTTTATTTTATTTTATTTTATTTTAATTAATATATCGTCTCTCTTTTCTGGCCTGGTTTTTACATGAAAATTTTACAAAACACAAACATAAAGTTGGTAACACAAAACACATGTGGTTTTTCTTTTTCTTTTTCAATTACATAAAGGAAACGAGAACAAAGAAATATAAAAGCATTCTCTACTTCCACCTCTTCTTATGTCTGTCTTTTCTAGCCGTTAAATCGTTAAAATGGCCTCCACTCATACATGCTTCCTTTCTCTTTTTCCTTTCATGCACTCATTATGACTGGATCCGTTTCTGTACCGAATCACCAAATTGCATTACCAGCCAACACATTCTCTGGATTCTAAATACTGAACTTAAATCTATTATCCAAATATCACAAATTCAAATTGTATTCCTACATCATTATATCAGATTTACCATTCACTAATCTCCGCCATTTATGCCTGAGTAACATTCTTCTGTTTTCAATTTCTTACCCTTTCAGATAAATTAGTTTATTACGAACAAGTCAACTGAACGGTATTTTATGTTATCATGGCATTAAAAAATCCCCCTGTCTAGCTAGGCCATGCACTCAATAATTTATTGGCCTTTTGGCTAAGATCAAAGTGTAGTATCTGTTCCGATGGATACTGCACGCCTGTCCTGTGCAGTTCTAGGAGGTCCACCCTCCCAGGCTTTGCCTCCCCTCTTTGGGGAGGAGTAAGTTTATTGCTTACTGTCTGAGGCGCCCCTACCGGGGAATGCCGACGAGGCTGCCCAGGCAATTTTTAAATGGCCAGAGTGCTCACCTCTCGAGCGCTGGCTTTTAAAACCCCACTTTCCCGACCCGACCTTGGGTCACATCTTACTTGTGGGAGTAAGATAAAACTGGCCTTGTGCCTAACTCCTGGGGAGGAGTAAATAAAACCCTTGAACCCACAGAACGGATTAGTCTTTGACGATTCCATATCCCACACACTTTGAAACGTCTCAGGACGCAAAACAGCATATGCGGCTCTCTTCATCCTTTTTGTCTCGAATCCACCACTTACTATTACTCCCGGCCGAAGAAAAATAATTCTTAGTGCAGACTTCAACATTATTTTAGTTAGAGAGATTTTCTGAAGTTTATGATAGACCTCAATATTCAAATACAAAAGTGTATGCGTCAAGGATTAATTAACCTCAACGAAAACAAAATATCTCATTTTAGAAAGCCGCAAAATCATTATATGCTCATGTGAAACCAAATCCATGTCTAACAATTCTTATGTACAACAATAAAACTAAATTCACACCTTAATATTGCCTATGAAAGTAACAGAATGCAAGAAAAATATAAAATTCTCTTAATTCACGCTCAATGTTATATTATTCCCTAGGAACGTCTTGCGACCAACACCGTCTGGCTTGCCTTCAAGCTGCAAGTTCAGCACACAACGGTGAGTGGCTAGCACCTCTGCAACCATCGGCTGTCGGAAACTTATTTGATGGCAATTGTCTGAGATTCGTTGTCGCCCTATGCACGGGTTCTAGAGTGCGCAGCCCCCACAGGTACCGTTGTAGTCAGCCGATCGACGTATATGGACTTCACACCCTTTCGTGTAGAAGGAGCGCCGGCAGATTTCATAGACACAGCGCTCTCAATGATATCGTCCAACGGGCCGTAGACATCGCTGGCTTTCCATCGATCCTCGAACTAGTTGGCCTGATAGACTGGCGGTGTTTCCTTTTGCAAACGGCAAGTCACTTATATAGGATGCGACTTGTGTCGACATTTTTGCGCCCTCGTTAGTGATAAAATTGGTAACAAACCTGGACATGCAGCATCGTCAGCAAAGAACCGCAATCAATCAAAATATGCCGGTTTTCTCGACATATTTGTGTTTCAAAAGTGGAGACGAGTGGAGCGATAGGCCCCGCCACGCGCAGCTTCCTCAACAGTCTTGGTCTGTTAATGACACGCCACACTGGAGACCATTGTGAATTGACTTGGCTTCATGAGCGCCTCTCCATCACCATTATTCGTGGAAACGCCTTGAGCCTGCTCTCAGCCTGCCAAGCCAGCAGGACATCTGATGCAATTTTCTGATACTTGCATATTGGTTTTGAAAAAGGACATTTTATTAATCAATTATTATTTGCCTCCCCAATCGAACAATGAAACACTAGATGGCAATTTTACTATTTCTAATGGATTTTCACAAAGAAAACTCTTGCTTTATTGTTGTTGTTTTTCAATTAAACTTAATGTTTAATGTCGTCTATAAAGATGAAAAAGAAATATGGAGAAAAAACGTGATTTATTCAATGATTTATTATTTATATATAATATTATTTAGTCAAGTTTTACTTTCTTGATTTTTCCATCTGTTTTTTCATAGTAACTAGTATGTATTTGTGTGTGGGGGGAGGGGTGATGACCTCTTTCTGTTAGAGTTGAAATGAAAAGGTGTTACTGTTCTTTTCTCTCTCTTCTTTCTTTTAAACTTATTTATTATCATCATTTGATTTTCAACTTACGGTTTTGCAGATTAAAATAAGAATGAACTATTTGCGTGTAACTTTTTTTCATGTTTCTCTTCTTTTTTTGTCGTTTTCCGATTTCGTTCTCCACATTGTGTCTTATTTGTTTTCTCTTTTCTTCTCGTTACTACTCGGTTCCGCTTGTCCATTGTTCAGGTATCATGATCACGCCACAAATTCGACATATGTTGTATATCATCTAACTTCTTCGGAGTTGATATGGCCATGTTGATGAGATTGTCTTTTCGTCGCTTCATTACTTATCTTAGAAAGAGAAAGAGTTTTTAGGACTACATTTTCATGTGTCTGTCTCGTTCCGCTCCCAAAGGAATTTTGTCCAAAACCCAGTTCAAAACCTCTCATCATTTTATGCAATCACCGGGTTTCTCCCCTTCAGGTCGGGTCTTTCGTCTACATTTTTTTATGCATGTCAATTTGAACCCTGGTGATAGGCCAATGAATTTTAAAAATCATGGGTAAACAATTGATGCGAGAATACCAAGTGGGTTTCCATTAGCGGTGAGTAATGGAAATCTGGAGCGACTCAAACCTCAGGGTAAACTACCTGGTTTTAATAGATTGCTGGTAACATCTCGTGTAAATCCTCTTAATTAACAAGAACTAATAATAATAATAATAATAATAATAATCATAATCATAATCATAATCATAATCATAATAATAATCATAATAATAATCATAATAATAATCATAATCATAATAATAATCATAATAATCATAACTAGCGGGACCCGTGTAAATTACACGAAATGATGTTTTCAATACTAATTATCTTGTTCCTAACCTATACATGTTTGAATAAAATATAAGATTTGACTTATATATTTATTTAAAAATATGAACAATACATGAAACAATTTACAAAACTTATACACTATTTCTAGTGAAGGTAATATTTCGACGACTAAACCTTACTTTGTAAATGCTTTCGATTAAATTAAATGTGGCTTCAATTCATGAGTAGCATACAAAGATTCAGAAGGTCGTTGCTTTTGATGTAAGCGTGACACACAAAATAACACACACGCTATCGTATTAATATGTGTTTTCCTGGTCGTCCCCTCTATACCTCCCTACCTTCCCTTCGATGTAGAAAAAAATCTTAGAGGTTGGTTGGGATCGAACTATAAACCAGTCGGGCCGTCGTCAAAAACCAACATCAAAATCCTCCGTCGCTAACCGTTGCGCCAAAGGGAAATACTTGAAAATGTTACGAAAATTAGGTGACTTGAATGCTTTTTCAAATCTAGGTGTGGCACGCATGCGCAGAGTTTTTGATGTAAGCGTGACACACGAACACACACGCTATCGTATTAATATATAGATAATCATAATAATAGTAAATATTATTATTATTATTATTATTATTATTATTATTATTTTCACTAAATAATTTTGTAACTAATATTTATTAATGAAGAAGATTGTTTCATTTATTTTCGTAACGAAAATAAAGCATTTTAAAAACTAAACAAATGTTAGTATTATGTCCCATCTTTATGATATATTCAAATGAATTTCTGTATCGGCAATTGAAATAATTATTTTATACAAACGTTTTATTAAAAGAGTAATCGTGTAATAAATCTCTTCAAATGTCATGTCATCATTTATTCACTTTGAACGTTATAATATCAACAACTCTTATGTTATAAGTTATAAATAATCAATTGGTTTCGTCTAAATAGATTATTATAAAGATGTCGATCACTGACACAGAGTTATTTCCCTTGGGATTCACCCTGACCTTTGATTCTCCTTTGCTAATGATGATGCAACATTGTCGTATTGTATGAAGAAAGGCTCACTCGTTCAATTAATGATATTCGCTTAAACCGGGAAGCAAAAGAAAGGATTTTTAATTAGAAATTTGTTTCGCCGCCAACAAAGGCGAATTTGGTGCTTTTCTCAAACAACGTAGAAGAGTACCCGTCAAAAATGACATCATTATTTAGACAAGTCGCAGTTAAGAATGTATGTTGTTTACTGGAGAGTTGGTTATTGTGTCAGGTGTTGTGGTTCACAAGACAATCCTAGAATATGGATATGTTTTAATATATTAAAAAACTTCAAACTAAAAACAGAATCTAACACAATAACGATAGATTTAAAAATACAGTGCTCAAAACAGTTGTATCAAAAACGGTTGTATCAAAATCAGTTGTATCAAAAACAGCTGTATCAAAAACGGTTGTATCAAAAACAGCTGTATCAAAAACGGTTGTATCAAAAACAGTTGTATCAAAAACGGTTGTATCAAAAACGGTTGTATCAAAATCGGTTGTATCAAAATCGGTTGTATCAAAAACAGTTGTATCAAAATCAGTTGTATCAAAAACAGTTGTATCAAAAACGGTTGTATCAAAAACAGTTGTATCAAAAACGGTTGTATCAAAATCAGTTGTATCAAAAACAGTTGTATAAAAAACGGTTGTATCAAAATCGGTTGTATCAAAATCAGTTGTATCAAAATCAGTTGTATCAAAATCAGTTGTATCAAAAACAGTTGTATCAAAAACGGTTGTATCAAAAACGGTTGTATCAAAAACGGTTGTATCAAAAACAGTTGTATCAAAATCAGTTGTATCAAAAACAGTTGTATCAAAAACAGTTGTATCAAAAACGGTTGTATCAGAAACGTTTGTATCAAAATCAGTTGTATCAAAAATGGTTGTATCAAAAACAGTTGTATCAAAAACGGTTGTATCCACAATAAACAGTTTATTATGTCTCTCTGAATAAAATGTCTCTTTCAACAATGATGGTTTACTTTTATGTGCATATGTGAAAAGACAAATGTGTGCGTGTGCAATCAAATTGTATTTTGAAAAGGGAGAAAAATACGTTACGGGCTTAAAGTGTTTAGATGTCAGTGAGAAGATTTGTTCGTTGTGGAAAAGGTGTTGTGTGGATTTGCTTTGATAGAATTAGCGACATCGACTGAAATGGTGGACAGTTTGGTGTATCTTGTCACTTTTCTGACAGGTCTGTTCAACTGACTGAGTGAAGAGTGATTTGGTTACATCTGTGAGATTCTGTTATAATTTACGATCGGCTCACCTCTCTCCCCCCCTCTCTCTCTCTTTCTTTTTTTTCTCTCTCTCTCTCTCTCTCTTTCTCTCTCTTTCTCTCTCTTGCTTTATTTCGCTCTTTTTTATCTATTTCTCTTTCTCTTTCTCTTTCTCTTTCTCTCTCTCTCTCTCTTTCTCTCTCTCTTTTTCTCTCTCTTTCTCTCTCTCTCTTTCTCTCTCTCTCTTTCTTTCTCTCTCTCTCTATTTCTCTCTCTTTTTCTTTCTCTCTCTCTTTTTCTCTCTCTTTCTTTCTCTCTTTCTCTCTCTCTCTTGCTTTATTTCTCTCTTTTTTATCTCTTTCTCTTTCTCTCTCTCTCTCTTTCTCTCTCTCTCTTTCTCTCTCTCTTTCTCTCTCTCTCTCTTTCTTTCTCTCTCTCTATTTCTCTCTCTTTCTTTCTCTCTCTCTTTTTCTCTCTCTTTCTTTCTCTCTTTCTCTCTCTCTCTCTCTCTTGCTTTATTTCTCTTTTTTCTCTCTTTATTTCTCTCTCTCCTTTTCTCTCTCTCTTTCTCTCTCTTCTCTCCCTCACTCTCTCTCTCTCTCTCTCTCTCTCTCTCTCGTTCGCTCTTTTTCTCTCTTGTGTCCTGAAATGCAATTTAAAACAAAGCCTTATACGAAGAACGAACACAACTTTTCCCCGAGTCAAAATGGACAAAAATCCAACGGTGATATTAATTATATTTTGTGGATTTTTACAATAAAATAATGTTCTTTGCGTTCGCCTCGGACATCCATAAACAGCAAATCGCACATTTCACATTATTTTATTTGAAAATTAAAAATAGAAAATGATAGAAATTACACAGAAAAAGAATACAAATGGTCATATGATGGGGTTCAGGGATAAAAACAATAATACACATAGTTTCATTCATTCCCGGGCAACAGGTGTCGACTAGTCATTTATAAAACACAAAGTTTGTCCCAAAAATGTAATATCAAAAAGACTTAATCATTACATACTATCAAACGCACAGCGAAATAAAAATATATAAGAAATATATTGTTTGGTAATGTCTTTTTCGCGGTCAAGCTGACCTGACAGAAATAACATAGCATAACATTAAAGATGAGAAAACTGGAAATAGAAATACTTGTAAGTAGATGAATTCAGTGTGAAATCGATGTAGTAAACCAATAATAAACAATAATAACTAATAATAAACAATAATAACTAATAATGAACAATAATAAGTAATAATAAACAATAATAAGTAATAATAAACAATAATAACCAATAATAAACAATAATAACCAATAATAAACAATAATAACCAATAATAAACAATAATAATTAATAATAAACAATAATAACCAATAATAAACAATAATAACCAATAATAAACAATAATAACCAATAATAAACAATAATAAACAATAATAACTAATAATAAATAATAATAACCAATAATAACTAATAATAAACAATAATAACTAATAATAAACAATAATAACTAATAATAAACAATAATAATTAATAATAAACAATAATAATTAATAATAAACAATAATAACTAATAATAAACAATAATAACTAATAATAAACAATAATAAACAATAATAATTAATAATAAACAATAGATCTGCTTCATGTCAACAACATCTGTGCGTATTTTACGTCTGGGGTAACGCTTCTCCTCATTTATTTCATTCAATTTGCGCATTGAGACATCGAAGATACAAAGTCAAACTTAACCATGACAAACGAAATGGGCAAAGCTTCTCATCAAGATGTGTGAAGAAATCGAATCAATTATTGACTTTCACATCCACCCATTCCCCACCCCCACACACATACACTGATTTGATTCGATCGGCGCATTTACCAATGAAAATGATATTTCCAATTTAAGCATAGCAAGAGTGGGCATGTGAGAGAGCGAGAAAGAGGAAGAGAGAAAGAGGGAGAGAGAGAAAGAGTGAGAGAGAGAGAGAAAGAAAGAGTGAAAGAGTGAGAGAAAATTAGAGAGAAAGGGAGAGAGAAAGAGAGAGAGAGAAAGAAAGAGTTAAAGAGAGAGAGAGAAAAGAGAGAAAATAGAGAGAGAAAATAGAGAGAGAAAGAGAGAAAGAAAAAAGAGAGAAAGAAAAAAAAGAGAAATAGAGAGAGAAAGAGAGAGAGAAAGAGTGAAAGAGAGAGAGGGGGAGGGGCTATTTATTTGTATAAGATCGATTCTTAACGTATGGAAATCTGGTTTCACTACAAAAGGCTGGATAGGAACAAAAATACCCGTAAAGTACAGTTGGCATTCGAATGCGGGAGCCTCAGGCGGCAGGAAATAAATCCGTACACCTATTCCCTCCCCGAGTTATTTTTTTAGGGAAGCACAAGTGGCATAACGCCCCTATCTCTGAATTAAAACCTGATGAGATGATTTTTATGGCATTTGGAACATGGATAGTGTAATGAGGTACGTTTGATTTATTTTGAGAGGAAAAAAGGGAAGAACACACAATTTTAAAATAAATGTACCCATAAACGTTACTTCTTACCCCTTATACTGTTTCTAATTTCAATCGATAAGTAAATCCTTTATATACCACTTATTGTACCATCAAAGAGTTTGATGATCTGAGTGGTAACAAGAGCTTTTAGTAGGGTACAGGTACAGGTACAGGTACAGGTACAGGTACAGGTACAGGTACAGGTCGCATAGCCTGGACGCGCACGAGTGTCGTTGCCGACATCGCACACAACCCATGGCCGTAGCGGCGGGGATTTGTTAAGAATCACCGTGTCTAGGGCACAGCATATGGAAGGCGGAGCCCATCCCTCTCCTTCCGTTGCCTTGAACCTTCCCTTCTCTATTTTTCTCTTTTTTCTCTGCCATAAAAATCATCCCATCAGGTTTTTAATTCAGATCGTTATGCCACCTGTGCTTCCCTGGGTGGACAGAGGTCGTCCAGCCCAAAGACAAGTGCTATAACCACTCGTCCACAGGCCCTCCCTAGTAGGGGTTTCATGTGAAAATGTTCACACAAGATGAGCTGCGTGGAGAATTAGGTTTTTAAATCAAGCAAGGTTGTAAACTTTGACCAATCAGATTAGTTTGCTTACTGATCCGACATACTTATCCTCAAAATCTGTTTGCTGAAGTGAACACCCTAGTCAAATGCATTGTTGGTGTATATACAGTTAACTGGTTGACATGAAAATGGATAAAACCTTTCATAAATAGCAACTGTATATTTGTAATATGATTCAAATCCAGGCAATTTCATTAAGAAATATTCAATACAATATTTTTGCCCTAGTGCCAGAGAATATTTTGTATGCAATCACAAAATCCGTTGAACTGAAAGTGAGGGAAAAAATCTATAAGAAATTTTAGAAATTACGTAAGTAAACATTTATTTGTGTCGAACTTATCTAATTGTTTACATCTATTTATGCGTTCATTTTGAATTAGGATTCCGTTTTAAATGTAAGTCTTTCTATTCTTTCAGAAGCGGTGAACCAGCGAAAAGGCGATTGAATTTTGAGGCTGCACATTGGTCTCACTTGATCAACCTTTGACAAAGTGAAGTCTGTGATCCTGCCCTTACATGAGGATTTTCCGGTGATGAACTTCCGATGTCTTGTATGAGTGAAAAAATGCTAGAGTTGCCTGATTTGAATTCATTTTCACAAACGCTTATCGACACCAAACCTCTCCACCCATTTCTAATCTTGTTTAATCCACGAAATGATGCCGACCATTCTCTCAAACGTCTATTATATGGAGCAGTTTCATATTAAGTAATGATAACAATTGCTATGTCACAACATTCCGATGTTTTACCGTGTGTTCTAACAATTATTACATAAATTTGAAACTTAGAAAACCGATCATTAGTATTTTTTTAGAGAAGTGTTCGAATTACAAATGATTGTTTACATATATATAAAATGATTGCTTATTTTCGTATCCAAAAGTTCATACTTATTTGTTTTTTGTTTTTTTTTACAATCTTTTATAATGATATTAAATTGTTATAGCTCAACTAATAATATAAAATACAGGTTATAAAAAAATATTTTGAAATACTAGTTTTAATTTTATTCATTTTGATTGAAATAAATAAATTTAAAAAAAAAACTTGCCCGAATCGAAATTGCAAACTTTAAAACAATTTCATATGAAAATCTTTCACAAACAGGATTTTTAAGTGAATTTAATTATAAGAATTTTTTAATGAATTGCTCATAAAACTGTGCGTTTTAAACATGTAAAACGAGCGTTGAAACCCACCCGACCTATAAATATCGATTTTAAACATTAGCCTTACTCAGTGACAGACCTTAAAACAATAAAAGATACCATACAAGGGAGAGTACTCTTGGAGATAAAATGTATGATAAAATGAAAATAATATAGATTTCCCTCATTGTTTCCTTTGCTTATAATTCGCCGATACAATTTTTCAGATACAATGACACAACAAAAGTAGCTGACCTCTCAACACAAATACTCTGTCTATTTAACACCCATATACTAAATTATCAAATACCCCCTCCCGGGTATTTTTTTCTTTCTTTAATAAACTACGAGACTAAGCACCGTATTTTACACTGGACCAATATGAATTCGTAATTCCAAGGTAAATTAGACATTTAGCGATGAATAGTCATTTATTGGCAAAGAAGGTTGGACGACATCAAAAATGCAAATATCTTATTTAATAAATATATTTGACTTTTACCTCGGTAATTGAGCACCCTGGTACATTTTTCTTCCAAAGAATTGCATACATATATATATATATCTATATATATATATATATATATATATATATATATATATATATATTATTTTGATTTTTAACGGTCCCAACA
>OY744539.1:80912850-81012850 GCA_963556195.1 Sepiola atlantica | reverse complement strand
CGCTATTTTAAAAATAGCTCATTTTGATCTAAATCTCTGTTTTATTCATTTTTGAATTTATTCAAAACTTTCGCTATTTTAAAAATAGCTCATTTTGATCTAAATCTCTGTTTTATTCATTTTTGAATTTATTCAAAACTTTCGCTATTTTAAAAATAGCTCATTTTGACTTAAATCTCTGTTTTATTCATTTTTGAATGTATTCAAAACTTTCGCTATTTTAAAAATAGCTCATTTTGATCTAAATCTCTGTTTTATTCATTTTTGAATGTATTCAAAACTTTCGCTATTTTAAAAATAGCTCATTTTGATCTAAATCTCTGTTTTATTCATTTTTGAATTTATTCAAAACTTTCGCTATTTTAAAAATAGCTCATTTTGACTTAAATCTCTGTTTTATTCATTTTTGAATGTATTCAAAACTTTCGCTATTTTAAAAATAGCTCATTTTGATCTAAATCTCTGTTTTATTCATTTTTGAATGTATTCAAAACTTTCGCTATTTTAAAAATAGCTCATTTTGATCTAAATCTCTGTTTTATTCATTTTTGAATTTATTCAAAACTTTCGCTATTTTAAAAATAGCTCATTTTGACTTAAATCTCTGTTTTATTCATTTTTGAATGTATTCAAAACTTTCGCTATTTTAAAAATAGCTCATTTTGATCTAAATCTCTGTTTTATTCATTTTTGAATGTATTCAAAACTTTCGCTATTTTAAAAATAGCTCATTTTGATCTAAATCTCTGTTTTATTCATTTTTGAATGTATTCAAAACTTTCGCTATTTTAAAAATAGCTCATTTTGATCTAAATCTCTGTTTTATTCATTTTTGAATTTATTCAAAACTTTCGCTATTTTAAAAATAGCTCATTTTGACTTAAATCTCTGTTTTATTCATTTTTGAATGTATTCAAAACTTTCGCTATTTTAAAAATAGCTCATTTTGATCTAAATCTCTGTTTTATTCATTTTTGAATGTATTCAAAACTTTCGCTATTTTAAAAATAGCTCATTTTGATCTAAATCTCTGTTTTATTCATTTTTGAATTTATTCAAAACTTTCGCTATTTTAAAAATAGCTCATTTTGACTTAAATCTCTGTTTTATTCATTTTTGAATGTATTCAAAACTTTCGCTATTTTAAAAATAGCTCATTTTGATCTAAATCTCTGTTTTATTCATTTTTGAATGTATTCAAAACTTTCGCTATTTTAAAAATAGCTCATTTTGATCTAAATCTCTGTTTTATTCATTTTTGAATTTATTCAAAACTTTCGCTATTTTAAAAATAGCTCATTTTGACTTAAATCTCTGTTTTATTCATTTTTGAATGTATTCAAAACTTTCGCTATTTTAAAAATAGCTCATTTTGATCTAAATCTCTGTTTTATTCATTTTTGAATTTATTCAAAACTTTCGCTATTTTAAAAATAGCTCATTTTGATCTAAATCTCTGTTTTATTCATTTTTGAATTTATTCAAAACTTTCGCTATTTTAAAAATAGCTCATTTTGATCTAAATCTCTGTTTTATTCATTTTTGAATTTATTCAAAACTTTCGCTATTTTAAAAATAGCTCATTTTGACTTAAATCTCTGTTTTATTCATTTTTGAATGTATTCAAAACTTTCGCTATTTTAAAAATAGCTCATTTTGATCTAAATCTCTGTTTTATTCATTTTTTAATTTATTCAAAACTTTCGCTATTTTAAAAATAGCTCATTTTGACTTAAATCTCTGTTTTATTCATTTTTGAATGTATTCAAAACTTTCGCTATTTTAAAAATAGCTCATTTTGACTTAAATCTCTGTTTTATTCATTTTTGAATTTATTCAAAACTTTCGCTATTTTAAAAATAGCTCATTTTGATCTAAATCTCTGTTTTATTCATTTTTGAATTTATTCAAAACTTTCACTATTTTAAAAATAGCTCATTTTGACTTAAATCTCTGTTTTATTCATTTTTGAATGTATTCAAAACTTTCGCTATTTTAAAAATAGCTCATTTTGATCTAAATCTCTGTTTTATTCATTTGTTAATTTATTCAAAACTTTCGCTATTTTAAAAATAGCTCATTTTGACTTAAATCTCTGTTTTATTCATTTTTGAATGTATTCAAAACTTTCGCTATTTTAAAAATAGCTCATTTTGACTTAAATCTCTTTTTTATTCATTTTTGAATTTATTCAAAACTTTCGCTATTTTAAAAATAGCTCATTTTGATCTAAATCTCTGTTTTATTCATTTTTGAATTCATTCAAAACTTTCGCTATTTTAAAAATAGCTCATTTTGATCTAAATCTCTGTTTTATTCATTTTTGAATTTATTCAAAACTTTCGCTATTTTAAAAATAGCTCATTTTGACTTAAATCTCTGTTTTATTCATTTTTTAATGTATTCAAAACTTTCGCTATTTTAAAAATAGCTCATTTTGATCTAAATCTCTGTTTTATTCATTTTTTAATTTATTCAAAACTTTCGCTATTTTAAAAATAGCTCATTTTGACTTAAATCTCTGTTTTATTCATTTTTGAATGTATTCAAAACTTTCGCTATTTTAAAAATAGCTCATTTTGACTTAAATCTCTTTTTTATTCATTTTTGAATTTATTCAAAACTTTCGCTATTTTAAAAATAGCTCATTTTGATCTAAATCTCTGTTTTATTCATTTTTGAATTTATTCAAAACTTTCGCTATTTTAAAAATAGCTCATTTTGATCTAAATCTCTGTTTTATTCATTTTTGAATTTATTCAAAACTTTCGCTATTTTAAAAATAGCTCATTTTGACTTAAATCTCTGTTTTATTAATTTTTGAATGTATTCAAAACTTTCGCTATTTTAAAAATAGCTCATTTTGATCTAAATCTCTGTTTTATTCATTTTTGAATTTATTCAAAACTTTCGCTATTTTAAAAATAGCTCATTTTGATCTAAATTTCTGTTTTATTCATTTTTGAATGTATTCAAAACTTTCGCTATTTTAAAAATAGCTCATTTTGATCTAAATTTCTGTTTTATTCATTTTTGAATTTATTCAAAACTTTCGCTATTTTAAAAATAGCTCATTTTGATCTAAATTTCTGTTTTATTCATTTTTGAATTTATTCAAAACTTTCGCTATTTTAAAAATAGCTCATTTTGATCTAAATCTCTGTTTTATTCATTTTTGAATTTATTCAAAACTTTCGCTATTTTAAAAATAGCTCATTTTGACTTAAATCTCTGTTTTATTCATTTTTGAATTTATTCAAAACTTTCGCTATTTTAAAAATAGCTCATTTTGATCTAAATTTCTGTTTTATTCATTTTTGAATGTATTCAAAACTTTCGCTATTTTAAAAATAGCTCATTTTGATCTAAATTTCTGTTTTATTCATTTTTGAATGTATTCAAAACTTTCGCTATTTTAAAAATAGCTCATTTTGATCTAAATTTCTGTTTTATTCATTTTTGAATTTATTCAAAACTTTCGCTATTTTAAAAATAGCTCATTTTGATCTAAATTTCTGTTTTATTCATTTTTGAATTTATTCAAAACTTTCGCTATTTTAAAAATAGCTCATTTTGACTTAAATCTCTGTTTTATTCATTTTTGAATGTATTCAAAACTTTCGCTATTTTAAAAATAGCTCATTTTGATCTAAATCTCTGTTTAGAGTTTAATGTCGTCCTTCGTTGATCCATACCAACTCTTTGCTTTTCTCTACGTGATCTTTTGATTTTACTGTTGCTGCTAATCGCTGTCTATTTATTATGTCATATTGACCATCTTTTATTTCAATCAATGATTTCATTACAACTAAAATCATTTCATCCCACAGAATAAGAATACACAGATCAATTTTGTTTAAATATCTTATCTGACAAACCCCCAAAATGTCCTTGTAAGTGACATTTGTCTTACCATTATTTCTGAATTGATACAGTTTACCATTAGAGTTATTTTAAACTGATTACGTCATTCATTCCAAAAGAATAATGCTATATTAGAAAAAATATTGAATTTTTCTCGAAAACATGAAATCATTCTGTGAAGGAAAAAAAGTGAATGAAGACTAAACGAAGATGGCTGACTTGAGGCAAGCATCACAAACATAGTAGAAGTGGAAATAAAAAATAAAGTATTGATAAATAGTCGAAACTTTTTTCTAAATATGTTATACTATGCTTCGGTTTCTTTCATGTCTATTCTCTTATGACGAGTCGTTTAATTAGTCCTAAAGAGAGTAGAAAGTGGAGCTTGGGTTTACTTTCGGCAGTTTCGTATCTTTCGCTTCCCTTATTTAGTCTTCACATTTCATGAGCGATGTTTCTAATGAAGCTAGAAGTATGAATGGCTGATTTCGGGGTCAGAATCTATTGATCTAACACTTACCGTTAGCTGGATTTTGACCTTGAAGTGGTATTTTATTTTTTAGCTCCTTACATCAAGTGGCTTCATGCTTTGTCTGGAGTGATTTCCATGAAATAAAATTGGTTTTATAAGGTGTTCTGATGAATGTATGTGTAAATATTCGGTAATATCAGTCATTCTTTTTACAGGGTATATAAAATACAAAATAGAGATAAATAGACGAACAAAGGTGTTTTATATATATATATATATATATATATATATATATATATATATATATATATATATATATATATTTGTAAACAAATTTATAACATATTCGTTTACATATGTTCCAAAAATTCAACATAAACAACGGTTTCGTGTACGATCGTTTCTGAGACAATATGGATTTTTTGTATAGTTCACTATATATATATATATATATATAGAGAGAGAGAGAGAGAGAGAGAGATAGATATATATATATAAATATATATATAGATATATATATATATATATATATAGAGAGAGAGAGAGAGAGAGAGAGAGAGAGAGATGTATATATATAGATATATATATATATAGGTATATATAAATATATATATAGGTATATATATAGATATATATCTATATATATATACCTATATATATCTATATATATATATATATATAGATATAGATGTATATAGATATAGATATATAGATATAGATATATATAGGTATATAGATAGATAGATATATATATATATAGGTATATATATAGGTATATATATAGATAGATATATATATAGATAGATATAGATATATATATATGTGTATATATAGAGAGAGATATAGATAGATATATATATATATATATATATAGATATATATATGTAGATACATATGTGTGTATATATAGATGCAGATATAGATATATATATATATATAAAGATAGATATATAGGTATATAGAGATATAGATATATATAAATATATATATGCATATATAGAGAAAGATATAGATGTATATAAATATATATATATATGCATATATAGAGAAAGATATAGATGTATATAAATATATATATATATATATGCATATATAGAGAAAGATATAGATATATATATATATAAAGATATATATAGATATATAGGTATATATATATATATATATTGGTTGTATAAGGGTGTTGATGAATGCATGTTTAAATTCGGTAATATCAGTCATTCTTTGTACGGTGCCTTAAGCACTTGCTTAACATCCATTGGGATAGCTTTACCCCTGACACCGAAGTGTGTGAATAAGCTGCTGTTCCAAGCATCGAGTCTCGTTTGAGTAAACGCAGACTTCGTTGGGCTGGTCATCTTATTCGTCTTACTGGTGACAGACTGTCCAAGCAGGTTATTTATGAGGAACAAACCGGGAATATTCGCCTACAGCATAAACGTTGTAAGCAATTCAAAGATTGTCTCAAAGACGATTTGAAGTGTTTGGGAATTTATGTTAGAGTATGGGAAAGGGTGGCTTCAGATAGGGCAAGGTGGAGGAAAGCGATTTTTGAAGGCAGCCAGCTTTTTGAAAAGAATAGGATGAAATACCAGCAGCGGAAGAAAGTAGCGAGGAAGAGACGGGACGTGACACATCCAGCACATGGTAGTAACTATGGAACACCTAAGATGCCAAGCGTGCAATTTGGTAACTATGTCACGTGCAGATTTATTAAATCACCAACGAGTGCATGTTTTGCAAAAATCAAGCACGGACAAGTGGTGGCTTCATTTATGGTATCCCCTCAGATCATCACAACACCTGCCCCATCTGTGGTAGGGTCTGTAAATGTCTGGCAGGTTTGAAGAGCAACATTCGCGCCTCTCACTGGGAACCCTCACACTGATATCACATCGATACGCCAAAAGTGGTCATATTCGAAATCCAATAGACAGCCACCATGTGTGTATATATATATATATATAAATATATATATATGTGTGTGTGTGTGTGTGTATAAAGATATATATATATATTATATATATATATATATATATATATATATAGGATCAAAATAAACCAAAGTGAAAACTTTTAGTAGATGGAACCTATTGTGAAAAGGATTAGCTCAATATACGAGATAGAGCAATAGTAGAGATAGAAGAAAAAAGAGTGATAAAAATAAATTTGGACAATCGTCGCATATTTATCACTCTTTTTTCTTCTATCTCTCTCTCTCTCTCTCTCTCTCTATATATATATATATATATATATATATATATATATATATATACTAAATTAAGTACTTGTCTACATCAAACACTGATATCCTATTATATGATAATATCCTAAATGATGATATCAAAAGGATTATTTGTTTTTAGAGACGAACAATAGTCAAACACGCCGAACGTAACACACATATTTGTTTAGCCCATCGATTATCCCATCCACTATTGTCAGGTCTTTCGTTTTTTCTTTTAATAGAAATAAAATAAAAGTGGTAAAATAATATTTCGCGGCAGAAAATGATCGTTCACTCGATTTTGTCTCATTTCAAATCCCAAAAAGTGAATGAAAAAAAAAACATGAAAGTCTACGGCGGTGGATGTGAGAGATGATTTCCGGCTGTCGGGTTTCTTTATTTGTTCTACATAAATAATAAGTGTTGTTTAATATGAGAACCAACAGATGGCGCTTTTTTTGTGGATGCAAGCATCTATTGCGATAAGGCAGGCACAATCGCGAATGAGTGCGTTTTGACTACGTTTTTTTTATATACAACCTTCCGGCGCAATTAGTTTAGTCATACAACATAGCGACTGATAACTAACATAATTAAGCGATCAGGAGCAGCTGACAAACTAGCTGAGTAAGGGAAGGATGGGGCAATGGGGGAGGAGAGATACTACGCACTCAGGGGATCATAGATAACGTATATATGCGCATGCGTGATGCATATGTTTAACTGTCTCCTCTCGAAGGGAGACACAAAACGTAGACCCCTTCGAAATTTTCTCTGAGGATGGCGTCAAAGAATTAGGAACAAACATTGACAATTTAATGTGTATACCAGATATTCCATCTGGTCTACGACACTCCCCTCATGAACTGAGCAATCTTATAATTTACGCGCCTTTTAGATTTGCCGCTCCCAACAATGAAAAGATAAGCTTCGAATTAATCTGCATGCCTTCATCAGAACCCTGTATGCTCTATTTAAGGTGACATGTTTGCATGTATATGAACCTCCACACATTGAAGATTCAATTTACTACTTGAAGGCTTTGAATAACTATTCATACACATTAAACCCTGTTTGTACTATGCACAGCTCCAGTCGTGGGTTCAATTAACAAATTGCTCCCAATTCATCGTATACAATAAATCGTTTACAATAAGTATAGTGATTCGGCATTAAATATACCCAAAAAGATTGATATGCCGTAAACGAGACAAACCAAGCAATAGATCTATCTACATTACCGTATGATGACGGAATCGCTACATAAAGATTATCTGGCGTGTAATCGCGTGCAAATAGTTTTAGAATCACCGTATAAATATTGGCAGGGATGAAATCGCAATGTTTAGCTGGGTGAATAATAACTGTATAAATAGTGGTTGGATTCATTGCACAAATAAAAGACGGGGTTGAATCATTGTATAAATACTAGTTGAGAAAGGGGTTTTCATAGGGCAAATATTGATGCTACGTTCAATCACTGTGCAACATTTCACTGTAAAAATTGGTCAAAATTGTGAACTAAATGTAAAAATATATAATAATCCTTTACACTATTGACTGGGTGTAATTATTGTACAGTTATTTTTTATGGGTAAAATCGATGTTGTATAGGTGGGGAATTACCGATTATATATATTGACTGGGTGTAATCATTTTTACAAATATTGACTGAAAGTGTAATCACTGTAAAAATATTGAAAATATTGACTCAAAATATAGTCACTGTAGAAATATTGACTGGAGGCGTGATCATTGTACAGATATTGACAAACTGTGTAATCACTGTACAAATATTGAGTGAAAGAGTAATCACTGTACAAATATTGATTGGGAGTGTAATCACTGTACAAATATTGATTGGGAGTGTAATCACTGTACAAATATTGATTGGGAGTGTAATCACTGTACAAATATTGATTGGGAGTGTAATCACTGTACAAATATTGATTGGGAGTGTAATCACTGTACAAATATTGATTGGGAGTGTAATCACTGTACAAATATTGATTGGGAGTGTAATCACTGTACAAATATTGATTGGGATATATGCAGTACTTGATCATGTAGTAGGGCTTATTTTAATTTTAAGACATTGAACCAAACGTTGACATAATGTAATTACATTCAACTCTTCCTAATAGTTAACTCTCTCTAATTGTCAGCACCATTGTGTTCCAACTTCCATTTTTTAACTTTTCATAATTGTAGTAATTTGTGTAATTCTTTTCAAGTGACAAATAGATTTCAAAAAAATTTGTTAATTTTCAAAAAATCGGTACCGTGCATTGTATAATATCAGCCATCCATTTGAGTTCAATTTCTCCTAGTCGTTTTTCAGGTTGTCGCAACCGTTCCTAGTGTCCCTTAAATTATTGGTATTACAGTCATTTTCGTCGTGTATTCCCTCCATATTCCTTCCATAGTGCAGTTCCTACCATGAGCAAATTTTCATTTTCACTTCAAGTTTTTGCAAACATTTAATTTTTGGTATCAAATCAACACATAGGATCTAAGTAATAATTTTGGTCAGAGTAGACAAAGATCACCTGGAGTCTTCATACATTCTCGCCATTTTCCAAGATGGCCGCCATCAAAATCTAATAATGTCAATATCTAGGAAACTATTCGACCTATAAAAATGAATTAGGTTTACATTGTCAAGAATTCGGATAAAACCGTGTCTCACTACATCAGAGTATTTATTTGTCCTAAAATAGTAAAATTCAAGATGGCTGCCACCAAAATCATATGCGTCGTTAGTATGTACTTACATCTATTTTATTTTATTTCCAGGCTAGTTTGATGGCTGAGACAACAAACTGTGAGTTTTGTGTCATCTGCTAAGAAAACAAAAACAAATGAATAACTTGTCTGTCCTCTTGACAACCCAGTTGATGTACATAGAGCAGAAACATACAAAGATATTATAAGGCTTGTAAATCAATTCTGAGATGTTGATGCTGCACCTCACCAAAACATGGAACTTCCAGATGAAGCATCTATGCAAACAAATCGAGCATCCTGGCACAAAACATGTCGTCAGTTGTACAAGGCATCAGCACTTAACCGGGCAAAAACACGTTCTTACAAAGGCTTGCTACCTCTACGAAAACAACCAATAATCGAAAACAAACACTAATCGAAATGTATGTCCCTTCTGTTATGAAGAAACGAGTAAAGATGCTCATTCGTTCCAAAAGGTTTCCCTTACCGAAGACATCTATGACAAAGCAGCTTCATTTGGAGAGGATCGCATTGTAGCACGGCTTGCAGAAGGAGATCTATTGAAGCTAAGTGTCATCGAAATTGCTACACTAAATTCAACCGTCGGAATTATCAAATGCTAATCAGTACAAAAGAAGGGCAAGTAACCCAAGACACTGCAATTACAGTGGAAAATGAGCTATTACAATTCATATCTAAGGTTGAGTCCAACATTACAGGATGGGCCCCCCCCCCCCAAAAAAAAAGCAGAACATCCTCCTCTTATATCCAAGGGGACCAGGTTTTAATAGCAAATGCACATCATAGAACCTGGGATCCATATTGAAATTGCTGCACTTTTTGGACCACTCTGAAGGGGTAGGAGTAACCTTAAATATAGTATAAGGGTTGATTCAACATCACTGGCGACCATTTCATATGAACATGGGTAAAAATGCAAGATTTATTGGTTTATCATGAAAACTAACCAAGTTAGTGTTTTAAAACGTAATGGAAAATGACTTGTAAGTCGAAAATGTTGAACTTCGAAATTTGAAATTTTCCCATGCTCAAATCTTGTCCAACTTTTAGTATGCTGTAGAATAGACTCGACCTGATATAAAACCATAAATAACAAAATGTTGCAATTTTTGTGTGAGTTGGTGCATTGACCCCTCTAAAAGGAATAATCACGTACCTTACTGTTGTCAGCATCATTTCTATGTAAAGCAGTTTGGCTAATGATACTGCTTTTAATTTCAAGGGGTCATTGTGAGGAATCTGCTGTTCCAACAGAAGCTGAAATATTTCTTTCGTCAACTGCTTACTGGTCCTAAATAATCTCATAGGCAAGACAGTTACAGGACAGTTTTCTCCATGAGTCAACTAACCATGTTGAACATCACTTCTATTCCTGTAAACCAGAGATATGATCCTCTTTTTGCAGTGTTGTTAGCCTTAAAATTGCATTCCCAAACAAGGAGCAAGAAACTTGTCCATCAGTATTGCCTTAACGTGTCATATAAGAGAGCGCTTACCATTGAAGTTGTCTATGCATGAAAGAGCACCTGCCAACGCTGGTGTAGTCATTCCTAGCAACTGTTGTCTGTACATTTTTATGGTTGCAGCCCTTGAAAAGCTACATCACAATCCTACATCCAAAATAGCCACATCATCATTTCATGGAACATGTATCTCCATGTTTCAGTTTCCTTCAGTAGAAAACCAAGGGCTGCACAAAGAACCGTTGGAAATCGACTTTAATCAACGAGTATCAAACACCAGGATGACAATGATGCCTCATCTGTACACGTTTGTTCCACTTATGAACCGGAATCTAGTCACCCAAACTACTGTGAAAGACGTACAGCCGCAGTCCATGAACTCTTTGGAAAATATACGTTTCTGGTGATGTTGGGGCGGCTCCACATCGAAATGCGTTTGTGGGCGACTATGAGAGCTTTCCTATAAAAGTCTGAATGGTCTGAAACCTTTTCAGATTCTGGCATAGCGTTGACAGTAGCTGCAGCGACATCTTGAGAGAAAATGATCCAATGTGAACACGGTATGCTTACCGGTTTACTGTTGTGGTGCTCGATAGTCTACTGAAACGAACCTATGAAGACGCCGAAAGGGAAATGACCTTCGATGGCTGGGTCTCTGTAAAAACCAACAGTGCAGATCTGGTTACTAATTCACAAGTACTAACGGTTCATCTTCGCAAACTTATGACGCTCCTGTTCTTTGCACTTGATCACCAGAAGTATACAATATAGGTTCCGGTATTCACCAGAGACCTTGAAATTCTACCCTCTAGCATCCAAGAGGAGTTTGGATCGGGTCACTGGGCAATAAATCGAAGCAATCATCGTTACTCTTCAATTCCGACTGATCATGCACACAAGCAGGCCATCCAGCTGGTGAAAGGGATTTGGGGGGGGGGGGTTAATCAGGATCACAGAGAACACTGAGATGCTAGAATTCTGGATTGCAACTGGTTCAGAAATTCACCGATGTAGATGACGACGATGATCAAGAGTTCCCTCATCATGGGGAAGGACGTACATCACAGCACCGCTTTTGGCGTCATGTCACAAATCTCATAGATATGCTTCAAAGCAGAGGAGATTCATTTGAAGAGAGTAGTCCAGGTCTAGTTACATTAGACAATGAAGTGTGCGTTGACAAGTCCGTCGCCACAACTGTCCGTGTCTTAGAATCTAGGGGACAAGAGCAGTATGACCACTTTCGGAAGAATGTGCTGGATACAAATGATGTACCTCTAGCAGCTCCGATCATGAAAAACAACTGGCTGCTATCCCATGAAGAGAAAACTCGAAAAGGACAGCCTTTCAGAAGAAGGTGCAACACTTTAAACAATATACAGAGCATTCATTATGGACAAGCATTCATTATGGACAAGCATTCATTATGATTTATTGCCGAGGTAGAAATTTGAGTGGATTTTTTTTACTTCTGAAGAGTTCTATACAACTTTTGCACCAAGTCAGATTTATTGGCGTGCATTGTAAAAGCAAGTGCAAGTACCGAACTGTCCGCGGATGAGGGGATCGTCGCACTAGATGATTATGCGGTCATCCTTATTGATGGTGGGGCACTTATCCACTCTCTTCCTGGTACAACTGTCCAAGGTAAAACATTTGATGAATATTTCACCAAATGTTTCTGCCCAAGAATCCAGCATGAGTTGACAAGAGCGGTGAGAGTAGAGATTGTATTGGATCAGTATCGCACAATGTCAATCAAAGCGAGAGTCAGGCAAACGACAGCGATTATTTGGTTCTGCCAAACTGGCAAAACCTTTTGGTTAATGGCGATAATAAAAAGAGCTCTTCTTATCAGTATCAACAAGCATTGTACAAACACCATTCCAAGATGGAAAACAGGTTCATTTCACTTCTGCTGACCATGTCCTCAATGCAGGAAATCGACAGCTCATGAGACGATGTAATCATGAGGTGGCAGATACTCGTCCTGGTACATCTTGTTCATGCGGTCTAAGATTCATCACTGGGAATGGTCTGGATTTTTTCCAAACAGTAAAAGACAGTCAAGATTGCCTCAATTTTTGTGTTACAAAGTGCAACGCCTTGACTCTCTTTTATGTATTTACTAGATCAGACAGCATATCATCTTTCAAATTCAAGGGTAAACGATAATGCTTCAAGCAGAAAGATGAGGTTCCACCCCTCTTGAGTGAGTTTGAAAAACTTGCTAGCACCCCGTTTCTTACATCGCCAGAGTGGTGAGCTACTTTGTTTACAAAATGTACTCCGGTGAACCTATCACTGATGACACCAACGTTGACCTTGTTCGAGTGAAGGTTTTTTGTCACAGGGACGTGGAAAGAATACCCTCTACAAGTGATACGCTGGCCAACATCTCAAAACGGGTGTCTTCCAGTCGAGCATCTGAACTACAGCGCACGTGCAACTGGCATTAGTCCCAATCCCAAGCAATCATGGATGGATGAGAAAAGATGGCTAACTGGTTCCCATATGGATCATGTATCCCCTTGTGTTTGATCTAGACGTAAATGGCGTGCACAAAACCTTGCTCGTCGTTTGCAAGTGCAAAAAGGCTGACTTGAAGTCCTCACGTTTATGCAAGTGCCAATCTCCTACCTAAATGACCATGATTGTGGTGAAAATGTGTAATGATTTAATATGATAATCATGATATGCCGTTTGTTGTCTAATTTACCATTTCGGGACAAATAAATACTCTGATATAATCAAAAATAATGTTATCTCATTCCTGGACCATGAAAACCTAAGTATCGACACCAAATTCATGTTTCTAGGTTGAATAGTTTCCAAGATATTGACATTGTTAGATTTTGATGGTGGCCATCTTGGAAAATGGCGGAAATGTATGAAGATACCATGTGCTCGGACCAAAATTGTTACTTATGCCCTAAGCTTCAAAATGGTACCAAAAATAAAACTTTTACAAAAACTGTAAGTGACTGATGCTACATCCTCTACCCCCTGCTACTAGCTCTCTGGTAGTGACTTGCAAGCTATTTATTTACTGGTTGTCGTGTGCGTGCATCTGTATTCCATAGTATCTTAGCTTATTACTTTGAAAACCTCTTTGTTTATAGACCCCACTGTTATGTCTAACCAATGGCTATGATTTCAGATATGAAATGTTTTATGTGAAGTAGACCTATTAGATAACAACCCATCTATATTGGACCTTCCGGCTTTGAAATTTTAGACAATAAACAAATACCAATTACAACAAAATAAAATCACAAAATAAGAATATCACATATGGGAAATATAAACGTCTCTCTCCTTTTATTTATATATATATATATATATATATATATTATTTAAATACTATGCATTATTGTGTCCGTTAATTGGACAGTATGTATAACTTTTATAAAAGCTATAATCAGGCACTTTGATGTTTTTTCTACTAACTTTCGATACATTTATGTTTCGAATCCAGTCTGAGGCTCACTTTTTTGTGGGTTTATATATATATAAGGAATAATTACCAATACATGTTGAGTCACACTATCATTACATCGGCTGATGAAATGGTAACATTTGGTATCTTTAACCTTGAGAGTTGAGTTACCAGTGTTTCCTTGGAAGCGAAAGTACTGATGGGTTACCATTATAATGTATAGAGTCCATTGAATAAATATATATATATATATATATATATATATATATATATATATGTGAGAGAGAGAGAGAGAGCGAGAGAGAGAGAGATTTTTCACTCATAAGATAGATTATTCAGTGAAAGATCGGGATTAGGCCAATAAAAATAAGCTCGATGATACTCGATTACAGGGTACAGAGCATTTATATGTGATTTTTGAAGGCTTACCAAAGCATTCCGTGCAGGAGACCAATCATCACCACAAAATACCGGTGGACTAAAATTAGTTTAGTCACGATTTAGTGATATTATCGCGAAAACATTAGCCTCAACAAAAAAGCAGCATGATACATAACATGCGATCTGAAATAAGATTCCAATATTTATATATATATATATATATATATAAGAAAAGTCGGATTCTCTGATTTCGACTAAAATAGCATTGCATCTGTTAAATGGCTATTTGATTCTACCTCGCCAGTGGATCACGGAAATTTTCAATCTGTGTTTTTCACTTAATAAAAAAATAATTCCAATCGCTTTCTTCGATAATAAACTCTATCCGACCCGATAATTCTTACAGTACTAGACACTTTTTTTATGGAAATCGCTCCAGACAAGGCATGAAGCCACTTGATGTAAGGAGCTAACAAGAACGAATATGGTTATCGCAAAGATAGGAAATGCCTATTGGCCTTAGTCTTGAAAAAATCAAGGCTATATGTAGGAAGAAAACAGTCAGCAGGAAAAGAGTTCCACAGGCCTGCAGTTCTTAGAAAGAAGCTACTAAATAGGAAGCTATATTACAATAAGGTATCAAAACAGCGAATTAATGGAGATCACTAGACCAACAAGTCAAACGAGCTGGAACAAAGGAAGCAGGGAATAAATCACATAACCCTGAAGAAAACATTGCATAATAGTATTTATAGAAAAGACTGAGACTAGCAACATCACGTTTGTGAGAGAGAGGTTGCAGAGATGAAGAAAGGGTAGGGCCAATAAAATTGCAGATACGTTTCTTCACCTTATCAAGAACCCTCAAATGGGGCAGAGATTCACCAGCCCAAATATGACAACAGTACTCTATACATAGTTTGATTGTAGATTTGTAGAGATAGAGAATAGTCTCAGGTATGAGAAAGTGTTTGGAGCGAGAGAGAGAACCGACCTTACGAGAATCAGAAAGAGCAATGCATCTAATGTATGAACTCCAAGAAAGATTTGATCAGAGAGAAAGACCAAGAAGTTTCAGAGTCGATTTCTCCTCAAGAGCAGAGTCGTTTATTCACCGTCTATTCCCATTATATAATTAACAGACGTTTATCCAATGAAGGCGCAGTGTTTGTTACAAATGGAAAGAATCAAAATGGCGTGCAGAGTCATGGGTACGTATTTATACATAACATTTATTTTATTTACGTTGTAATAATTAAATTCAAACACTTATATATCAGCTTACTTATTCATAATTCCCTGGCTGTTCTCTTCAATAAATAGTAAAATATTACATACATAAATAATGATTGTGTCTTGTGAACGGTAACTTATATTCATGAATTGAAATATTTCTTTTTTGTCTTTTAATTTCTACCCGCTCGCAATTCAACGTTTATTTTGGAAACTTGAAACTTTCGTTTTGATATCAATTTACTATCATTCGCCATAGCGTAAAATTTTAAAATATATATATATTTCAAATTTATATGTATTAAAAACAAAATTCGGAAATGATGTTGATGTCTTTAAATTATCGATTCGAATTTACTACTATATATATATATATATATATATATATATATATACATATATATATATATACATATATATATACATATATATATATATACATATATACATATATATACATATATACATATATATATATATATATACATATATATATATATACATATATATATATATATAATATTTTAATGTTTTCAAACCGCATCAAATGCAGGAAACAAACTCACCAATTTTCATGTAATTTTTTAAGCAACATACAATTGTTTCAGCCTACCACCAATATGTATATAATAATGTTATAAGTGTGCAAAGCATTTGTTTCTTCGGGGGGTTATCATCAGTGCTCGTAAAAAAGGAGCTGATCCTTCAGGCAGAAATGACCTAAATTGCAATCCGTACTCATTTCTTTTTTTAATATACAGGGTGTTTCAAAAGTCTTGGGAACATTACAAATGCGTATATCTCATGAACTATTCCAGGTAGAAAAATGAAACTGGTGCCATTTTAAAGCTTGCATAATCAAGTTTTTGGTCATACTAATGATTTTCGTGTTATCTTTCCAGGTGCAGTAATGGCGTTCTCTAAACAAGACAAGGCATTTTGCGTCCTCCAATTTGCAAAGACTGAATCGTGGACATGTGTTCAGCGTGCATTTCGCAGGAAATTTAAAAAAGAAGCCCCTGAAAGGAAATCCATTGTCAGATGGCATGCTAAATTTGTGAAAGATGGGTGTTTGTGCCCAAGTAAGCGACTTCAGAAGATGCAGTTGAGCAAGTTCGGACAGCCTTTCAGCGGATCCCCCGTAATTCAGTGAGAAGAGCCAGCAGGGAACTTCAGCTTGCTCCAGCAACTGTCTGGCGTGTCTTAAGGAAACGACTGCAAATGGTACCTTACAAGCTCAAGTTGGTCCAAAAGTTGAAGGACACTGATAAGCCACTTCGCCGTGACTTTTGCATTGCAATGCAAGAGAAGTTGGAAGATAACGGCTTTGATGACCGGCTTGTTTTTAGCGATGAGGCGACCTTCCATCTGAATGGCAAAGTTAACAAGCATAACACTCGCATATGGGGTACTGAGAATCCTCATGAACTTCTTGAGCACGAGCGAGATTCACTAAAAGTGAACGTGTTTTGTGCAATTTCCAAGAAAGGTGTCTATGGACCGTTCTTCTTTGAAGAGGCAACTATCACTGGTGAATCCTATCTCAACATGCTGGAAGACTGGTTAATGGCTCAGTTGGAACAAGCAGAATCTGATGACTTCATTTTTCAACAAGATGGTGCACCACCACACTGGAGTCTTAGAGTAAGGCAGTTTCTTAACACAAGGCTGCCTGGTAGATGGATTGGGAGATCTGGGCGAGGTGATGACGTTCTCATGCCCTGGCCTCCTAGGTCTCCAGATCTTACCCCGTGTGACTTTTTCCTTTGGGGCTTTGTCAAGCAACAAGTCTATGTGCCGCCCCTTCCAAGAGATATTGACGAACTAAAGGCTCGAGTAACGGCAGTTGTGGGAACCATTGACGTCAAGATGCTGGAACGCGTTTGGCAGGAAATGGACTATCGACTAGATGTCTGCCGTGTGACGAATGGTGCTCATATTGAGCAACTTTGAAGATTCCCCACAAAACTTGAAACTTTAACCTTTCCAACGGTACCAATTTCATTTTTCAACTCCTAATAGTTTTTGAGTTATAAAAAATCGTTATGTTCCCAAGACTTTTGAAACACCCTGTATCTAGTTACTCTACGTATTTTTTCCATATCATTTTTTTACTTATATTGTTCAATGGGGTAATTTACACCCGTACATTCAAATATTGACATCCACGTACCATGTGCTATTATCCGGTGTTATTGCTTAAATCAGTAGTCATCGACATCAATTTTGCCCCAAATCACAGACAAATATAAATGAATGATTTGACTAATCGCTATTCTGGTAGTATAACTTTTTTATTCGTTTAGCGGACAGGAAACGGAAGCGTGTGCGGCACTGCTAAAATAATATACTTAGTAACTTTAAAGAAAAACAGCATATAAAAAAGAGTCAAAACGATGTTCAAGGCTTAGAAGAAACGAAAAATAGTTAAACCAGCACAATAACGGTTAGTGAACTCATTCATTTATATTTGTTAGTGATTTGGGACGAAAATTTATGTCGATGGCAAATGATTTGAACAGTTGGAACATTATTAGATATATATAGGTGGTAAGCAGAAACAATTGTATGCTGCAAATAAAATTTTACATTTTTGGTGAAATTGGTGCGAGTTTGTTCCCTGCATTTGATGTGGTTTAAGTAACATTAAAATATTCTCCGGAAATGGGGGATCATTTAACGTTAAATTTATATGCGAAACTGATCCCTCACTCTAAATTCTAGAACAATTGGGTTTTTTTTTCTTTCTACTAAGTTTTTCAGAGTGTTAACACGTAATCGGCTAAAAAAGTAGAATATCAATTTTTTGTTTTAATACATAATTTTCCAAACAGCTATCAGATATGTTTTACATTTCTCCCCTTTTTACATATATTTTATTTATGTTCTTGTTAATGTAAGTTGATTTTATTATTAAGACTGTGTATAATATGTATTATCGTATCATGAAAAATAAGCATTTCTTCATCGTCTGTAAAAACAAATTGTATATGTAACAAACATAACAAGTTTTGTAAAACTTATCAAAATTGTTTCTCAGAACATTATTTTATTCATAAAGTATTTGATTTCGTAAAATGTTGAATTTGTTTTCTGATTGTACAGGGTGGGCCAAAATAAGGGTCCTATCTTTAAATTTGAATAACTTGAATTTGAATAACTTCTACAAAATAAAAGTTAAACTCACCAAACTTTATGTGTGTGTAGACTGACCCTTCCGAGATTTTTTGAAATAAACAAAACAAATTTTAGCCGAAAAACACTTCTTAAAACTTACAAAAACTAAAGTATTGTTTTTTACACTGTTTTGAGTTTTTTAAGCAAAAATAATGTTTTCTAAATGAGGGTACGTTCCTTAGGGCTAATACGGCTCATGCTTGCTTCGGAAGGGGTCCTTTACTTATTCTAAAAAAAAAAAAAAAATCAATAAATAAAAAAGTTATGAATTTTTAAAAATAGGACCCTTATTTTTGCCCACCCTGTATTATTTCATATTTTCTGTAATCAAGTAGTCAATATAAACAAACTGACTCATGGTTTTTGAAATATCAAAAATGTGTCGAATTCATGTTGAATGAAGTGATTTCTTTGTGAATTTAGTTCTTTTATATTTTTGTACGTTTTACATCTTTTTTGATGAAAATAAATCAATTATTGTTAGCTGATTCCTAATAATATGTATCGTTGCTAATTACTGGACATTACTAAAAAAAATTCTTACTAAAACCTTTCTTGGTAATTATCATTTAGTAGTAATGTTGGTCTTCACATGTCCACCCCCAGTCGTGGACCCCAGTCGAATGTTTGCCAGGCCTGTATTATGGATCGCCTTAAAATGAACACATATATGTGTGGTGCGTATGTGTGTGCGTTAAAAGAGATAGAGGGGTTTATTTATTACGCATAATGTTTCACATGAAACGTTCATAACTTCATCCCATTTGGGAATTCAATTCAATGGTCACTGGGAACTGCGTACAATCTGCTATCTTGTATTTGTCGTTAACATCAAATAAGCAGACATTTTTTTTTGTTTTCATGTTGATATTTTAGGCTACCTACGTTCGGTCAATTTCCCATACAAATTCACAATAATCGATGACTACGAATGGTGTATGTACATAATTGGAGGCACCGTAATCTATCTATCAGTTTGAAATCCCAAATCTATTCACGGCTACTTGAACAGAATGCGTTTTTAGTTGTGGGCGCACTCATGTGTTTTCTGCGACTTATGGAGATATTCGATCCATTTAACCGGATATGGTTTGCATACAGAACGGCAATGCATCAAAGACAATGAAATCGTTTCAAATCTGCTTTTGCTGCTGAAGAGAATGATCTATGGGGAAAATATCACGATTAAATATCATATATCACAGGGTCTAAATATGGAGTTAGAGAAAATATTCCAACTTTTGGTATTTGGTATAATTTTCAATATATATTCTTGAATTAGAATTACAGAGTATTCAGTGGATGAGTAAACCACAATTTCAATATTTTATTTCTCTTTTTAAGGCGTTGCAATCCATAAGTGAGGTTTCTATTTATTTCTATTTATTTCTATTTATTTCTTAGGGTCGCATATTTAGACCGTTATTATTCCTGATCTCCGTTATGAAATTGTGTCCGAGATGGGTATATTTGCTGATGACACTACACTCTATTCTTGACATGTGCGACGAATGAACGCGCAAGGCAATGTCAGAAAATGACCTCCAGTCTGTAGTTGAATAGGGACAAAAACAAATCGTAACATTTAATGTTACTAAGACAAAACTTTAACAATTATAAGGAACCTTTTAAACCATCGATTGCCTTGGTTAATAGCAACCTATCTGAGAGTCCATCATTCAAACTCTTCGGCCTAATATTAACAGGTAACATGAATTGGAACAAATACATAGAAGACATTGGCAAGGTTGCTGCAAATAAGGTGGCTCCCTCTGCCGTGCTAGAAAACTTCTCTCACCTGCCAATATCCTATATCTGTGAAAAATCCACAGTTTTGTCTTGATTTAGTCATCTTTCGAGGTATACAAGAACTTACTTGCAATACACCCCATGCCCTTCTAGTGGATAATACTTTCCCTCCTAGGTCTTTTCATCGTATATGACCCTTCGTGACACATTTCTGTGACACCATCCGATTATGGTGTTTTTCTTACCAAATCTGGTAGTTTCGGTTTCTTGTTTGCGTGTAATTTTCCTTTTGTGTTTTTAGCTATGTTTACGTAGTAGTAGTAGTAGTAGTAGTAGTAGTAGTAGTAGTAGTATTCGATTTCAATTTATCACTTTATCTGTGATTGGTCGACGTTATCTTATGTGAGTTGCTTTCCGCAGTCAACGATTTTTCTTAATATTTAAGCTGGTTTCATTAGTGCCGTGGTTTTTATGGTGTCAAAATCTCCCTTTGATCCTAATTTCTCCTCGTTTTCTTCTAGGTTTTTCGGAACTTTTCGTAAGGTATTACAGTGGTCTTCTTCATGTTCCATATTATCTTCAGATATTTGACCAGCTCCGTTTATTTATCAAGTTTTTTTCTTGTCCATTTATCTTCATCCCGTGATCTGCTGGGATTCAAAATCTACTGTTTGACATACATTTTCTTTCTTGTTGACTATTATAACCTTTTCTTGATTGACTGAGTTTTTCCGTTTGTATTTATATTTCCTATTTTATCATCATCATCATCATCATCATCATCATCATCATCATCATCATCCCTTTGATATCCGCTGCATACGCATTTTTGTGCGAGTCTCGTCGACAGAAATAACGCCAGTTTATGGAAACTGTAAAATTCTGCATACAAACAAAACTTTTCTACATAAAGGTAAGATGTGACACAAGGTCGGGAAAGTGGGAAAGAACCAGCGCTCGAGAATTTGAGCACTCTGGGTTTTTTTAAATAGCCTGGGCAGCCCCGTCGGCATTCCCCATAGGGGCGCCTCAGACAGTAAGCAATAAACTTACTCCTCCCCAAAGAGGGGAGGCAACGCCTGGGAGGGTGCACCTCCTAGAACTGCACAGGACCGGCAACTCCCAATAGACCGGCGTAAATCCAGACCCAAAGGCCCGGACAATACCGGTTTATTAGGCGAGGTAAAAACCCCTGTCTCGTATTATCTGTATGCTCCTAATATTTTCTATTCTGCAGTCTATTAACGCACGGCGACCCTTTAGATTTAGTAAACTCATCATTTCATGCTTCGTCGTCATTTTTGTATTCACATTTTGCTAAGACAATGTTTTTATGTCTTTCCAGTTTTTACATATTTCGATGAGCAATAAAACCTGGGTTTTAACTACCTTATGCCTCAGATACTTGTTTGTCGATAACAGTTAAGGCTAGCTGTCCGACGGACAACATAAAGGGTTTGTCTACATCAGCTTTCTTAACCATGACGATATATATCTTGTCATTGACATTGGTGTTTACTATCTTATTCTGGTTCTTTGCCACTACAGTATAAGAATGCGAACTTGGTCTACTTCATCCACTTGAAGTTCCCTTTTTTACTTTTCTATCACAGAGTAGACTCTCATATTCATCTCATGCTCGTTCATACACAACATTATCAAGTATTCTGTAACCTCCAGTTATCTGTGAAGGAATCTGTTTGTCGTTTTGGAAGACAGTCCACGTTGAACTAAGACTCTACCTCCATTTTCATCTGGGTACGTACAGACAATCGGCCTGAGCATAATGTATGCGATGGTAGGTAAGCGTTTTTCTCGTTCTGACCTTTTGACCTTCATTCGCTTCGTGTCACTTATGGTTCAATTAATGGTGTTGAAAATGTATTGAACTTCATAGACAACAAGGGTGTTTCTGGCTGAAATTCAGTGTCACGAATTCAACTTTGTGCTCAATACTATACGTATACGTCTGGAATATTCTTGTCTTACTCTCTCTCTCATTCCTGTCTTTCTCTCTCATTCCTGTCTTACTCTCTCTCTCTCTCTCTCTCTCTCTCTCTCTCTCTCTCTCTCTCTCTCTCTCTCTCTCTCTCTCTCTCTCTCTCTCTCTCTCTCTCTCTCTCTTTCTTTCCCATTCACTTAAGTGTGTTTTATTCTTTCGCTAATACCCAGGTACTTATCTGTTTTTGTTGCTGCACTTCCATAATTTATTGGATCTATTTCGCTAATATTCCCATTCTTGAATGCAACCTTTGAACACTTCAATCCGAAACTCATATCGATGAACTCTGTTATTAAGTTTATTTTTAATTTATTTCTGTTCAATTCATATTAAAACAAGAGATGTGAGAAAGTTCTCGGCGCAAAATCAACGGATAAGAAATTGCAATACTTTTGCTGTGATTAAGACATATTTTTCCTACATTGTCTGGCTGTTTCGGGAAATTCACAATCATTAGTGATTACAGTTTTTTTTAACATAATTCACCCCAAACAAGGCAGGCCACCACTATAGACGTAAGGGTCTACTGAGAATTAGGGTGTAGGTTTTAGGTGTCATCCTAAGTTGGGAGCTGTGTAACGAGATGTCTGTTCACATTAGTTTTAAACCTCTGCATGTCAGTACAGTTGGGGTAACAGGGAGCAGGGAGGGAGTTCCAGAGGCCGACAGCACGAGGAAAGAAGTTATTGGAGTAGAAGGCTCTCCAGCATATTTGGGATTTAGCTGATTGTCGAGTTGGATTAGTGTATTTACGTCGAGGGGGTACCAGAGCTACCAGTTCATCGGAGCACAATCCATTGTAGTATTTGTATAACAAGCACAAGGATGCAACATTGCGGCGATGGGACAGGGGCTGGAGCTTGGTGGCTAGTGAGGGACCTATTAAGTTGGCGACTCTTTTGGGGGCCTTTTCTAAGAGGGGCAGACTAGCTGATGATGCGTCAGCACATATGTGGACAACAATGCTTCATGCATGGACGGATGGTGACTTTGTAGAGATACAGAGAATCAATGATCCCAGAGTAAGGCACACTATCAAATGCTTTACGGTGGTCTATCCGAGCTGTGCGTTAAGTTTCTACTTTTTGCAGTTTCCAAGGATTATTTCATCGATCACTATCTGATCTCTATCTTTTGCAACCATACGAACACTTCCGTCACGCTTTCTGATCTAAGAACAGAATGTTGTTTCCAACGAGAAAAGAATAAACACTGTCTGTCATTATAGGGGTTATTAGTTTATCTGGCCTATATTTTTTTTGTCTTTTTTATTTTGTTTTTATTAATATTTGTTAAATCTTTTTTGGGTAAGAGATATCAAATACCCTCAGTAAATCCGTCCTGGATTATTATTTTTTACGCACGCGTACTTATTCACAGGAACCATTACCAGTGACCTCTCACTGGTAAAAACAGATGATGTTTCATGAAATCTGCGCGACAAGTCCGCCTCTTTTTCTCAGTCTTTTGATCACCAATGCAATTCGCTTTGTGTTTTCGCACCAGTCTTGAGTTATAGCTAATAACAACCGATGTCTTTCTCTGAAAGTTGAGCGACAATAAGCTTGCTCAGAGATTCCAGTCGAAGTCTGGGTGGTGCTATCTCTTCTCAATCACCCTTTCAGATCCTCCACGGCCATTTTCTGTGGTACCTATTGATTTGGCGCCGTTATGTTTTAAGGGAGGGGGTAGTATGATTTTGAGTGGTTATTATTATTGTTATTTACTCACTAGGAGTTATCACACTGGTCATCGTCAGTGATCGCCCACTGCCAACAACCTGTGGTATTCCCTGGAGTCTGAGTGACAACAAGTCTCCTCAGACTTCCAGTATGCTCCACTTCTTTTCGCTCATCACCGCTGATGACCTTGTGGTATCGCAACAGCCACCTACCATCGATTTCCCGCTGATAAGGGCCATTGGTCCCCTCTGGGGTTCGAGTGGCAACAAGCCTCCCCAAGGTCCCAGAGCTGTCCGCGCTCTTCCAGTGGAGGTCTGGTTTGTGCTTTTCCTCCTCGACCCTCTGTCCATAATTTTCGTGGTGTCAGCCTATGCTTGCGCCTCTCTCGTATGGTTATGGTTATTATTATTATTATTAGTAGTAGTAGTAGTAGTAGTAGTAGTAGTAGTAGTAGTAGTAGTAGTAGTAGTAACGATGTCGATCGTTACGAATGTTTCTATTTTCTCAGTACTCTGTGCAGATACTATTCTATTTCCACATTCTTTGAAACCTTATGGTTCATCGAAAAAGCAAAGTTCATTATTTGATGCATTTTTTTTTCTTTTTAACGTCAGCCATCTTCAATCTTCAATCTGCTTGTCTGTATTTTCTCATCGGTGTGATCCCTGAGTTTCCCCTATATTCGTATGTGATTCATTGGCTGGGGTAGATGGCGGCTTCTGGTCTGCCCCGCCTAAAAGCCCTGTCGAAGTATTTTCTTTGTAATCATATGAGAATTGGATGAATCATTGGCCAGCACAAGCGTCACGAAGCCAACGGGATAGGAGAAAAATACAATACAGAAAACGTTTGTTCAGTTTAAACATCGAAACTGTTTCAAAGAAACACAAACACAGTCTCCCTGTTATTGTGGATTAGTCTCAGTCTCTCTCTCTCTCTTTCTCTCTCTCTCTCCCTCTCTCTCTCTCTCTCTCTTTCTCTCTCTCTCTCTCTCTTTCTCTCTCTCTCTCTCTTTCTCTCTCTTTCTTTCTCTCTCTCTCTCTCTCTCTCTCTCTCTCTCTCTCTCTCTCTCTCTAAATGGTTGCGTCGGAACAGGCGATGTTTTTTTTGCCAACTTGACTTCGAATAAGCCTTCATTAGAGAAACTGACATCAAAGAGATGTTGAACACAACAAAATAAGCATACACATGCGCATAAGTATACATGCAATGACATAGTCACATATGCGCATTTCTTTGCAGCTATAGGCGTAAGAAGCATATATATATATATATATATATATATATATATATATATATATATATATATATATTTCGAAACAGTTTTTCATGATAAACAACTGATGATCCCTTAAATAATGTTAGAAGCAAACTAATATAATAACTGTAAAAGTTAAATTGACTTACATCAGTGATTTTTCCACTGAACGACTTGGGACTTAAGGGTTTTTTTTTAATATAGTTTTAATGGTTGAGAAACTTCAAAGACTATATATATATATATATAATAAGAGAGAACGTCTCAGTGTGTCTGTCCGTTTATAGAAAGACGGACTAGAGAGTGTTCTTAAAATATAAAATAATTTATACACGTGTAGAATTCCCCTAAGAATATAATGGGATTAGTCCTGACACTCTACGGGCCATTTTCAAACATTTCACACGATAAATAAAAAATATAATTACGAGTGTTATTTCAAAAGACGAATTTACAAATATTCTAATTTCTCAGTTGGTAGAGACTCAGACTGACAACCTCGAGTGTGCGGTTTCGATCCTGCCTCAGATTGTTTTAATTATAGAAATTAGCATTTATATTGTTGTGTTAGTAAACGATGTATCAATTTAAATGAAACTAAGTATTTTAATAAGTACTACCTTATACAGGCAGTCATTTGCTAAAATAAGCCGAAGCAGTTCAGCAGAAAATAAATATTAATAAATTTACATCAGAATGTTTCTGTATTTTACACAAAAAAAAGGGTCATTAGTAAAGTAATTTTATTATTTTCTTGTATATCACATTATGGATTAATTTTCGAAATATTATTTTGAAAGATAATTTAAAAGAAAATTAAGATATTATGGTATCGTTTGATTTTATGATGAACAACAGCAGCGCCTCAAAATTCGGTCTCCACCCGGAATAAATAGTTTCTAGAAAAAATGGATAAAAATAGTATGCGAATAGCATAGTAAGGAAAACTAACGAAATATAGGCTATCCCGAATCAAATAGAGATGTGTCAGACGGATTATTATTTGAGTCGGACTTTAAGAATCAAACTGACTTCATGTGTGTGTGTGTGTGTGTGTGTGTGTGTGTGTGTGTGTGTGTGTAGGGGGCGTGTGTGTTCGCGTGTGTGTGCGCGTGTGTGTGTGTACCGCGCATCAGATTTTAATGGTTGATTTATTACCAAAGCCAATGACATATTTGTAATCAGCAGATTACTCGGGATGTTTTAATCATACATTTGATGGTTTGGAGGCGTTAAAAAAAATGAGACAACACCCGCTAAAAATTTAAATATCTCCATTTTGCATGAAATTTATGTGTGACCAAGTAAAAAAGATTCCCCAAATTTCAAGAGCGTCTGAGTATTTAAAAGGGGGTGAAAGAGAACATAAAAGCGCACATTCCCCATTTCAACGTCTGTGAGGATCTTTTATTTTCGTTTTTTTTCTTCTCTCTATTAGATTGGCGCTGATGTAAGCAATAAAAACAACCCACAAGGATCAGCGAATCTTCATTTTTTCCCCTTCTCTTGAACATAAATGTACTCGACAGAATTGCAGCAATTTAGACCTGAGGTTTCCTTAGTTTGCTAAGTTTTAGCATAGAGGGTTGACACAACTGCTACTACTACTATTACTACTAATGATAGAATCACTACTACTGCTAATACTAAACACAACAAACACGTAGAGTTCACAACGAACGCATACAAGGTCCAAAACTACTCAATGGAATCGCATCAAATTTGGCATGGAGAATTCTTAAGTTGCCAGTTGTGTCATTGGTTGACTTACTACTACTACTACAACTACTACTAGTACTAATACTAATAATACTACTACTAATACTAATACTAATAATACTACTACTAAGACTAAAACAACAAGCACTTAAAAATACACGATAGAATTGGAAAGAAATTTAGATTGGAATATTCTTCAATTGAAAAATGTAGTGTTATAGAAAAGGGCAAACATCACCACTAATATTACTACTCCCAATACCACTACTACTACTACTACTAAGATAAAAAAAATAACAACCACTTTTTATCTGGTTGAAAACTAATATTTATCGTCCCAATATATTCTTTGATATTTTTATTAATAACTAGCTGGGGCCGCGTCCCGGCGTTGCCCGACATAATTGGAAAACTTAAGAAACTCCTGCTCCCACCACTTAACCCCCTATAAGTATTTTAATCGAATTTTTAACTATCTATAAGTTTTATTTGTGGTGTTCGGTAAGTATTAAATTATCAATAATAATGAACATTCGAACAGATGTCTTTAAGCATCTGGCGGCAGGAATGGCTGGTGAAGGAAGCCTGAAGCTCGAAGTCATAGCACGCAGGGATGCAGCCTGGCTGAAGTGAATAACTACAACTCCAATAATATACAATAAGAAAGTCAGTGACCGGCTGAAATCCAAGATCTATCGCTCGGTCATCCGACCCATCGCTATTTATGGTGCGTTGGATATCAGACATTACCCTACTTGACCACATCATCAATGACAGCATTCGTCGACGATATGGAGTGGCACCAATCGCCGATAAGCTCCGTGACTATGAACTGAGATGGTACGCTCATATCCTGAGAGTCAACGACAGCTTAACCAAGATGGCGCACGAGCTGATAGTTAAGAAGCGGTGACCAAGAAGACGGCCAAAACAGTGTTGGTTCGACGCGCATCACTTGAATACCGTCGGTGTGCACCTCGATCAGGCACACGACCTAAGGAAATGCAGGGACAAAAGAACATCTGCGAACCCTGCGATATGATGCGTACTACGCAAGCAAGAAGAATGAACATTTTAACGTTTCTAATATTTCCTAAATACAAAAGAGCATCTTCGCAACAACTTACTTACGTAGAGGCGAGAATTGGGGGAGGGGGTACTTGTTTCTATATAAAAATTATCAAAGGTAATATTTGATATGAATAAAGCTAAAAATACACGCTCTTCATTAACCCTATCAATAACCCGAAATCTCATAATTTTTTACGAAAAAAACAAAACACAAATCGGTGCATGCGTAGTTGGCATAACGGAATCACTAAAATTTATTTTATATTCTAAGGGATCGTTAAAAGTTATTTTATGTTCTAAGGGATCGTTAAAAGTCAATTTCACCCCGAAAATATCCTAGTCGATCCTGTCAATACTTCCTTACGGATGGAAAGCACATAAATCGACAGGCAATAAACTATCCTCCTCTTAAAGAAGAAGGTAATGCCTGGGAGGAAGGCCTCGAGTTTCTTTAACAGATGTAATGCATTCTAAATAACACAAAATCAACATCAAGGTGAGAATACAAAAATAAAATAAAAAAGACGTAAACGGCACGCGCACAATTGGCATAACGGAACCGTTAAAATTCAATTTATATTCTAAGGGACATTAAAAGTCAATTTCGCCTAAAAATGTCCTCATCCGTCGCATCGGTATTCATTCATAGATAACAACGCCGCTGACGACAGGCAAAAACTCATCGCCCTTCCGACAGAAGGTGGTAATGCCGTGGAGGATGGCGTGGCGGACTGTTACCTTTAAACATTGTGATCAATTGGAACTAACACAAAAGTGCTGCGTTTATTTATACCCTAACCCTAACCGTAAGTCCGAATGGCAATAATAAAATATAAAAGGAAGAGACGAAAACGGTGCGCATGCAGTGGGCGTGACGGAATCATTGAAAGTCAATTCACAGCCTAAGGTACCATTAAAAGTCTGGTCGGTCTTGTTGACATTCCCTCAGTGTCAAATACACGACTCACACTTTAGGGGGAATTATGAAAAAAAAGTTCCTGTGAAAAAAAATTGTATTGATATTTTTGTATTTGATAATGACAATACGGTTAGAGTACAATAAAATGAAATAAAATAAAATAAAATTAGATAAGGTATATAAGAAGGTAACATTGAGAAATAAAATAATAAAATAATAATAACGGATAAATAAGAATAAAGTAAAATAAAATAAATAGATAAGAAAAACTAGATAAAGAAAATAAATAAATAAACAAAATAAGAATTAATTTTATTTTTTTAAATTTTAAACAAGATAGCTTAGATTAATGAAAATTAAATTAATTAGAAGATAAAATGTCTATATAAGAGTAAATATTAACATATCTAGAAGTAAAGATATACCTCGAAAATATAATTCTATTTTTAAGAAGAAATATGTGTATATGTGTCTATATAAATCGTTCTAGAGCCGAATGCATAGTGGATTATGTGTTGGTCTGTGTCTAATGGTATGACATGCAATCCATGTGGGGGGTGTTTGTTGGACTCCGTTTAGATGTACAGCTTGCCTCCCTTCGTGATTGTCTCAGTGGCATTGAAGGCTTGTTAATTATTTTGAATTACCCCCCTTTATTGGAAATCTATTCATTATCAAGTAAGCTTGTTTGAATTTTAGTCGCTGTTTAGAATTACTTCTCCACACTAGGATGGGGACAGATTCTGGGGTGATTTAAACAATAGTAGCCCCGAACTTTTCCATGAATTTCCTTAATGGTCGCGCTCCTGTTCGAGAACTTTTCACTTTGAAGTGCAAGCGATATATCGAGATAAGATTGTAATAATCTTCCAATTACATTCTCCGATAATTATTAACGTTCGACCGCTTATGATTGCCTTTTAATAGACTCCATTTAACGTTTTTGTAAATCTATGGATAAGTGACCTATCCTTTTATGCTCTCTTCTAATCATTTACCGTTTTCTTTTATTTTCTGTAATTGTTAATTGTTTTGTGTTTGTATTTTGTATGTGTAAATATATAAAGATTTTTGTATATATGTACATATAGAAATAATTGATTTGTCTTCTATATTAAAGCATTTTATTTATCTAGTATATATATATAAAAAAAAAAATTTTTACTGTCCACGTGTATCTTGATACTATTTTAATTATTACTGTTGTAATCATTATTATTTTCTCTAAGAATTATTTTTTATTTAATCTATTATTCTTTTTATCAATTCATTCTAATTATTATTATATATTTTTTCTAATTATTTTTTTTAAAATTATTATAATTTTTCTCATCATTTAAATTGAATTACTCTCTATATATTCTTTGTTTTATTTTTTGCTATGTTATATGTCTCTTAATTTTACTTAAATAGTTTTCTTCTACTTTGTATCTTTCTAATCTGAATTTTTTTCTATATTCGTTTTTCCTTTTTGAATTTGAAATTTGAAATATTTCTTCTTCTCCGATATTCTTTATATTTGAATATATTCGGTCACCAATCAGCATTATTACTATTTTATGTTTTCCTAATTATGATACGTTTTCTTCTTAAAATAGAATCATATACTTCTAGATATATCCCTATTTACTCTTTCATAGATTTTTTTATCTTCTAATTATTTTAATTTTCATTATTGTTTTAATTTGAAATTTTTTAAAATAAATTTTTTTTTTTTGTTTTTTTATTTATTTTTTATCTAGTTTTTTATCTATTTATTTTATTTTACTTTATTCTTATTCATCTGTTATTATTATTTTATTATTTTATTTCTAAATTTTGCTTTCTTACATACCTTATCTAATCTTATTTTATTCCATTTTATTGTATTTTAACATTGTTATCATCAGTATTTTTATTATTGTTTTATATAACCATTGTTTATATTTCTATTTTTTATTTTTTATTTATTAATTGATGTATTTTTTCTCTTATGTATTTATATCTCGTGTAATTTCCCCTTATTAAATTCAACCTTTATGGTGAATGCTGTGAATGTTTTAAATGTTTGATTGGTTATTTAATATACTGTCCTATTTCTACTTCGAAAGTCATTTTACTGGTGTTTTCTTTTAGTACTGAAATCTGTTGGGTTTTTTTTTCAAGAGACTCCTGTACGTGATGTTATAAAAGGCGCTGAAAGAGTGGCGATTTGGAATCATCAAAAATAATGAAAAATAAAATATTTCCCAAAAGTCTTCGAAACTATCGTACGCTGAATAATTATTGGTTTTGAATTCTTTGAACAATATTAAAATTATATTAATCTCAACTAACTTTATATATATATATATATATATATATATATATATATATATATATATATATATATATATATATATATATATATATATATATAAAGAAAGAGGCAAAATGCCTTCAAAAAACCATGTGTTAGATGCAGATATTTTTATCAAAATTAAAATAAAAAATAAAAACAATTTTTTTTCTTCTTCATCTTGATTTTATATATATATATATATATATATATATATATATATATAGGCTAACATTATTAAATAACACAGAGTGTTTTTGCTTGATAAGACTTTTTTTTATTTTTTCAATTTAGCGAATAGTCGATTTAGTATTACAGTCTGTATTTAGTATTACGGTGTATGTAAGTTCTATGGGTTTCTTGGTCCATTTTTATTTCTTTTTTCGATTTGATTTATCAAATCATCTTCAGGCGGTGTTAGTCCTGGTGTCTTTGCAAATATATCTTTACTGTTGATTTTTTAACGGCTAGTAATTTACAACTTTTAAAAGAGCATCTATAATATTGAGATGTTATATACGAGTTTGATTACGTTCTAAGCGCGTGCAAGATTCAAAATGATGATTTCTTAACGGCTAAGAATTTGATTATGTTCTAAGCGTGTACAAGATTCAAAATAATAATTGCTTAACCGTTAAAGAATTTGGTTACGTTTATTACTATGCTAGATACTTTAAAATATTATGACTAGTTTCGTAATTCACATTATTGATTGTGGGGTGTTTAGTTTTTATGTAGAGGGCTTCAAGAATTTTTTATCTTTTGGTGTTGGTATTGTAGTGTATTATTTTAGTATTGTTAACTAGCATGTGTCTATATTGAGAAGGGGCATTCATTTTTTAGATGGTGGCATAATAGAGCTAGTGTTGGAGAGATGCAATGTGCGTCTTCGCGAAAGTGATGTGGTAGTGAAACCGATGTAACAATTAGTTTTATTATTATTGTCGGAGGTACATTCTCCCATGGGGCATTTAAACTGATATATTTCATTGTTTTTTTCTTAAGGTATTTGGGGTCTTAAAAGTGTTATTTTTAACTACATGGATTGATGTTTTCATTTTTTATAGTAAATGATAAACGTTATTTTATTATTAGAGTTGATGGGCGATATTTAGCGATATCTTATATTTTTAATAGCTTTTTCATCCATATTAATATATATTACATAAAAAGCCACGATGCTTTTAAATCGTTAGCATGATTTCACTCACCCGCGCACAATCTTCAGTCGACCTAATCACCGAAATCGGGTTCGAATGCTATAAAATTACATAACAAATATTGAATATAGCATAGCTCTAGCCTTACACTATTGAGCTATTATAATTACTTTATGTTCTAAAATTTATATTTGAATTAATACAAAAAAATTAAAGATATAAAAAAATACACACATATATATATGTGTGTGTGTGTGTGTGTGTGTGTGTGTGTGTGTGTGTGTGTGTGTGTGTGTGTGTGTGAGAGAGAGAAACAAAAGTCAAAACAAATTGAATAAAGGAATAAATTATCAAAAAACGAGAAATTTTACCGGTTTCTTTCGGATCAACGAACGAACGTCTTCAGTAAAAATGAAGATTTTAAAATTTATTGAATAACGGCAAAGCATAGGAAAAAGAAGAATGCACAACAGGATATTGTTATCACGTATTTAACTATTTGAAAAAAAAACAAAGAATTATGTAACGCGTGCCAGAGAGACGTAACAATGGGAAAGGAAGGGGGCGAAAAAAAATGGAAACATGGGTTAAAAGTTACATTTCACCCATGTTTCATTTTTTCTCTTTTTCTTCTTTTTTCCTTTTTTTTCTGAAGACTTTAATCGGTAAAATCTATCGTTTTTTGATGCTTTATGCTTGTATTTAATTTGTTTTTCCTTTTGTCTTTTTCACAAATTTCATTTTATGATGAATCGTTCATTTTATCCTCCTATAAGATATATATATATATATATATATATATATATATATATATATATATATATATATATATATATATATATATATATATATATATATATATATATATATAGTCTAAAGAAGCTTTGAGTTATTTTAAACAAAAAGACAACAAATAAAAGGAAAATGCAGTTTAAATTCCCAGAGAAACTAACTAAATCCAAAATAGTGTAGACTTAACATTTGTTGCAAAATTCATAAATAAATAATATATAATATATATATAATGTCGGGATTTGAGTTGTAAAATACTCGAAGTCCGGGTTTTCGAATCGCATGACCAGTAGTGAATAGTTATATCTCTATGCTGATGAGTCCCGATTATAAAGGACGAAACGTATACGTACATAGATAATAAACAAAACAAATATTTATAATATATATATAAGTGAAGACGTTTTCCCTTGTACATTCGATGAGAGTAAGAAAATAACCACATGAATCATAGGCTACTAAACTCATCACTCTATTCAGCTGATCCACTCGAGCGTGTTTCACGACAGTTATGATTATTTTCTCCATTTAGCAATAAATATTACCTTTAGACCGCCAGAACAGACTCTCACAATAACGTACTCCATACAGATGGTAGAAAACAGTTTTCTCTCTAACCTTTCTTACTCCCACCCTCCTACTTAGCACTGATAAATAAATTACATCGGATAATGTATACAATGATCACTGTAATTGTTTCAATTGATTTTTCTAACAATGTCATACATAATATACCGGATTAATGAGTCAAATAATAAACTCTCCGGAATATACCTTGCTAATTCCCAATATCGGATTACATAAAATTATTTACTGTTTTGTGTTACTTACAACTATCAGCAATACACTTAAATTCATTCCAGAATTTAAGAATTAAATAAACGAACGGTTCTAGTTCTACTGTACATTGATTCAAAATTGCGTCACGTACCTATCAATCGCATCGCGTAACTCCATTTCAGTTACGACTCTTTCATTGTTACACGTATACTTTCTTCTTCATCTTATACATTTTTGCCATAAACACTTAGGCATTTAGATACATAACCCTTTTAAGACTTCTAACTGAATTTAAAACAAAACACTGCGTAAAACGAACAGAGGTATTCGGTTAAAAACATACAAGTGCTCATAGATATCTTATAGAGGACCATACTATCTTTTTTTTACATGCCGCTGCCAGTAATAATTCATACATAACACAAGTAAACTTTTCCGATTTTAACCATCCATACTTATCGAACATTATTGAAACTATCGCAAAACCTCAGATTTTTTTTCAGAAAATATTATTATTATTACTTTTCTTTTCTGTGCTTCTTTTTCTTTACAATTATCGAAAACAACGCTATTTTACGGAATTTTTATTCTACGTGATACGTCTTCTACTGAGCATATGATTTCTTTACTTTTCTTTTTTTTTCTTTTCTTTTCTTTTCTTTTTATTTGAACTTTTACCATTTCTAAAAATCCGCTTTCTACGTCTGGGACCTTCACCCTCACTCTCTGTCGATTTCTCTGTCTGTCTGTCTGTCTGTCTGTCTCTCTCTCTCTCTCTCTCTCTCTCTTTATTTCTTTATTTCGTGACAATACACAAAACGGTTAATTTAATTCGGTTTATTTTTACTTATTCATTTAAAATATACTTAAAGTTACAGTGTAGTATCTGTTAATCTCTTTTCTTCTCAGTCAGTGAATGACAAATTTTTCTGGACTGCGGCAAGTTTTATTTTTTATTACTTTTTCTCTATTAAACTATATGTCGATTTTACAATATTTTTTTTATTATCTATTTCTATTTTTTACTAAGAGTTATGTTACTATACTTACTCTTTTCTCTCTTCTGACAGTGAAGAAGAAATCGTTCTAGACTGCGACAATTTTAATTTTTTTCACAGGAGATGGATTTGGGACCCCTAACTTACTACAATAAACGTAAAGGTTAATTTACTTAATCTCTTCTCTTCTCGGTCAGCGAAGGAGAACTCTTTCTAAACTGCGGCATTTTTTTTAATTTATTAATTTTCGTCTATTTAACTATTTGTCGATTTTACAATTCTTTTGTACTTTTTTCTGTTTATTTTAATTTTCTACTAAGTCTTATGATACTATACTTATTATTTTCTCTCTTCTGTCAGTAAACAAGGAATCCTTCTAGACTGCGGAAAAATATTTCCTTCACAGGAGATGGATTTTCAGCACATTAAAAACCACCATTGTTTTTTTTTAAATTTTGGTAAATTCAACTTCCAACCAAAATGGGCACTCGGGATTGAGATAAAAATTGCCTCAATCAAGAAGGATTTTCCTTTCACTGACCTTGGTAAGCGTCACGCACATTTTTGGAACACATTTACCTATTTTTAGGTGGGTTGGGGTAATTTGACTTACAATCGTCCGGGGGGGGGCAGTCACACAAAAACATAGAGAAATCTATTTTGTGTTATTCAAAACATTGATAAATCCCATTTTACTAACCTAAAGTGCTTTCAGGGTCCTTTTTTAACTTCCTTATTAAGAATTAATATTCTAATACTTATATATCTCTCCCGCGCAACGCCGGGGCACGGGTCCTGCTAATATATATATATACTAGCGGAACCCGTCGCCCGGCGTTGCACGGGAGAAATAAAAAAGGAAACGGCCTATTGTTCCCCCCCCCCCCCCCCCCCGTCTACCGTGTTGGCGAATATTTTAAATTTAAAAAAAAATGAAAAAAGTGGTAGAGTAGAATGGGATCGAACGCAATATGATCATGAAACGTGCCTTCTTAACGACTGCGCCACGGTTTCAGGTTAAAAAAATACATGTGAAAATAGGTCAATTAACTGAAGCTTGATTATTGGCATGCGTGTTATGTTCAGATTTAGCTTCTGCCGACCAAATATAAATTTCAACAATGACACGGTTTAGGTCATTTGTAGTTGATTTAATAAATGGGTTTGGGCAAGTTTTCTATAATATGCGTGTTAAAGGTGTATGATTTTGAAAATGTTAATGTATCGGGGTCTACCAGTATCTTGGCGCTTATTGAATTAAATAGGAAGTCGATTTGATCACGAAATTGTAGCCGCCATGTTGAATGATTAAATGTTGCAGGGACTGTGTTCGTTAATTTCATTCGCTAAATTCTGGAATGAATATAAATATAGAACTCATAGGTAAAATTAGAAATAACGTAATCTGACATTCGCGGAAAATCATTATAGTGAACGGGAGCGGTCATAAAGTCTTTGCGTATTGCTGTATATTATGTAGTAAATTAATACCAGGCAAATAATAAATAAGAACGGGTGTTTTGTGAAAATTAAACTGTGTGTATCAGTTCCCGGTGTCGATGAGTGTAGTGACAGTACATAATTGTTAGGGACAAAAGTTTTTGCTACCACCTATATGGAGTTGGTTTGTCGGAGAGTCGTGGATGGCGGGCCAAATGTAATATTTAGTGTTTGTGGGAAAAAAGAATAACAAATTTACTAAAACACGCTCGAGTGAATAAGTGTAATATAATGGTGAGTTTAGTAGCCTGTGATGCATGTGGTTATTTTCCTATTCTCCGAGAAGGTACAGGGGAAAAATCGTCTCTACTTTATATATTAGATTAGCTTGACGCACTGGAGGGCGATGTTACAATAAAACAATCTTTCAGTGGATGACTATATATATCCCTACTCCTCCGTTAGTTAAGCACTCTGGTAACAGAAATCACAGGCTATGATTAGCGATAATGCAAAATCTTTGTAAATGAATAGATGAATATAGCACCCTCGATAGCTTATAGCATTTATATAAACATGAAGATTTCTCTTCCTCGTGGCTTGTGCTTATGTGGTGAAAGAAATAAAACGGTTGAGTTATTTAGTGCATTCGTTTTCTATTTTGAAAGGGTCGTGGGGTACTTTTGCACTCGCCTAATAATCATGTTCGTAAACCTTCTTAGTTATTTTATTTTTCAGTCCTCTTTCGCCCAAACAAAATAAAATGTGGAAGTTAGCCGCCCCCTCCCCCTCCTCCTCTTGAGAAAATATTGATAAGCTTGGCTTAGATTTCATGCGCTTTATTCATTCTTCTTAAACTTTTCATATTATCATAAAAAACATCAGAATTTAGAAGGTAAGCGCAACAAAATTATCGCGTGTATGAAATGTACCTCTCTCTCTCTCTCTCTCTCTCTCCCTCTCTCTCTCTCTCCCTCTCCCTCTCTCTCTCTCTCTCTCCCTCCCCCTCTCTCTCTCCCCCCCCCTCTCTCTCTCTCTCTCTCTCTCTCTCTCTCTCTCTCTCTCTCTCTCTCTCTCTAATGGCCAACGATGGAAATCAATTTCAAAAAGAATTTGCAATTTTTCTTGGCCTCTCTCTACTTTCCTTCTCCAATTTCTTTGATTTTTCTGTTTTCTTTTTATTCTTCCCCAAGTTGTTATTTTTTTTATTATTATTGTTATTATTATTATTATTATTATTATTATTATTATTATTATTATTATTATTATTATTATTTCTTTGGCTACTTCCAAATGACGTGCTAGTTGTCGTGATTGTCTAGAAATATGTCTAACACATGTCCATCGTAATACTTACCATTTTAAAACTCTCCTCTGGTCGAACCGAATTGCAGAATGGTGTCGCCAACAAAATTTTTAAAGTCCCTTGTCTCGGGAGAATTAATTAAAAATGCCAATATTTCATTTTTTTTTTTTTTTTTCGTCGCAAAATTCGTCGGATGAAATCTGAATGTAGGTTGCCTATAAAAATAACTTTTTCTCGAAATCTTCTGGTGGAGATCAAATTTACTATTCAGACTCCATCACTCGTCTGTTTTGTCTGGCCTTACCCTATCCGAGGTTGAGGAGGGCAGCGGATTTGGTAGTTGCGCGTTCGCATGAATAGAGATTCCCTAGAAGAGAAGAAAGGGGGCAAACTCCATTCAGGAAGTGCCGACACAACTAGAACGGCAAAAATTATCTCTTCATGTGTAAAAACATTGCACTGATTTGTCGCTGTGGCTCGGCAGGCTTCACCAAGAGGATTTGGGCGCAATGAGGAGTACATGAATGATCAAAAACTCGTGTCCCTATTTACTTGCCTCCCCACAAGGACAGAGTTAGACAAAAAGTCAGTTTTCAATGTAGGGAGAATCCATCTCCCCAAAAAGGAGTGGGAAAAATTGAATTGCTTAGGTCTAGAAATATTTTTTTCTTCATTAATCAAGGGCTGAAAAGTGTAGTATCAGAACAGATACTACACCTTGCTCCTAACCAACTATTAAAAGATGAATCAATAAGTGTTATTCATTTGTAAGATATGCCAAAATACAATCAAATCTATATCGAATCATACACACATACATATACACACTACCAGCATTTTTAAACGTAGACATATACTTACAGATGTCTACAGATGTCTACTGATGCCTACTGTCTCCATAAGGCGCATGTATATCACAGTCAGGGGAAATGATACTGACAACGACGACGCTACTCGTATTTTGGCCAAGATCAAAGTGTAGTATCTGGCTCGGATACTGCACTCCATAGACTGGTATCGTTTTGGCCTTCGAGGCTTGATTTACGCCGGTCTATAGGACGGTCCTGTGCAGTTCTAGGATGGCCAACCTCCCAGGCTTTGCCTCCCCTCTTTGTGGAGGAGTAAGTTTATTGCTTATTGCTTGAGGCGCCCCTACCAGGGAATGCCGACGAGGCTGCCCAGGCAATTTTTAATGGCCAGAGTGCTCACCTTCTCGGGCGCTGGCTTTTCAAGCCCCACTTTCCCGACCCGACCTTCGGTCACATCTTACCTTGTGGGAGTAAGATCAAACTGGCCTTGTGCCTAACCTCCTGGCGAGAAGGTAAATAAAACGACGACGTTAATGTTTTGCAGGGAAGTGCCGTTGTCTACCAACATACAGCGATTTGTATTCACAAATGGTCACCCATTTGGTGCTGACCAGGCTAAACGTTGCTCAACTTCGATGATCTAACGAGTTTGAACCTATATGTCTGCGTATTTTGAGTTTTACCCACTTCATCTCAAGTAGTTCCCATTTTTATATTTCAAATTCAATTCCTCTTTTCTGACTAAAGATTCTAGTTGTGTTTATTAGTGTTTCTGGCTTCAGGAAAATGTATCTCTGTATTCTTATCTCTGCCAGGTGTTGTCCCCCAGCTGTCACTTCAAACCCTCATTGTTCTGGTGCTTATTTCCGTGGGGTTAACAATTCCGTGTGATATTGTAAGCATTATTAGGTATTTAATTATTAATGTTTGGGCGATTGTGTCGTATGTTTCCTTGTAGTCAATCTATAATATGACTGTGTTCGTTTGTCTGGGTTTGACTGGTCGACGTATGTCATTTTTTCCTCTTGTCGCTTCCCGGAATATTTTCTCTTCCTCGAGTAGAAGTCCGTGGTAGATATTCCTTGAGAAGAAATGAGTGGTAGATATCGTTCCTAAATCATGCTGTTAAAATTTTCCACATGGTCTGTAGACATGTTATCGGTCTATATTTGCTTGGGATCATTCCCTTCTCGCTGTATTTTTGGAATAACATGTTTCTTTTTTAGTAATCAACTATTCTAAGTCTGCTTCACAAATGAATTTCCTTAGTTTTTGTACTAATCTTTCATATAGAGTTCTGTATTTTTGAACCAGAATCCATGTGGTTCGTCGCGGTCAGGTGCTTTTGTATTTTGCCATTTTTATTAAGTCATCTTCAAGATTTATATGTTGGTTTCAATTTATGTTCCTTCTTCAATTTCCTAAAGATCTTTTTTCATGTTTTTTTGTCATTCTTGTTTTTTTGTCGTTTTTCTCAATTTTTCTCCAGAATTTCGTCTCGGTCGTTTTATCTTTGTCTTTTTCCGTTAACATTTTGATAAAACAAACTTTTATTATTTGCGAACGTCTTTTTTTATTATTTTACTGCCATGAGTATCTGTAGCTTCTTATCCTTGTTTCATTTGCTGTATTTATTTCCTCGGCGTATTTTCACCCTTCCATCGCTTTTCCTGATAGTTTTAACCTGAAATTTAACTTATTGGGTTTTTGTTTTAATTTGAAAGTTCACCCTAGTTTCAAATCCGGGCTTTGTTTATCCACATTTTAGTGAAGCGTCAGTAATATTTTCTGTTGAGACAAAGGAGTCTGTTCATATATTCGGTTTGTGGTTATACCATCTTTCAGTTTTTTTATTTAATTTTATTTTTAGACCATCGGTAGAACGAAAACCGAGAAACTACTCATTACCATACGCTGTTGACTTTATATATATATATATTTATATATATATATATATATATATATAATTATTTCCACAATCAGACAACGCCGCAGCCTACAACCTATGAAAGAAACAAACCGGAAGTCCTAGACTCGAGTTTCGCCCTCCTTTGGGCTCATCAGTAGAACACATCCGAACTCAGGATTCGAAACCCGAGTCACTTGCATGGTAAGCGAGTACTCTGCCACTGAGCTACCTCGCCACATACAAGAATGTCTATTAATTTACACAGATTAAGCAAACCGCGGCGATGACCGACTGTGGAATATACCTACTCTTTTCAACAAGGGGTGTAGTCATCCAACTACTATGAACCCAGGCCGATGTCTCACAAGTAGGATTTTATACTATAAAGCTTGTTGGATGACATCGTCCTAGCGTGTATAAAATCCTACTTGTACGTGGCGAGGTAGCTCAGTGGCAGAGTACTCGCTTACCATGCAAGTGACTCGGGTTTCGAATCCTGAGTTCGGATGTGTTCTACTGATGAGCCCAAAGGAGGGCGAAACTCGAGTCTAGGACTTCCGATTTGTTTCTTTCATAGGTTGTAGGCTGCGGCGTTGTCTGATTGTGGAAATAATTATATATATCATCTCACATTCAAGAAATCTAATATATATATATATATAATGATTTCTATGTAATCATTTTTGTAGGTGATTTTCAGCGCGTTGTTATTGAGCTTACTATTATTTCAATTGTTTAACTTACTAAATGATTAAGATGCAGAAAAACTGCATTATTAGTCGTCCTAAACTTCAAAGGTCGTATTTTTTGTTTAATATATATATATTAATTTTATATAATTGGGTGATAAAAATCGTACATATTTCTATGTGAGCCAGAAACACGTGTCCATGGATTACTTTTATGTACGTATAAAATTTTTATATATATATATATATATATATATATATATATATATATATCAAGGGAGGCGCGAGAGCGCTCTATCCCTTAATAGACCTCAAGAATGGCCTATGCTGGAAATCTCATTTCTTTGATCAATCATAACTCAAAAAACCAATAAACCAAATTAGTTAAAACTTTGCACAAATTTTCTTTTGATAGGTTTTTTAAGTGTGTAGAATTTCAGCATCATTAGTCAAGGCAACCCAGATATCCAGAAAGGTCAGCAGTGATTTTGTGTTATCCGTGTGTACGTATGTGCCACCCGGTATCTCATCAACTATTTGATGGATTCAGCTGATTTTTGGCAGAGATAGAGATTCTATGTTCTAGTTGATGGCATTTTAATTTCAGTTTACCATATACCTTAGTTCTCCAGAAAATTCCAAAAAACCTTATGAGAAGGCATTGTATTGAGGCATAGCCTTTACAAAAGTAGTGACATTCCATGAAAAATGCCAGTATACTGAAATCATATGCCCTTAATAGGGTTAAGATGAAAATTCATATACACTAAATGTACAAAAGCAAGGAAATTCCCAAATTTTAACACTTTTATTGTCATTAATTAAGGGTATTACTACATATCAACCAAACCATTTCATTATCACATCACTACAGTATAAATCTCTATGCATGAGTTGATGAAGTGTGTAAGGTGCACTGAAGAAAAATTCCTACCAGTAAAATACATAGCCATGTTGTGCTCGCATACTCTTAATGACAATAAAAGTGTAAGAATTTGGAAATTTCCTTGCTTTTGTACATTTAGTGTATATGAATTTTCATCTTAACCCTATTAAGGGCATATTATCTCAGTATACTGGAATTTTTCATGGAATGTATATATATATATATATATATATATATATATATATATATATATATATATAAAATATATATATATAGAGAGAGAGAGAGAGAGACAGACAGAGACAGACAGACAGACAGACAGACAGGCAGGCAGATACAACTTACATAATTACACTCCTTTCCTCATTAATATTTTCTTAATTTTTATTATCATTCTCTGACGTTTCTCTTCCGAAGAGGGGCATACGAAAATAGCTTTAAGAGTTTTATTTACTATTTTTTTCATGTATTTATTTCCTCCTTTCATTGATAAAATATGTTTCCGCTGACATTAATCCTACCTTTTTTACGGTGCCATGGAGTTGCTTACATATTTCCGAGGTCGACAGAACCCTTAATTTATCAAAGTTTTACGCATTAAAACAAGTTTGTTGCCCTGAAATTGCTTCAATCTTCCGCCTTAATAACGTTTCATTTTCAACCGAATTTCTACAAATTAAATGCAGAAACTCGGTGGCAATTTAACGAGTGTTCTTGCAAGATCAGATTCCTTTCCACTCTGACTAATATAATTAGTTACGAAGTAAATATATTCCACTTTGGGCTAGAGTTTGGAAGGAATTAACTTTTTTTGATAAACTTTCTAAGTTTTTGTCTAATGGCGATATTTTTTACCCATAATAAAACCGCTTCGGAAAATGATAAATATTTACACAATTTGATCATTAAGAAGATTCCAGAGCATATTCGAATAAATATCTATTCAATTTGGCATTTTTTTTTTGGCATCCGACACTAATAAATCTGTTTTGTCTGCCGGCTTCGAATTTTGCATCCCCCAACCCTGCCATGTCGACATCTTCAGTGAGATTGAACTTTTATTTGCTTGAAGCATTGCTGGTAAATATAAGTGTAAGTTTGTAATCCGAGGCAGGAGCAATGTGATATAGGTACCGGAAGGTGGAACAGATGAACAAAAATAAATGAGAAGAGAAAATAAGAATGGAATCTCAAATCAATTTATTAATATTTCACATAAAACAGATTAAATACCAGAACAGTAAATAAAAAAGTGGTTACTGTCAGGCAATTAAAAGTTCCGGAATAAGGTAAACTTAAATTCTCGAGAGCGGGACCTCTCATTATCAAAAGACCAAAAAATATGACCAAGAGGTCGAAAAAGCAAGATGGACTGATGTTTTGGTGTCCAAAGCAAACCCAACGTTGAAGCCCATGTATATAGAAACACAACCTTATCGGACTCTATTTAAAGTGTTTTTTCTATGCTTCAAAATGATGGAAATCAATCTTATCGATCTCTGATGATCGGTTCCAATAATAAAGTCGGTAAAGTTGCTGATATGTTTCTCAATAATGGATATCTCAGCAATATTATAAAAAAGACTATGAGTTTCAAAATGCACTTAAGTGACTGGAGTCGTACATTTTATGACATTGTATTAGGACGAAAGAATCATTTTGGAACAGCAAAATTACTTAGCTTGAATCCTGATATTTACTTGCTCAAACAAAGGATCAGACGGTTTTATCTTTAATTATGTTGACTATATTTCCAAAATGCCTGATATCTTGAATGATGAAAATAAAGTTTTCAAATTAGGTGATTTACGGATTTCAGATGGAATTAACATCCAGAAAAATATGCCTTCATCTTAACAAATGCATTTTTTATCAAAAGAGATTTACGAGAGAATGTTACCAATCTGTTCTGAAAAGCCTAGAATGTACGGCTTGTTGAAAGTTCATAAACCAAACATTCCCTCAAACCTTATGTTATTGATGTCGGGTTCAGCACATCATGAACCGGCAAAATGGTTAGTTGATATGATGAAGCTGGTACTTAATATTCATTCGGCGCATTGTATCTGAGGTTCTCTTCCAATGTGTGTCTTGCATGCACAAATTACTCGCATCCTTTGATGTTAATAGTCTTCTTAATCATGAATTATTAGATGAAACCATTGGTATATGTGATGACTATCTATATCGCCATCCTATTAAATCTCCACTATTTCTTCAATAAGATTATGTACCGCCAAATTGATGGTATATGTATGAGAAGCTTCTTCGTTGGAATTTTAGAAAAGCAATTGTTTTCTAACATTAGTAAGCCTGTTAGGTTGATGACACATTTGCTTGTTTTCCGTCGGGCAAAATAGTTTCTGTGTGATATTCACCTATTGTTACCATTTACAATCAAGGTCGAATATGACGGTTGTTACATTCCAAAGACCAAGATTTTATTTATCTCACGAAACATTTTCAAAACAGTACATATTAGATTCGGGGTTCGAATTATTTGACCAGCGATACGGTTACGTAATTCCATACCGACGAACGTACGTAAAATAAAAACGCAAAACATATATATGTCTATGGATATAAAGATATCTTCATTTATAAAAGGAAATTGTAGTTTGCTTGAAGCATTGCTGGTAAATATAAATGTGAGTTGGTAATCTGAGACAGGAGCAATGTGATATAGGTACCGGAAGGTGGAACAGATGAACAAAAATAAATGAGAAGAGAAAATAAGAATGGAATCTCAAATCAATTTATTAATATTTCACGTAAAACAGATTAAATACCAGAACAGTAAATAAAAAAGAGATTACTGTCAGGCAATTAAAAGTTCCGGAATAACGTAAACTTAAATTTTCGAGAGCGGGACCTCTCATTATCAAAAGACCAAAAATATGACCAAGTGGTCGAAAAAGCAAGATGGACTGATGTGTTGGTGTCCAAAGCAAACCCAACGTTGAAGCCCATGTATATAGAAACACAACCTTATTGGACTCTATTTAAAGTGTTTTTTCTATGCTTCAAAATGATGGAAATCAATCTTATCGATCTCTGATGATCGGTTCCAATAATAAAGTCGGTAAAGTTACTGATATGTTTCTCAATAATAGATATCTCAGCAATATTATAAAAAAAGACTATTGAACGTAAAGTCGCAGATTTCAATCGTGAAAAGTTTATTGGCCCGTTTCGATGGCTATATACCTAAAATCTTCCATGTTCGCTCTCGGCGCTCTTGTCGTAGCTGTTTTCTTCAGTCTCTACTGTTTTAAAAAAATCTGCTACCACTTCGATTTCCTCTTCATCACGTTATTTGCCAGCTTCTTATTCTTTTTCTCATCCATCTACTTCTACTCCATCTATTTCTTTTTTCTCTTCCTTCTTTTACTACTCCTACTACTACTACTAATAATAGTGTTACTATTGTCGCGTCTAAATCTTTTCTTCTCATTCTCAAGCGAAGTCTCTTTCATCTTTTGCTTCTTCATCATATTCTGTTTCCTCTTCTCCGTCGTCTACTTCAGCTACTTTTAATCCATCTTCTTAGATTTCCGCTTTCGCATCTTCCTTTTCTTCCCGCCTCAAGCTTCTCATTTGTATTCCTTTTTCGTCCTCTTCTTCATCCTTTTCTTCTTTTCTGCTACCACTTCGATTTCCTCTTCATCACGTTATTTGCCAGCTTCTTATTCTTTTTCTCATCCATCTACTTCTTCTACTCCATCTATTTCTTTTTTCTCTTCCTTCTTTTACTACTCCTACTACTACTAATATTGTTACTATTATCGCGTCTAAATCTTTTCTTCTCATTCTCAAGCGAAGTCTTTTTCCTCTTTTGCTTCTTCATCATATTCTGTTTCCTCTTCTCCGTCGTCTACTTCAGCTACTTTTAATCCATCTTCTTCGACTTCCACTTTCGCATCTTCCTTTTCTTCCCGCCTCCAGCTTCTCATTTGTATTCCTTTTTCGTCCCCTTCTTCATCCTTTTCTTCTTCTTTTCATTCATCTTCTTCTTCATAATCCCTCCTCTTCACTTTTTCTCCTTCTTCTTCTTCGTTTTCTTCTTCTTTTCATTCTTCTTCTTCTTCTTTCATTGGGGAAAAGATCTCTTCTTCTACTTAACGTTGTCTCCATTTACCATGCTGAGAGTTGTTTACACAATTCGAACCGTTTCCTCTTTCCATAAGGATGTTCTACTTTCGATTCAAAATGATTCCATTATTTATATATTTCTTTGTCAGTGTGTAGCTTACTATGTAGGTAGTACAATTCAACGGTTAGATATCAGAATCTCCCTACACATTTTATGGACTATTTGTACGTATCAGCTTTCGGAAACATCGGGAAACTTACATGGGCCATGATTCTGCCATCGGATAACATGTGCTTGCATCAAATACCATGTTCTAACTTATACCCTGAAGGGTGATTCTCGGTGTTACATAGTGCTATGTCGAACTTTTATCTTAATATACATGAAATGATTTCATTAACATCTCTCGATCCAGCTTATGTAGACATAAATAGTTGAAACGTAAATTGGAGATATTCTACGATTTTAATTCATTTACTCCTTTTTCACTTACTTCTCGCTTTATATCTCCAACTTTCATAATTCCACCCCTTTCCTCATTCGATTATTTCTTCTGAAGAGGGTCAGACGAAAAGGGTATTTACGACTTTATTATTGTTTCTCACGTGTATTTATTTCTCTCTTTTCGTGATAAAATGTTTTCTTCTGAAATTGATTGTATCTTTTTATGAAACAATAATCCGCTTATATATATATATATATATATATATATATATATATATATATATATATATATATATATATATATATATAGATATATATATATATATATATTGCATCGATGATTATGTAATTTCGTGTTGTTATATTTTATTTTATTCTTGCTCGTTTTATCACATTGAGCTCTCTTACCCGGATTCCCTCCTGGAATTATTTCATTATAACACATATATATATATATATATATATATATATATATATATATATATATATATATATATATATATATATATTGGGGGGGGGATGAAAAAAGAAAAAACAAAGACATATTTTTTATATATTCATCAACGTTTCGTATTTATCGTAAGACTTCCTCAGGATGATAATTTTAAGAAAAATGTCATGCAAGTACATCGTAATATTTTATTCAAATTATCATCCTGAGAAAGTCTTACAATAAAGACGAAACGTTGATGAATATATAAAAAATATCTTGGTTTTTCCTTTTTCATTTCCCACTACGTCGGATTACTCTCATCCTTCCTTTCTCATATATATATATATATATATATATATATATATATATATATATATATATATATGCAGGGTGACCCAAAAGTTGTCTCCCCAAAGTTGGAACTATAAGATGTTTCTATTTCACAGCATTATGGGAATCTCTTTATCAATTGTTTTTCTAACACGTTGATTGTAATGTAATCAATCGGTCTCAATTAACTCAGAAGAACAAATGTATTCAATCTACAATTAGAAATTTATTTAATCTACAATTAGAAATGTATTTAATCTACAATTAGAAATTTATTTAATCTACAATTACAAATGTATTCAATCTACAATTAGAAATGTATTTAAAGAAAAACGGAAAAAAATTGAACTGAAAAATTATTTCCTCGTTTATAAATAAAGTTCAACCATCAAATCAAACCTTTTTCCTCAACCCTTTTCATTCTAGACATTCCATAATCCTTTTTGGAAATGATTCTACCAGATTATTGAGATACTGTTTGTCCTCATGAATCTTTTTCCATTCTTCAAACACACTTTCTTGAAGCCTTCTCCATAGATGTTCGATTAGGTTTAGGCCAGGAGTGTTACAAGACCACATTTCCAACAACCCACCACCAAATAAACTATTAATAGCTGTGATAGAACGCTTTTATTTGTGTGCCGCGACCCTATCTTGTTGGAGTGCCAATTTGTTAATATCTGGTAAAATGTGTCTGCTTTCTGCACTTTTGTGATATAATGGTAGCATTTTTTTTAATATAAACGTCAGAATTAACAGTTTTTTTTATTATCACAAATGAATAATTCAGTTGTACCAAATCTGTGCATCTCTCCAGCACTGGAACCTTTGGAACATCACTTGGATTTTCGACACGTATTCTGTAGTTTTGAGAATTTGGTATCGGAAATAAACATACATGACTCTCATCTGGCCATAAAATATGACATCTCTTCAGTCTACTCTCATCTGTCCATAAAATATGACATCTCTTCAGTCTACTCTCACGATCCATGCCAACAAAACCCTTCGAAATCATCGATCTGCGACATTTCATTAGATCGGTGATGTTTTTTGCTTTGTAAGCATGGTGGTTTTTGAAATCCCGTATGCTACTTTACCCCAGGATCGAGGCTTTACATGCATTCTAACGGTTTCACGAGGAGCACCAATCAAAATTACTGTTCGACAAATACCAGTACTAAGTTTTCCCTTAAAAATTCAATAGGGAAACAAGACTTTTGGGTCAGCAAAATACAGAAAGTTCGTTAATACTTACTTAAATGTTATATATTCTAAATAGTCAAATGAAAAGATGATTATTAATATTAACTTTACTAAATAAGTTTAACATGGGAATTAGTCGTTAAAAATCGATGATATGTAAGTAAAAAAAACTAAGGTTTATCTTAATCTCAGTCTCGATGAGTTGTTTCTGTTCTGGTGTCAGTTTACTTGATCTACCAGACCTTTTTTGATCCCGAAGATCTGTATTGTCCTTCTTCCACCATCTTTGTACTGTACGGTGAGATGCACCGAGTTTCTTAGCGTTTTGTCTCTTGGTTAGTTTCTCATTTCCTGCTTTCATGGCCACAATTCGTTTTCGAAGAACATAGCTTTCAATCATTTTAATAATAAAGGCGCGCTTAAAATTTTAAAAGAATAGAAATAGTAAATAACTGAGCTGCCAGATAGGAGATTTACTATGTCAAATTAAAACGACCTCGTACAGAAATATTGAATATAAAATAGCACGATGGGGAGATAACCCTGGAAAAAGAACAAAAGAAAAAAAGGAAATAACTGGGTGGAGCAACAAAGGACGAATGGTGGAAATATATTTTTTAATTCAGGAATATTTAGATTAATAATCATAGCGGATGAAATACAAATAGATAAAAAGGATAGGATACATATATGTTACCATATGAATATAACAAGACCATAGTTACATATAATATATATATATATATATATTATATATATATATATATATATATATATATATATATATATATATATATATATATATATATATATATATATATATATATATATATATAAAAATTGACATATAAGCCAAATTAGCAATACAAGATTAATTTTTTTTTTCTTACATTAATCCTTATCGATTACGGAATAAAATTCCTTCTTCAGAGGTGACCAGTATTGAGTCATTTTTTTTTTTTTTTTTTTTTTCAGAAGAAGAGGGAATTTTTTTTCAGAAGAAGAAGAAGGAATTTTATTCCGTAATCGATAAGGATTAATTTAAGAAAAAAAAAATTAATTAATCTTCTATTGCTAATTTGGCTTATATTTCAATTATATTAACTTTCCATGCAATACTTTGAAACTTGAACGATAAACCACACATTTTATATATATATATATATATATATATATATATATATATATATATATATAATGTTGATAATGATATATATGTGTGCGTGTGTGTATATATATATATATACTTATATTAACTTCCTGCACTGAAGATTGTGTTAGCATGTAACATCGATGTCTGTAGGTAATAAATAATTAATATTTATTTATAAATATTATTAAAAGCCCCCTTTACTAAGGCCGGGAACTCTGAGTGAGTTTAATAACAAGCAGTACTACTAGCTTCACTGCGAGATCCAACACGATTTGTTGTAGTAGATCACTTGCGCTGCTCGTTGTAAAATACCCGCCGACTTGGCATTTACAAAGTTAAATTTCTCCTTAATTCTTAGCTAATTTGTGGTGGCCAACGGGAAAACGTTTAGTGACTTGGCTATTTGTGATCGGAGTTCGCGCCCGCCTACCGTCGGAAATGAAACATCGATGTCTGTAGGTAATAAATAATTAATATCTATTGATAAATATTATAGATAGATAGATATAATTTTTATAATAAGTACTGATTGTTATTTTAGGCTTTGATTGCCTAGTTTTTCATGTGTTTTTTTTTGCGTTTTTGCTTTATTTTGTCAAATTCGCACTGAAGATAGCCACAAGAAATAAATGCCCAGGCACATTTTACAAATATATTGGTGTTTGCCGAAACAATTGTATGCTGAAAAAGTTTTATGAAATGACGTCCTTTATAACATTGAAATGGTATAAAACTACATGAAAAATATTGAATATAGCATAGTACTGGACTTACACTATTGAGCTATTATAATTACTTTATGTTATAAAATTTATATTGAATAGAAAAGATTCTAAATATAAATAATAAAAACTACACACACACACACACACACATATATATATATATATATATATATATATATATATATATATATATATATATATATATATGGGTGGGCAAAAATAAGGGTCCTATTTTTAAAAATTTATAACTTTTTTATTTATTGATTTTTTTAATTTTTTTTTTTTAGAATAAGTAAAGGACCCCTTCCGAAGCAAGCATGAGCCGTATTAGCCCTAAGGAACGTACCCTCATTTAGAAAACATTATTTTTGCTTAATAAACTCAAAACAGTGTAAAAAACAATACTTTAGTTGTTGTAAGTTTTAAGAAGTGTTTTTCGGCTAAAATTTGTTTTGTTTATTTCAAGAAATCTCGGAAGGGTCAGTCTACACACACATAAAGTTTGGTGAGTTTAACTTTTATTTTGTGGAAGTTATTCAAATTCAAGTTATTCAAATTTAAAGATAGGACCCTTATTTTGGCCCACCCTGTATATATATATATTTATATATAGATTTAGATTTTTCACTTATAAAATAGATCATTCAGTGAAGACCGGGGTTGTTCCAATAAAAAACAAGCTCGATGATACTCGATTACAGAGTACAGAGCATTTATATGTGATTTTATGAAGGCTTACCAAAGCATTCCTTTCAAGACACCAATGATCACCATTAAAGATATTTTTTCTTACAAATACTATTTATTCAAATTAAATGTTTTTTCCTACACGTGTTTCACTACCAAGCAGTTACTTGCTTGGCAGATCATCAGGGAAATTAAATGTCTGGAATACTGGTTTCAACTGCCGACAAAACACAATGTGGCGTTGTAATAGTTGAGGTCACTTAAGAAGAGAAGAGGAAAAAAATAAAAATAAAAATAAAAGTCAAACTTAAAAAGCAAGGAAGAACAACGATAAGAAAAGAAAGTCCTAGAAAAGTCTTAGAAAAGTAGCTTGTGCATTATTTCTTCCACCAAGCCAACAAGCAAGTAATCGGTCCCAAATACATTCAATAAAATCACAAAACCGGAACAATGTGCTATAATACACTTTCTCGTTAGCCGGTACAATGATGAATAAATCCCCCCCCCCACAAGAAAACAAAAGAACTAAATCATTCAAGATACCGCTCACAAGTTACCATTCCAATCCAATGATAGTATGGGAATTCTAAATCCAACTTCTCACAAAGAAAAGTCAACACAAATGTTCGTCCGAGTTCAAAGAGTCTTATTTCAATTGTTGATTTATTACCCTTCGAAATAAACACACGACGAGTTGAATGTCAATCCCGCAGAAAACTCCCTTCCATCAAGAAAAAATCTTAATATAGAAACTATTTATTCAAAATACTGTTTCTAAAAATATTTATTATTAAACCTATTCCTTATAGAAATTAATCATCTAGTGTCTGGGACGTCCTTTTACATTTTGGGAAAATATCCTTCATTTAATTAACTGCCGAATTATTATCGTTTTGTTGTTTAACGAAGCGAAAAAAGCCTATCCCGCAGAATTTGTTTTTAAAAAAATTATTCATATATCAAAAATAAACTGTTATTATAAAAAGGCCTTCTACAAAAATCTAGTTATTATTTTAAATCATTTAAAATATTTCCTTAACGGCTGTGTCTGTTTGTAACTCTCTGTGGAGAATATTATTCTATATTCCATAAATAAATGTTACAACGGAATATCGTTATCAGAAATCTATTTTCTATTTTGAAAAAAAACAAACTTTTTTTAAAGGACCGGTTTATTTTTTTGTCAACTTTACGGGAAAATATCACTCTTACTCGTTAAATGACAGGAGACTTTATTATTACTAATTTAAAATCCCGTACAAAATACTTTTTTTATAAAATTCAATTGTTTCTATTTTTAGAAATTAAGTCCGTGTCGGCATGCATGTTTTTAAAATTATTTTTTCCTTAATTACTTTTCCCCATTCCTGCCACCAAATTGTTTTATTTATTTTAATCTAATTAAAAACTAATTTAATTTAACCTAATTTAATTAAATAGTGATAGCATCCAGGTTGCTATTTCTTATTTTTCACTTAAAATTACTTGAAATCCCCAATGCATTTCGTATAATATATCTATTTCTGAGAATAAATTGTGATTTATTATTTATTATTCCACTATCTTTTTATATGTAACGCAATTTCCCCCCTCTATTCCGCTGAATAAGTATTTACTATAGTTGACTATCACTGGGCCTTATTCCGATAGAATATTCCTACCTTATCACCCCCAACCTAAGTCTCGAGTGTCCGCTAATAATTGAATTAAGACATATCTTAGCATAAGTACGTGTTACTAATTCTCATCCTCCCTATTATACACTAATTATTGCCCCAGATTGCCTCAGGAAGTGTCCATCCTGCCTATCTCTGCTGTAAGTTTATACTTCCCCCAATTCCCCTCCTATCCAGGTTTTAGGCTTGATAACAGGTAACGGTTTCTATGCAGACAGCATTGTAGTATTTCCTGCCTAGCGTTCAGTAAATTATCTCTAGATGTCATGATGTGGTACGACTCCAATGCACATAGGTTGCATCTCTTCTTTTTGTTCGGTTTATATTTGTTAGCCCTCCCCAAAATTGACCATTTCAGTTCGAAAGGGTCTTGCCTAGCAATGAGGTTTCTCACAAAACGGCCAACAGAAGTGTTAGGCCTATCTATGTCTTCCCTTTGGCCTCCCCTGAAGGAACTCATGTGGTTTCTGAATCTATCTTTGAACTCACCCCCGGTTGAACCGATATATGATTTCCTACTACTCTCTGTTATCACATCGCATTTGTAGACAATGCTTGAAACTCTACAGTTCCTCCCCAGTGGACAGATGTTAGAAGCTCTGCAGTTACAGTTGTGTGCTGGGCCGTTGCTGGATGTTCTACTACTATGGTTATTTATAATGGAGGTTCTCACTGAACTGGTGTTACTGGGATCAACACCAGAAGAGAACATGGCTTCCCTTGTTTTAGTTATCTTAGAATTATTATATCCTATGATGGATGTGGCTATATTTCTACAGGTTGAATAAGACAGTTTTACAGTATTTTTGTTAATGATTCCCCCCAATCTGCTATCCCTTGGAAAGTTTTTTTCCACTATGCTATAAAAAATCTTTGGGATATTAGTCTTAATATGCTAGCTATAGGGGGGTTGAACCATGTAGTGGTCCTTCTCCTATTTTTCTTCCTACCTTCCCCCCCGGTTTGGGTAGCATGTGAGTTCAATTCGTTACTTCCAACTTCACGAATATTATCATCAACCGGTTCCCACCCTACCTGGTTTACATTACCGTGGGATACACCAGGTCTCCTATATCTAGCCTTGCCCATTGCCCTATTATATGAAACCATTGATCGAGAGGCAATCGGTCTCCCGTTTAATCCCCCATTCCCAACCGAAGGAGGCACAAGGTAATTAATTTTTTCCTTGTATCCTGATCTGTTTAAAGCTTCATTGTAGAATTGCTTACTGCTGTCGAATATTTGTTGATTCTTGGACAGCTTAGATATCCTACTCGATATTGCAGGAATAATGGCTCTTTTCACCATCGGTGGGTGATTCGATTTAGCGTCGATATAGTAGAGTGTGTGGTTGGGCTTGTGATAAGGTTCATATGTGTTGTTGCATAGATCAAGCGTAATATCCAAAAAATTGACCCTCCGGTAGTTTATATCCATAGTTACGCTAAGTTGTATTGAGCTGAAGAATATATTGAGTTTTTTCTTCTTAGTTTCAAGATTCCTTATACTTGTGTTGACAAAGAATAAAGCGTCGTCCCTATATAGACCGCCCGCCAGTTCAGGTATTTTCATACAAATTTCTCTGAGGATATATATCCCTACCAGGTCAGTAACCTGCGCTGAGTCCGGTGACCCCATAGTAATATCGAAATTGTTTTCCCTATCCTTTCTAGTCCATAACTTATCATTGTAGGATATTAGCGTCCTTCTGGCTAGTCTAATTATATCCATTTCTAAGTTTGTGATGTTGGATTCATTTCTAGCCATGGTAAGCGCCTTTTCAAGTAAAGTAGAGGATAAAGTAGAGGATATATATATATATATATATATATATATATATATATATATATATATATATATATATAAATATATATATATATATATATATATATGTGTGTATGGGTGTGGGTTGTGTGTGTGTGAGAGAGAAAGGAAGGAAGGTAATCCGACGTAATGGGAAATGAAAAAGGAAAAACCAGAAGATGTGTTTTTATGTATTCATCAACGTTTCGTCTTTATTTGTAAGACTTCTTCAGGATTATAATTTTAAGAAAAACGTCATGCAAGTACATGAAAATATTGGGTTGACATGATAGGTTAATGAGAAGAAGTAGTAGCCACTACTGGGAGCGCAGAACCGAGGTCCGGACTAAGAGAAGTCGGTGACAGGGAATTAAATTAATGTGGATGGCTGTGAGTGAAAAAGTGGAGGGTGGGAGTGAATGAACTTAATGTGGGTGGCTGTGAGTGAAAAAGTGGAGGGGTAGGGAAAGAAGAGGGAGGGGGAGGCTCTGTATCTTTGGTGTGTAGGTAGAGTCATATTTTTAGAAAAGATTTGTAGAAATGAAGGTGATTTGAAAGTGAGAGGGGTGAGTGGGTAAGAGTGTGAAATATATGTATGTGTGCGCGTGTGTGTGCGTGTATCTTTTTATCATTCATATTTAGAATATATATATATATATATATATATATTTAGAATATATATATATATATATATATATATATATATATATATATATATATATTTAGAATATATATATATATATATATATATATATATATATATATATATATATATATATATATATATATATATATGAAGAATATGTGTAGACATATTTTAAAAACATTGTTGTAGTAGGAAACTATTTAAATTTGAGCAACCTTAAACAATGTGGGGTTTTTTTTGTTGTTAAATAGAATAAAATTTATTTTAACTTAGCTCAGCTTTCGACCATACATTAGGCACAAAATTGTAGCATGCATACGCTCTGATTTCAAATATTTCCGATTTTTCAAAAATGTTTACATTCTTTAAAGTATTTGAATAAGTTGTCAGGGTGTAAATGGGCATACTCACAGATGCAAAACTGTTTCTGTTTATTTTTACTTTTCAAGTACTTACCCAATAACAAGATCATGGTTAAATAATCCGCCATTTCATTCAGACCGTTATCTGCTCTTGAAATTGTTATCGTTTTTTTTGTTTTGTTTTTTTGGTATTAAATTTCGGTTCTCTTATAGCTGACGCGCCAGATTTCCGTGACTTCGCGGAGACAACGATCGAGCAGGTCTCGGAAGCGGCCGAGAGCTGACGAACTATTAACCAATCAGGTTGCTGCAGCATTCATTCGCCAAGCAGGCTATAGCAAGCAGTCGACAATATTAAGAAGAAAACAATAATCGCGTTCTATTGCAACAACAATGATTTTTTTATCAGCCGTGTCAGGTCGTCGAATCTCCGGAAGGACAAATTCAAAAGCATAACAATTTCATTCCTTATTTTGTTTTATGTTAAAAAGAAAACATTGACAAAATGTTACCCCCTTCCCCAAAAAGACATTACTTTCACAAACAAAGCAAAGCATTTACATTTACACATTTGATTGACCATTATTTACAGTGGTTTTGGCTAAACGAGATTTTGCTGTGAATGTTTTACAGGGGAGGGAATCGGAGATTTGGGGCTCAGTCGAGCATCTACCATGGAAATAACGATCGAGTAAGGAAAGACGAGTAACATTTCTTCTGTGAGAAAATGTCTGCAGAGAAGAGAAGAGGGCATCGCCCACTACATTTCAAAGTCGATTTTGTACCCCATCAAGGCAGGAAAGGGTACTCTGAGCAGCACCTCCCCAGATGTGGCACCTCCCCAGATATGGCAGCAGTACTCTATCTTAGAACTGTTTGCCTGTTATACAGGTAGAAGATTGCTTCAGGACTGAGGTAATTTCTGGAGCAGTAAAATGATCCAACCATATTTCCAGCAACTTTAACAACGGATCTGATGTACGTCTTCCACTTCAGGTATGGAGTGAAAGTCAGTCCGAGAAGCAAGAGAAGAGTCCTTAATTTCAAGTGGGGCAAAGTGAGGATCAGAGCGTTGGTGGTGAATGGGGGGTTGCTTTTAGATTTATTTAAAGTAACTAGCCACCTTCCCCCCCCCATTGATCCACGTAGATAAGAGAGAATCAGAAAGATATTGATCATTAATGCTCTTCAAAGTGTTGCCATAGATAGTGGTGCCATCTGCATAGATGTCAACGAATGATCTTAGAATGTGATTTGGGAGATCATTGATGAAAATCAGGAAGAAGGTTGGGCCCAGAATGGATCCTTACGCCACGCTGGTGTAGATACTATGTGCTTCAGACTTCTGCCCATCAACAACTAATTTTATAAACCTATCAGCGAGAAACGATTTGATAGTTTAGAAGACATTTCCAGACATTCTGTAGCTAGCAAGCTTGTGAAGTAAACCTTTGTGCCAAACCTCATCAAAGGCTTTTGATATGTCAAGAGCTAGTGCTCTAGAAACAAAGCCCCCATTCACTGATCCTGTGTGATATTACAGTCAGCAGATCAGCTGTTGAGAGAGAGAAAGAGAGAGAGAGAATCAGAAAGATCTTGATCATTAATGCTCTTCGAAGTGCTGCCATAGATAGTGGTGCCATTTGCATAAATGTCAACGAATGAACTTAGAATATGATTTGGGAGATCATTAATGAATATTAGGAAGAGGGTTGGGTCTAGAATAGAGTGTATTTGTATTCTGTTTGGGCTGTTATTATTTATTTTTTATCAAATACATTAGTGTTATTGTAATTTGTAGCTATACTATAGCCTATTTATTTCAAAACTCTCAGGGGATGACTGCAATAAATATATAGTGGGTCATTTTGTTTTATTATTTTGCCTAATAAATAATTTTAAAAATAGACTTCTTTCAAATTAATTTTATCTCGATATAAAAACAAAGATGTTTTAATGCTTATCATTTGTTTTTATCTTCTTTTCTGTTAGATGTATTTTTAAATAGTATAAGGCCATCGTCACTGTATGTTTCGGATTTTTTAGATGAGGATTGATAATTTGGATTGTTTAAATTATTCGGATCACTGTGCTCATCTTTGATGTTATTTGCACAGCGTTTCGGCTGATTTAACCTCCGGCCTTCTTCAGACACATGTCGTACTCTGGATTTTTTAATGTCGAACCCGGGAATCTATACAGAACTTTGAACAGAACCTCGTATTTAATTCACGTATATACTTGCTCTCGCGCCGTCAGCCATGGCTGAGGATTGAACCTTCAACCTCCAGAAGACTGTCACTTAGAACTTATTATCACTTAGCACTTATATCCGTTGTGCCACACCTCCTTGCGGGAAATTCTAGTATGAATTTTAAGAACCTTACACCTATTCTGGTTTTAGTCTTACTACTCATCTCTATATATTACATCTCTCTTTCTCGCTCTCTCCCCCCCCCCCTCTCTCTCTCTCTCTCTCTCTCTCTATATATATATATATATATATATATATATATATATATATATATATAGGCAGCATTTTCTCATTTATGCAAACATTGTTAAAAATAATAGACTTCGTCCTTTTTTTCTTTTTTCAATTTTTTATGGTCTTTTTTGTAGTAAAATAAATAAAAAATAAAAATAATAAATGTCCCATAAGTTTCACGAACGTTTTTGATTCTTCGTCCTCAGGTATCAAGAGCAAATGAACAAAAAAGCTGGAGAAATAAGAGATTTTTTAAGACGGTGGAGAAATGCGTGGATAATGTTTTCGCATTGTTCCAGGAAAGGAGTTGACGATTTAAATTCAGCGACGTCGGAGTGGCATGACAGAATGAAATCGCATTACGTAAAACATTTTTAAATGTTGCCACTGGTTTCATACGTGATGTTATTAATAGTCGCTGAATTTGTCAACGTCTTGATACATCAAAAGTCATAAAAGAATGGAAAATTCCATTCATTCATTCGCGCCGTTTTATTTTTAACGATTTCTCAAATTTCCTCATAAATTCACGATTTTTTTTTATTCCATTTTTTTATTATTATTGTTTCCAATTATAACATTAATTGATAAAATAATATTCTGACTCAAGGGACATTCTACTTTTTAATTAGGTTTCAGCTTCCCCTTGAGAAAAATCTCTATACTTTGGTGCCTGGAATTTTCCTCTTAAAGCCGTTCTAAATAAAAACATTTTTCTCTCGGAAAAAAAAAGCCACAAGATTCTTATAATATTTTCTGAGATAAAAATAAAATCTTGCGATTGAGGAATGTAATAGCGAAGATTGTAAAAATAAATGAACTGTAGAATTCCTATGGAGACGTGGGGTGCGGGGGCGAATAGAAGTATCCATATTTACTTGCCTCCCCTCGAGGGCAAAGTTAGACACAAGGTTTGTTTTTTAATCAAAAACCGGGTGATATTTGATTGAATGAATCCACACAAGAAATTCAACAAACAAGGAAGTAGTTCAGTCGCGCTGCGTTGCTTCCAGGGGTGGGAGTATGAAAGGGGGGTTATCTTTACCAGAAGAAGTGCATTTAGGATTGCGCAATCGTTGCTTCAACAATTCACAGAGATTCCATTGTTTTTCCAGATGTCCTTTTGGTTAGTAAACCTTGAAATTTGTCACAATATTAGTTATGAACAAATTATGAAATGAGAATAAAACACTATTTAAACATTAAATTGAATATTAAAAACAATTAATAAATTGATTTTAATTATTAAAACCAATTGATGAATCGATTATATTATTAAACAAAAGAAATAAATCGATATAATTATTTAAAAAATGATGAATCTATTTTATTATAAAATAAAATGAATTGATAAATTGATTTTAGTTATTTAAAAAAAAACTGATAAATCGATTAAAATAGATTTTAATTATTAAAAACCAATTAATAAATCAATCTTATTATTAAAAATACAGTTGTAAATCGAGTTTTGAGCGAATGTTGCTTTTGGGTATTGGCATGAAATTTGTGTTTTTTCTTCGGATACGTTTTCTTCCAAACAATTTGTTGTTGGAGGAATACATTTATCCAGTATCTATGTAAATAAAAGAGAGTTCGCGTATATTTGTGTGTTCGTTCGCATTTTTGACAGGATTCTTAAACGACAGGAATATGACATTGGTTGAAATTATGATTGGGACGATGGTGTAAGCGATAGCCACTAATAAAATCCATTCTAATCTATGACAAATAATCTAAATTCAATTTCCCTACATCACACACTGAAGTATATATTTACACAATACATTGAAATAATTGTGACACAACATACACCGGTAACGAATCTCTAAAAATCGATTATAAATATATATATATTACTAGTATATTATTACTAGTATTACTATTGTTATAAAGAATTTTATTTGATATGCAAATTACCATATCACACGGTAGTCTTAAGGGTAGTATATTATTATTATTATTATTATTATTATTATTATTATTATTATTATTATTTTATTATTATTTATTTATGTATATAAGTAACATTTTAAGCTGAATTATTTCGACACTTGATTATTGGGGAAATGGTAGTTTTATCTGTACCATTGGAGAGCCATGCATATAACTGTCCTGTTTTTAAATCTCCGAAACAGTTACATGGTAAACAGCTGAAGATCCCCGTGTTAATATTAGATGCTTACGTTAAGGTCTCCTGCTTTTGTTTCACTGTTAGATACTTAATCCCCCTTTTTATTTTATTTACTTACTATTATATATTATTTATTTATGAATTTTCCAACAAATATTAAGTCTACACTATTTTGGATTTAGTTTGTTTCTCTGGGAATTAAAACTGCATTTTCCTTCTTTTTTTGTCTTTTTGTTTAAAATAACTCAAAGCTTCTTTAGACTATATATATCGAGTGCTATGGAATGTTTAGATGTCAACATTCGCCGCTTTCAGTGTAAACATCACTTAATTTCTCTGATCTTATGCAACAATTTCTCGTAACCTAATTGGACTAGGTGAACGCCTACAGATTCGAGATCTATCTGTGAATGGGGTTCGCGCCCTATGACTGTCTGAGATTGTTGTTCCCCTGCGCTGATGAGAGTCATAAGCTCGAAACGACGTCGTACGTAGGCAAAAGTCTTTTTAAAAAGAAAATAATTATAATAATTATATATATATATATATATATATATATATATATATATATATATATATATATGCTTTATAATGCATCATTCCTTCTTTAATAGAAGTAGAATGCCTGGATATCGTGCCGCTTTAAATGTGTTAAATTATCATTGTTTATCGGCTATTCAAATATTGGATGCGCGGTTAACGACGTTGGATGCAAGTTGAAAAATACTTGTTATCCAGGGTTTCGAATCGTACGACCGGTAGTGAATAGTCATATCTCTATGCTGATGAGTCCTGATTGAAAAGGGACGAAACGTATACGTACATAGATAATAAACAACAACAAATATTTTATATATATATATATATATATATATATATTGGCCGATCGGAAGTTTGTTTTGGAATTCTTGGAACAATGTTCAAATTATATTGATTTAAACTAACATTATATATATATATATATATATATATATATATATATACATATATATATATATATATATATACATACATAAATTAGATTTGTTTATATGTTAATAAATTTTAATGTACAGGATTCACTCCTAAACTAATTGATCGATTATTATGAATTTTAGAACACGGCTACTAGGTGTAAAGGGGTCGAAATATAGGCCGTGTTTAGTTTAATTTAATTTCATGCAAAAGAAGTAAAAAGGAGATGGAACGCATTCGTGAAAATTCAAATAGAGGTTTAAAAGGGTTTTAGGGGAGCATAATATGGGCACAACCTCCTATTCGAAAATTTCAAATAGATCAGCATTAAATTTGATTCATAGTCATTAGACACCAATTAATCCAGATTCCATGAATACCAATCCTCTTTAAGACCCTTTAAGCTGAAGTCTTGAATTTTAGGCATTTTCAGAATCAAAATCAGGCAATAGATTTTTTCCCAAAATTGGACTATGGATTCTAAAATTTAGGTATAGTATAATTTTAGAAATTAAGTTTAGTATTATTATATCTTGATTTAAATCCTTGCAAGGGGACATAATGTGTACAAAACTGTTCTGTTCAGGGAATTAATGTCCCCCGTCCTCGGACGTGCATATATATATATATATATATATATATATATATATATATATATATATATATATATATATATATATATATATATATATATATATATATATAGTTCCTATTGATAAGGCGACACATAATGTAGCTTTTATCTGTAAAAAATATTATATACAACGCTTATTGCTAAAAGTAGGAATAATAGGTGAAGCTTCAGATACTTATAGATTAAGTAATAGTAAAGGCGATAATATTATTATAAACAATACTGTTGTTTGTGAAAAATTAGGATTAAAATTAGAAGAAAAGTACAAAAAACTTCCATGTATGTATTGGATACCTAAAATGCATAAAACACCAGTTGGCGCCCGTTTTATTGTTGCCTCAAAAGTGTGCATCACTAAATTTTTAAGTAAAGCTGTATCTAAAGTCTTTAAATTAATTATAAATCAAATAAATAATTTCCATAAAAAAAGTAAATTCTATAGTAATATAAACCTATTTGGGTGATAAATAATTCAGATCTAGGAAAAGAAAAATTAGATCGTATTAATTCTCGTAAACAGGCTAAATCAATCTCGACATGATTTTAGTACATTATATACAAAAATACTACATAAAGAACTTATTAAAGAATTAGGTAATACTATAGATTTAGCTTTTGCAGGAGGAAAAGGTAAATACATAGACTTTGCAAAATCTAAAGCCTTTTCGTGTAAAACTAAAAATGGTAAGGCGAGTGTGTCCAAAACTGGTCTGACAATGCTTATAAGTCACCTTATAAAAGAGAGTTACTTTCAAATAGGAAATAAAGTACTACTTCAAACAATAGGTATTCCAATGGGTTTGGATCCTTCTCCATTTTGAGCAAATCTACATTTACATAGACTTGAATATATGTATATATCATCATTAATAAAAAACGATATATCTAGAGCGTATAGTTGTCATGGATGTAGGCGATATATTGACGACCTTGTTTGCATTAATGATAGCGATGAGTTTGCAAATACTAAAAATTTAATATATCCTAAAGAGTTAAAATTAAACTGTAAACATAAAGGAACACAGGCTACTTTTCTTGATTTGGATATAAAAATTGAAGATAAAATATTTATCTATAAACTGTTTGATAAAAGAAATTCATTTCCTTTTCGTATCGTACGAATGCCACATAAAAATAGTACCTGCCATGTGTATATATTTTACGGGAGTATTATGTCCGAATTTCTGAGGATTGCTCGTGTTACCTAAAAATTGGTAGATTTTATGCCCCCAATTTCTGACCTAATAATAAGAATGATTAAACAAGGTGGCGATCAGAATAAAATATTTAGACAATTGAATAAGGCAATTACTCGCCATCCTGATGCTTTTAAGTCTCATCAAATTAATCAAAGTAAATTGATAGAACAAATCCAAAGCTATCTAAATATAAATAAAAATAATATAGAATATGTATAATCGTATATATAACACATATACTAATTATATAAAAAATAGTTACGTTTAATAGACAATAGAAAGGGATGAAGAAGGAAAGAAATGTTGAAAAAGTTAAAAAAGAAGAAGAAGAAAGAGAAAAATCGACAGTTAGCTTATAACGCCGATTGGAGACGCTGTGAGTTTTTAAAAAAGAAGAAGAAAGAGAGACAGGATGGACAGTTGGCTTATGAACGCCGGTTGGAGGCGCTGTGAGTTAAAAAAGAAAAAGTAAGAGAAAAATCGGCAGTTAAGCTTATGAACGCTCTGAGTTGACAAGGGAGATTTAATATTTATTTTAAATTGATGTCAAGGAATTGAACAACAAAGGAGGAGGAGAAGGAGGGGGAGCAAAAAGGTCTAAAAGTATATATATATATGTATATATATATGTATAATTTTTAAAAAAATTTAATGGATTCGTCTACACACTTTAAAATGCAGCAACATTTTTGTAAGTAACGGATAAATTTTATTAGACAGACGAACAACACAGGTAAGGAGGACTTTTTTCTTTTCTTTTTTTAATAACTAATATAAGTTAGCAAAACATTTATACGGAACAAAACTTAGGTTTAGTATACGGAACGTTTATGTGTTTGTCTTTTAAGGGAAGTGGGGTCTGATCAACTCTGCTGGGAAGCCATGAAATTAAATACTGTCTTGCTTTTAAATTCTCGAAATAGTTTTTCATGGTAAACAACTGATGATCCTTTAAATAATGTTAGAAGCAAACTAATATAATAACTGAAAAAGTTACATTTACTTACATGAGTGATTTTCCACTGAACGACTTGGGACTTAAGTTTTTTTTGTAAATATAGTTTTAATGATTGGGAAACTTCCAAGACTATATATATATATATATATATATATATATATAATTTATTGGAAAACTATATGTTACATATTTCAGAATCGTATCGCGGTTTCATCCAGATGGGTTGACTTTTTACATTTTAAAAGTCTATACCCAAGATACTCGTCAGCGTACTGAATGAAGTCAAAACACAATGAGAAATGGCCTTATATCGATAGAAAACAGTGCATACCTGAAATGTTTTCTGGAAAAACTATATTGGTTGGGAATTAATTGAGTTTTATTTTATTTATTATTTATAGTTTTTGTTTTATCCTACTAAGTGTTTTATTTAATTATTTATTTGTAGTTTTGTATATTTATTTAAAGGGTTGTGTTTAAGTGATCGTTTATAGCACGTAGGAGATTTTCGGTGTCTTGAAAATTAAGAAAATAAGGTGGGGGCGTTTGAACTTTTTTTAATTGTAATACTGAAGTCTTCTTTTGAAGAGAATATCGGATTTAATTGTATGTATCGACTTTATTTATAGTTTTGTGTTTTAAAGTTTTTATTCTGTTAGGTGTTTTATTTATTTATTTGTAGTTTCGTATTTTAAAGGTTGTCCTAAAAACAACGAAAACAAAGGGGGTGGCGGCTGAATTTATCGTTTAAAAACGGTGCATTGTTGACGTGTCCCTTTTGAAGTATTTACTGGGTCAGTGTTAAATATAATATATCAGTCTCAATCGTAATTAAGTTTCATTAAAATTAATTTAATTATTTTTAATAGGTCTTGTCTGTTTTACTGCTTCAAAGGTGTGTTTATATTTAGTTGTAACTGAGTGGTATAATGTATTGATTAGGCTATGGGTGGGATTTATAAAAAAAAATATTTATAATTTTTGGTTTGCTTATTATTCATAGTTTAGTATTTCCCCAAAAAAGATTTTTATGATATTTTTTTTATATATGGGGGTTTTTATTTGAGTGGATTAATTGTTATGTGATAGCTGAGTGTTGACGCGGGATATATTTTGTCAGTGAAAGGGTTCATCTAAGGGATATCTAATATTTAAACTATCATTATCATATGCATTCGTGTTGGGTGTATGTATTTAGTATATTCTGTTGTCTTTATCTAATAAGGTTTATGAATATATTATCGGGTATGTGTGAGACGGGGGGGTAGGTATTAAGCATCTTTAATTCCTTTAATTCTGTGGGGTTTGATAGTTATATTTCTAGGTGTTTCATTAGTGGGATTCATATATATAAGTGCTTTGTTACATTAGAACCCGAGCTAACTTTGACCCCGTCTTTAGGGTTAGGGTTAGGGTGATGGTTAGGGTTAGAGTTACGGTTTAGGGTCATGGTCAAATTCAGCGTGGGTCCTATATAGTACCTATATATATATATATATATATATATATATATATATATATATATATACATACGTATATATATACGTATATATATATATATGTATATATATACATACGTATATATATGTGTATATATATATATTTACATACACATATATATACGTATGTATGTATATATATATATACATACGTATATATATACATACATACGTATATATATGTGTATATATATATGTATATATATATATATATATATATATATATTATGTTATATATTATTTATTGTTTACTTTGTAAATGTCCGTGTTTTATTCTATATTCTTAGCTATATGGTTCGAGCATTGATATAATCCTTCGCAGGCGTAAACTGTAAAGTCTGCGCTCGTTAAAATATGAATCAATATGGATATAAGTATTTCAAATAGACATTTACATGTACATTTTCATAAGGTCTCCGTTCAATCTCGAGAGACAGTGAATACCACCCGTAAGAATACTTGCGCGTGGAGTTCGTAGTGGAGCAATAGTTGTGAAACCACCAACCATTAGGTCTAGTGGCATATAGAAGGCCAGGACGACTGGAAACAATGCTGAGATAAGCAGAGAAAACCTGGTGTAATTTAGGAGTTTTTCCTTCTCCTAGACAAGTTTCACGACCAAGGCCTGAGAGCCTAGTCTCCCCTACTTGTTTATCTATAGTTGGAGGGTGAGCTATGGATTAATACAAGATAAATGTAATTTAGGGAGGCAATGGGCAAAATATACTAGAGAATAGGAAACTTGGAGGGATCGCTATAGCAAATAATAAAAAAGGAAGAATGAGTCAGTCACTCAACCCTAACCCTAACCATAACCATAACGATAACCCTGAATCAGCTAAGAGAAAATTAACTTAACGATAATGGGATCCAATAAGATCTCACATGCCACGTTTAGATAGGAAACACACTCCCACGTGGCTTCTCTTCGCAGGCATAGACTCATAGTTTGAGCCCACCTTTTGTTGAACTCTATGAGATGTAATCTTTCCTCTCACATTTAATTTTAATCTTAAGCCGATGCTTAAAAATAAAATATAATTGAGGCGCATACACTCTCTTCAGATTAGTTTCTTCCTAAACCACGGAAAGTCTATATTGCAAATTACGTATTGCTTGGGGGCGATGCTAGTTGTCACATGGTTGACGCATCGTCAGAACGGCTGAAAGAACTGTAAGAAGTCATGCTCATCCGTTTCTTCCCCGGCATGTCACCACCCAGATAATCATACATGTCAATTATGTTCGAATTGAACAATATGTCATTGGGTAGCAACGCGTTTCGAACCAATTTCCAAGTTCGAGAAAAATCAGAGTTGTTGAGATATTCTGAAACTTGCGCCCAACTACACGAAGTGTGGACCTTCTCTATAGATCGTCCGAGTAACTCCCATGAAGATCCGAAACAAAATCCTCCAAAAAATCCCGATATGATACTTTTCTAGGTCATGATAGATCACTGAAGAACTATTCTGAGTGCGATCCCCTTCGGTTCTCTACCAAAGGGCTAAGGATGAGTTTGGAAAAGGCGCTGCCGATCGCATGACTCCATGTAAACCCAACTGTTAATGGTCTATTCAGGAAGGCTAGACTCTCGGTATGTCGTTGATATGCATACAGATCTATCTTCAAACGCACGGTTTTCTTATCATTTACAGAAGCAAGACGGCGCTCAAACCTGCTAGGCGGCTCGCAGACAAAGGGAGTACAGCCAATCAATAACGGATGAAATAACTTTCTGTTAAAGAACTTTCTCCTTTGAAAGGCAAGTCTGAACCGACGTTTTTACCATTGACTCTACTTTCGTCCAATTCCTCTTCAGCTGGAGATCCGATCCGAACCACATGCCAAGAATTCAAATTAGATCATCCGTCCGGCATAAAAGAACCAGTAAGGAAGCGTCACCCCTTCAGGCACTCAGCCGTCTGACTTTTTGCAGTTGATTGGGACCTCGTAATCCTTTCGTACTGTGCAAGCGCCTCCATCAATCTTCAACGTCTCCGAAGCATGCCACAAAGTAGCTGATATAATCAGCGAACATGGAAACCCTGGATCGCTCCCCGTCAGGTAAAGCTATATTTCGTAGGACCGAACTTGCCCGTCTCTTAGCATGTGAAATAGCGGCCGTAACGCATGCATAAATAGTAGAAGCGACAGCGGACAACCCTGAAGACTGACCGAGAAAAAGCAAAAGATATTGACCGCTTTCCATTTTACTGTACCACTGCAACCAGCGAATGTTACAGGATTGAAACCCATTTTCGGAATTCCAGTTCAAATCCGGCGGCTTCTAAAACAGATGACAAGAAGCAATAGTCGATATTCTCGAAGGTTTTGAACTGATTAAATTTGATCAGCGCGGTTTCCGTATCATATTCTATCCTCTCTACGATCATGTAAACTTGATGTAAATTGTTTTCGATATATCTCCCCAATAAAGTGCAGATCTGCTCAGGCTCAATTAAATCCACAACGACAACCTGCAAGCGGTTCGATAGTACCTTGGTCTAAATCTTTAACTCTGTTTTTAGCAGTTATGTGTCAGTAATCATTTCGTTTTTTTTTTCGACCGTACCGGTCCTCTTTGTGTCAGCAATGTGATCACGTCCTTGTTAACCTGATAACGGACATATCTCTTATCAACCATTGGTTGAACACATCCTCAAGAATTGACATAAACATGCACGACAAACTCAAGATTAATTCGTAGGACAAACCATCAAATCCTGGTGATTTTTTTGTTGTTGTTGTTGTTGATGACTTGCTTCAAAGCAGCTGAGACCTAATATTCACAACTAGCTTTTGTAGAGGAATCGAAGCGGGGCGAGTCAGCTAAATAGTTGTCAAACTCCCGAAACGAAAGTCTGGACATTTAGATGAAGCCTCGTGGAAGTGCTTCCAAAATCCCGAGTCGATACATGTGTACATTCATTCGTGGACTTGATCTGAATTTATCGACCCGAACCGCGACATAATTCTTTCTTACACTCGTCCACGTTAAAATTCATATCTTCGTTCGATAGTCTCTGGCTCTAGTTGCATGTCCTTAACGCTCGGGTTAGGGTTGCATGTCTTCTTTACCTACTTCTATGCTTAAGGAATCCCTCCAGTCATCACCGGAATGAGTTTATCTTCTAAGTACTTATTCGACTTGGCCTTATTTCGTGCGATACGCTGACTATACTTGACGAGGACGTTTCTTATCCTAGTTTGTAGGCTGACCTACTAATTATTACCGATTACCTCCCAATAAAGCCCGTTAAATAAATGAGTTTAGCCTTCTCTGAAAGTCTCGTATTTCCAATAATGGGACATTTAACTTCCAGTACACAGCTAACATGTTCCTATTACTTCACTGCAGACGAGCCATCGCCTACTTTTGGTCTGAATCTCCTTAGCATTGGAACTCGGGTCGCGATATAAAAACTACACCATCTCTTTTGACTAATATGGAAGGTAAATTTTAGGATCCTATAAATCGAGAAGTGAACATAAACAGGGACTTTCCATGCGTTTGGGACGTCAAAGATATCGCCAAATATTTATATTCATGAGCGATTTAATTAGAAAAAGTCATATGTATCATATTGTGGCAACCGACAACCCAAAGGACACCTGGTTTTCATTAAATAATATTATATTTTCAGGTCTACAATGATATAAGGAAAGTACTCAGGTTAAATTATTTTTATACTTTGAACGAAAGCAAATCATCTTTGATTTTAACAAAATTATCGAAGAAAAAAGAAAAATTTAAGTTGATAAATTAAAAGGTTACGAGACTACTATATCTGATGAATATAATTACCTGTCAATAAATGATGATTTTGAAATAGGACCCAGCCACTAAATATTGTGGCTTAATTTAAAATCCACCTTTTTATGTGAAACAAGGGCTGTCATTGCCCGACTAATCATAAGAAAGAAAAAAATGTAGTAGAATTTTTGATTGAGTAGCGTCACATCTTCACGCGATGAAGGGAGTAAATCACTATTGCTCATCGCTGACATCATAGTCCTAATGTCATATTCACCGCTTTTCAAAACTTTTGTCAGAATTGTTTGCTAGTATTCTTGATCAAAATATATTCTATAATTTTTATTTTAGAATAAATTTAAGGCTTAAGCTCTTAAGGTTTTAAGAAAAAATTGAAAATTACTTATTATGTATAAAATTCAATGCAAATTTTAAGTGTTTGAATGTTCGAACGGGAAGTTGTGCCCATATTATGACCCCTAAAAACCCCTTTAAAATAGTCCAAAGAAACTGAAATTCAAGGAATATCAATTAATTGATGTCTAATGCCTATTGTTAAAATTTCACAAAAATCATAAGTATCTGAATTTTCAGAGAAGGGCTTCCCCACCCTTTTTACCACTTTTGCATGAAACTGAATTAAACTAAATATAGCCTACATTACAACCCTTTATACTTAGCAGCTGTGTTTCCAAAAAGTAATGATCGGTTAATTAGTTTAGGAGTTTATCCTTTACATACACATATATAAAAATATACACATACCTAACCTTATATAGATAGAGATGTATATTAATACTTTAATGTCTGTACGGTGAGAAGACAAAACTAATCGCACATTTGAAAACTGTTCATCTAATATTGAGAGATTGGACACATTGGGATTGACTACTTTGTTGGAGAGAAGAATAAGAGGTGATAGGATTGAGACTTTCAAGATAATTAATGGCATTTCTAACTATGGTGGCCATTTTTTTAGTATTTCTCCTAGATCTGGAAGGTTATTGTCAAGGCAGTTTTCAAAAACTAGATCTGTTAACCCATTAAGTTTTTTTTTACTTACAGAGTAATATGTTTTTGGAATAAGTTGCCAGATCAGATTAAGAACAGCAATAACGTGGATCAGTTTAAGATGAGGTTGGATGAATTCAGAGAAAGTGGTAGGAGGGAGAAATTGAGGGGGCACTTTTGGGAGTTATCAAATGAAATATTTAACAGAATTTGATCGGGATATCGATACTGTACTAAGAGTTTTTTTTTTTAAACAGTTGAATTGAGAAGATAGTTAAAGGGGAGATGCCCAAGGAGGCATAACAAACAAACAACAACAACAACAACAATAATAATAATAATAATAATAATAATAATAATAATAATAATAATAATAATAATAATAATAACAAACAAATAATAATAATAATAATAATAACAAACAAATAATAATAATAATAATAATAACAAACAAATAATAATAATAATAATAATAATAACAAACAAATAATAATAATAATAATAACAAACAAATAATAATAATAATAATAACAAACAAATAATAATAATAATAATAATAACAAACAAATAATAACAAACAAATAATAATAATAATAATAATAATAATAATAATAATAATAATAATAATAATAATAATAATAATAATAATTTGCATAGGGTCAAGGAGGATGAGAAGACCGAGGAGGGACAGCACAAACCAGACCTCCACTGGAAGTGCAGAGACTGCTGGGACCTTGGGGAGGCTTATTGCCACCCAAATCCAAGAGAAGACCAATGGTCCTTACCAGCGAGAAATCAATGGTAAACAGCTGTTGTGATACTGCAAGTTTATTTGCGGTGGCTATCGAAAAGAGGTGGAGAATACTGGAAATCTGGGGAGACTTGTTGTCACTCAGACTCCAGGGAATACCACCGGTTGTCGGTGAGCAATCACTGATGACCTGTGTGAAAACTCCTAGTGAGTAAATAATAATAATAATAATAATAATAATAATAATAATAATAATAATAATAATAATAATAATAATAATAACAGCAACAAACAAATAATAATAATAATAATAATAATAATAATAATAATAATAATAATAATAATAATAATAATAATAATAATAATATTCTAGCGGCGTTTACATGTCGAATGAAATAAAAGTGAGAGTACTCGGACAAGAATGCATCTTATTCTCACCACTGCAAAGAACTTTCCTTTCTTCCTCCGTGTACGAAACGGAATTTCCCTGAACAGAGTTTCTTTCCAATAAAATGGTTGGAACTCATTGTTATGGGACTGCCTCCATGCAGACTGCAACATGATCGTCTTCAAGTCCAATGTCAACAAATACTTGTCGAGTCGTCCATCAATGTTATCCATGTATCGTTTCGAATCCTCTCATAGTATTGTTCATCGAGGAACTGACTATCTTATCCACTCTAATCCTTGAGTGGGTGTTGGCCTTGCTAAGTGGTGACTCATCAGTATTAAAAAGGGAGGTGACGGTGGTTAAGTGGATAACGACAGGGACTGAAGACCTGGGTGTTCCAAGTTCGAATCCAGTCGGTTCCACAGTACCACTTTCACTTAGAGGTGTTGGCAACCTTCTCGTGGTCCTTCCCGTAAGTACCCGATGTCTTTCCAGAAAGATTTCTAACTAGAAAAACATCGGGGAAACTAATGCCAACACCAGAATCATCTGATTCACACGAAAGAAGAAGTATTTAAAAAAATACATTCTTTTCACATTTTAATACTTAGTTGCGTTCGATTCTCGGCTGATTTTTTGGTTTATTTTTGGTAGATTTTATATCAAAATAATGAAATGAATTGGGTGATTTCTCGTCACTTTTTAATCTAATTTCTAAAAGATTTCACAAAATAGAGATGCGTTTTTGCGTCATTCGTCCAAGGTTTTCATTTTTCAACCGTTTCACCAATAGGAAGACATTAGCTTGCAAAAGGAAAAAATACATCCTACCCGTCACGATTCCATCAATCGCGTGGAAGTACCTCGGTATTATAGGATGAAGGAAAAGTCCTCCAAACCAGAATATTGCTACCTCGGTACTTTACATCTATTCATTTGTATTATTTACCTCCTCTTCAGGAGGTTAGACACAAGACCATTTTTATCTTACCCTGACAAGGTAAGATGTAACCCATGATCGGGTCGGGAAAGTGGGATTTGAAAAGCCAGCGCCCGAGAAGGTGAGCACTCTGGCCATTAAAAATTGCCTGGGCAGCCCCGTCGGCATTCCCCAGTAGGGGCGCCTCAGGCAGTAAACAATAAACTTACTCCTCTCCAAAGAGGGGAGGCAAAGCCTGGGAGGGTGAACCTCCTAGAACTGCACAGGACAAACCCACAGACCGGTGGAATCAAGCCCCGAAGGACAAGACGACACCGGTCTATAAGGTGCAGTATCCATCGGAACAGATACTACACTTTCTTCCTAGCCAAAAGGCCCGGCTGAACATTTGTGCTTGCTTCCATCTTTTTCCCCATTTATGACGAAAAGGGCTGTGGGAAAAACAAATCCGCTTCTTCTAAGCGTCTTCATAACAAGATTGAGTAAAAGCAGAACTTCAGTCGAATTGAGAGAGCACTTAACGAGCGGAGTGGGGGGGGGGAGTGGTAGAACGTCAAGGGAAAGAGGGGGAGTTGGTAAGACCAGCCTATTGGAATATCGATCTTTCGGAACATCAAATCTATCGAATTAAAAACAAACAAATATTTAGCTTTATATTTGTGAAATAAAAACATCCTTTTTGTTTTGGTAATTGAAGTATGCGTCGTCAGTTTAGGGTTATGGTTAGGGTTATGCGTCGTCAGTTTGGTTAATTAGAAACGGTTCTATAGAAAAGGCGTTGAACTCTATTAGCACTGTGCATGTCTCTTAAATCAAAAAATATATACATAAAAGATATAAAAGGAATCCCTGTAAATCTCCATATTAATCAAATTGTGTGACCATTGCTCGTGTGTCTGTGTATGTGCGTGTTTGTTTCTCGCCTCGACTTACATATTATTATTTTATTCACTATTAATCGAATATTTATTGAAAGCAAAAATGCAATAGTGCTAAAATAACTTTCTTTTAAACCATCATAAAAAGATTATTTAATTACGAAATTAAATCTGTTGGATAATGGCCCTGTGGGACCGGGCGCATCTTGAAGTGGACGCATGTATGACGGATCGTTTGGTTTGGCTTGCCCGATTTAGTGCGGGTTGACCCGTACGGTCGAGTGCAAAATAAACTGGTTCTCACAAGCGTTGGCAGGGTCACTACGTTGACGAGACCCCAAGTCAAGGGTCAAGGTGCACCTGCGCGTAGGGGTTCTGTGACGTCACGGGCTTTTGTGTGGGAAACGGAATTTTGCCAGTCTGGGTTTTGGAAGCGAGCCGAACGGACGATTTCTCTATGTAGTCTTCAAATGATTAGGAGAATTTAATTCCCTAAGAGAATACAGGCATGAGATTCCTTCTTCCCCCTCCTCGAATGGCTAAGGACTTAATTTAGGAAGTAACTACGATAAAGCAGTAATTTCGTCTCTCCCTCGACGTTAGTGAGGCTTCTCCGGCGGTGACGATAACTGACGCCTGAAATAAAAGAATCAAAAGTTTAAAAGATTGTTTGTCTCGTGAAAAGTGGTATGAAGTTTTTTGTTGCAGACACAGCAGACGACATCAAGACACACGCCTCCACGTGAGGAAGAAGAAAAGATACGAAAAACTAGACGACATCAAGACGACACCCTTCCACGCGACGAGGAAAGAGAGAAGGTACGAGAAATTAAAAGGTATACAACATATACAATGTTGGTGTTAAAAATGACCAGTTGTTTAAGCGAGAGCTGCCACGGCCCATTCCGGGACGGGTATACAAAGCGAGAATTGCCACGGTCCATTCCGGGACGGCTATGCAACAAATCCACCAGAATTCATTTCGGTGTATTCGTAAACTTAAAAAAAAATGGCATAGTTATTTTTTTAAAGTGAGCTATATTTTTGCTTATTCGTAAACAAAGCGGCTACTTTTGCTACTAGTTGGAGAAAAGAACGAATGACCTTTCGAGATTTGAAAACGGTTTGGAAGCATTTAAAGAGTATGATTGAAAGACTTTAACATTCATAACATCTTCGTGTATAAAAAACTTGAAAGTTTTAGAAGTATTTGCATCCACTGAACATTGCTTTAACACACTTAGTAGTAGTAGTAGTAGTAGTAGTAGTAGTAGTAGTAGTAGTAGTAGTAGTAGTAGTAGAGGTTGTTGTTGCTGTTGTTGTTGTTTTTTTTGTTTTTTTATAATAATTTCGTTCAATTAATGAGTCAATGTGTCAATGGATACCGTAATGAATAAATGTAACTTTCGAAATTCAATTAAAAAATGTTAAAGAAACAAACGGTATAGTTTGTTTTTTTAGTGAACCAGAAATAAGCAAGAGGACTCCCGGATAACGTCGGGTATGTACAACTAGTTTTTAATGATATACTGTTTAATAGACTTGAGTTTGTTTTTTTGTTTTTGTTTTGTTTTTTTGTCCAATAATCTTGGAAGAAATGGCGCGGGTGACATTCTGACTAACGGTAAATAATGGGGTCGAAAAGATATTTGGAGAGATTCATATTAAAATGGAAAGAGAAAAAATATCGGCGAATGTATACCGCTATGATTTTGTATTTGGTATTGAATAGAACAACAAAAAAAAAGAAGAAAAGAAATCCCAGAAATCTTTTTTAAAAACTAAAACATATGCACACAGGAAAATTAACACAAAAGTGAAATAAATAAATCCCTCCCATCCGAAAGCAAAATCCGGGCGGACGGGAATCAAACGAAGGCCGAATCGATGTGGGCATCGCAATCTTTCTCTCCGCCGCCACAAGGCAGCCATCTTGTCGCATTTTGAACCTTTCTCATTTGAACAACAATGTAATTAACCCTTTCTTGGTGGTCTGGGTGGGGCTCGTGGTTTATGGGCAAGCCCCTTTTTTTCGTCATCGGTGAATCGAGACTGACGCATAAAGGCAACGAAAAACCCTGCAAAGACGAGAGGAGGAGGTGAAATGTGACGCGTAGAGGTTGGGGGGAGGGTGGTTGATGTAGGAACGGGGATGAGAGTACAGGGATGAGGGTTAGGGTTGCACTTGCAACGCCCGTGAAGCCGTTTCGATGCGACGGGGTGCCGCCTCAAAGTGCCAGCATCTGTTTGATGCTCGCTCGCCTTCGAGATTTTAGGGGCTGGAGTTTCAGAGGGTGAGAAAAGAAGCGGTGGATTAATGAACGAAGATTGAAAAATTGTAAATGAAAATAAAGTGAATTTTTTTAAAGAAACGAAAACAATAGCAAATAAAAAGAGAATAAAATGGAGAAAGAAAAAAAGAAGGAAAGACGAAAGTATGTAAACAGTGAGGAGGAGGAGAAGGAGAAGGAGGAAAAGAAGAATGAGGCGGAGGAGGAGGAGGAGAAGAAGAATGAGGCGGAGGAGGAGGAGGAGGAGAAGAAGAAGAATGAGGCGGAGAAGGAGGAGGAGAAGAAGAAGAAGAATGAGGCGGAGGAGGAGGGGGAGGAGAAGAAGAAGTAAGTAGCATTTACCACTTGGGGCGCAGCAGGTACGAGATGTGTAACACGTGACACAGATAAAGCCGTAGATGTATTTTTAATGAAGTTTCAACGTCTGCGTCAGATGCCAGAAACGAGGCGGACCGCTACGGAGGTGAATGTATCACGATTTACCTTCTGATTCTTATTCTAGCGTCGAATGATATTACCTTCTGATTCTTATTCTGACGTCGAATGATATTACTACCGGCTGTGGGGAGTGAGAATAGTAGGCAGTGGCATGATTCTTGAAGAGCACAGGAAATAACGGAAGATCTACCGAAGAAAAAAAAGATGGCCGCTTTTTTTTATGACGCTTTCTACTGATTTCACAGCTTACAAATATGGCGACTTCTGATTGTTGACTCACATAGAAAGACAATGATTTGGATTTTTTTTTTAATACACAATGAAAGAAACAAAAAAGAATTGAAAATACAAGTAGATATTTTGAAAGTTTGTGCGCATCAGTTAAATATGTGGACGCCCGAAGACTTTGGAATAGCTGTGATTTTATAGTTAGGGGGAAAAAACAGTTAGCACGTAATAGCCCAGTGTGGGGTCAGGGGTCCTATCAATAGTGGAATGAGATGCCAATTATTGTAGTGCAGAAAATGATTAGTGTGGGCAGAGTTCGAAGAAAGGGGATACATCGCAATATTAAAATGAAAAAACGATGTCTTTCTATTCGTGCAAAAAGAGGTAAAAGACTTTCATTAAATTCAAATATGTTTATCAGATAATAAGATAGAGAACATGGCAACATTAGTGAAGAACTATTAAAGAAAGAAATCTGGCGTTCCCCGGGAACAATAGTTTCATAATTAAAAGCTTATTTTTTAAGCTCTAACTTTAAGCGATTTCCTATATGTCTATTATATATTATATATCTCATATTTTATATTATAATTATAATATGTATTATATATATATAATAATTACAATATATAGCATTATATTTTATATATTATTTTATATATCGTATGTATTATGATCTTTTTCATAATACACACACACACACACATATATATATATATATTATTAAAAGAAAACAGTGAAAAAATCTAATTAAACAAAGGAAGAAATAATAAATAGCGAGAGATTGACCAGTTTCGTTTGGATCAACGAACGTCTTCAAAAAAACTGAAGATTTTAATTTTATTAAATAACGGCAAAAAATAGAAAAAGAAGACAACGCACAACGCGACCTTTTGAAACGTGCGTAACTATTTGAAAAATTATGCAGCGCGTGCGACAAAGAGGTTAAAATGGGAAAAGAATGGAGAAAAAAAAGAAACGGAAAAGAAACAAGTGGAGACATGGATGAAATGCAGTAAAATATTTTTTTTTTTAAATACAGTAATTATTATATTTCGTTTACTTTATTATATAGATATATGTTATTAATAGTTAGACTTTGAAGATTTAAGCTCAGTTAATGTTAATTATGTTCTACTACGTAGATACTTAATAAAGTAAATAGGGAAAGTAATTGTTCAGCTTAATGATCATAAGAGGTCAGTTATTAAAAAGTAGCTATGAGAGAATAAGAGCTTATAGAAATGAGGTTAAATAAATGTTGTAAGAAAAAACAAGAGTATGTTCAAGAAAGGAATAGTGAAGGGTACAAATTAAGAAATAAAATTCTATTCAGGGGTTATAATTTTTAAATTTATAATGATTTTCCCTTTCCTAAAAATGCCATAATAATTTATATAATTTTCAAAAAATATTTTAAGCTAATTATTATCATTCCAAAGTTAGCTTAGCCTTCTGATGAGAAGCACATTTTTCTTTGAAAAATCTGGATTTCAAGGATACACATGAACTCATCCTCTGCTTTGTTGCATATTAAGAAAATATGAATATATATATATATATATATATATATATATATATATATATATATATATATATATATATATATATATATTAATTAATCAAGTTCAAATATGTTAATAAAATGAACATAAAACCAATATTTTCAAAAGTGCTCAATAACAAGTAGAGCATTTGTAAAATTGCATAAACAATATTATAGTCAACGTTGGTTGATTGGCGTAGACTATAATCGTGTATATGTAATTTTATATATATATATATATATATATATATATATATATATATATATATATATATATATATATAAGAATATATTCGGTTATCTTAATTCTCATTGAACTATATATGTATATTTGTTTGTGTGTGTATGTATGTTTTCATTTTTTGCTTGTTCTCAGCCACAGATTTTTCTGCAGTGTTTCTTCATCCTGAGGAAGTCTTCAATAAAAGACGAAACGTCAATGAATCCATAAATAATATAGTTTTTAGCTTGCCTTTTTCATTTTCAATTACGTCTGGTCATGTTATCCCCATTTTTATTCATATACACACACACACACACACACACACACACACACACACACACATATATATATATATATATATATATATATATATATCGAGCTGAATCTTTTAAAGAGACTGCTAATTAAAAAGCACTGATAGTATATGCTAATACATATATTGTCATAATTAATTATATATATATATATTATTTATATATATATATATATATAATTAAATTATGACAATATATGTATTAGCATATATTATCAGTGTCTTTTAATTAGCAGTCTCTTTAAAAGATTCAGCTCGATGATTGTCAATCAATAGCAACAGAGCATATATAAGTCAGGTTCATTTTATATTCAAATAACCATGTTTTTTTGTTGTTTTTTCACATTTCAAAAAAACATGGGTTGTATAACATGCACATACATACATACATATACACACGCACATACACACATGTATGTATATATATATATATATATATATATATATATATATATATATATATATATATATATATATATATATATATTACTATTTCATGTATCCACATAAAATTTTATAAGGAGATATAATTTTTTATGTATCAATTTTCAGTATTTACTTCAACAGTGCTCGATACGTAAGTAGAGCTTTGTAGTAAAGTATGAAAATATATTTATGGCAATTAAGCTACACAAAATTCCACCCAGGGATGAAACGCGAGAGCCTCTGTGTAGCTTAATTGCCATAAATATATTTTCGTAGCTTACTATATATATATATATATATATATATATATATATATATATATATATATATATATATATATATATATGTGTGTGTGTGTGTGTGTGTGTGTGCGTGCGTGTGTGTGTGTGTGTGTGTGTGTGTGTGTGTGTGTGTGTGTGTGTGTGTGTGTGTGTGTGTGTGTGTGTGTGTGTGTGTTATACAACCCATGTTCAGTGATTAAAGTTGTGTATTATCATAATAAAAACATAAGGCGGTGCATTTTAGATGCAAGGTAAGTAATATAAAATCGTATACTATCATCAGGAAATTTGGAAAACGAAATCAAAATTTGTAAGATTCACGATTCGATTTTCTGAAATCTGTTTCATTCTTGGAAAACTTTGAGAAACATAGAAATTGGTAGAATGACATTGTGGAAGATTAAAAATAAAAGTGCTGATAGAAATCTGAGATTCGTAAAGAGATTTTGTCTTTTCCACTTTTATTTTTAAGTGTCATTACCGTTTCGGCCATAGTGGAAACACACTTGAATCTGACCAATGCTTTTTGAAAGGAAATGTTTCCAAAACAGGTAAGTAATTATCAGCATTCCTTCGACTGCATGCGTATGAAAAAGAACAAATTATCACAATAAAATTGGTCTTTTGGAGTATTTGCGCAACAGCCATTTTCGCCCGCTGTTCAGCTAAATTTCTCCGCCAGGCGGAGAGGGACACATGTGCAAGGAAAGCGGGCGTATTAATCCCTATTGGGAATATTTAGCCTAAACAATAAAAAATATTTTGAAACTCGACAAAGAGTGCAAAAATGCCAATGCTTTGCTGACATTTGTTTGAAATTTGAAATTCTTTGAATCGTGGCTGAAAATAAAACCAATCAAAAATGCTGAAAAACAAAAACCTGTTTTAGTTTTGTTCTGGTTTGTGAACAAGCGTTTTTTTTTAATGTAAATACGTATATGTTAACCATTTTTTAAAGTGATAATCAGATTAATAAGAATGTATGGAAAGTCAGTGGCAATTTCTGGCAAATCAAAATTAATATCTATGATTTTTCTGCATTGTTTATTCATCCTTACGAAGTCTTCAATAAAAGACGAAACGTTGATGAATACATAAATAATATAGTTTTTGGCTTTCCTTTTCCATTTTCCATTACGTCGGATCATTTTATCCCCATTTTTATTCATATATATATATATATATATATTCATATATATATATATATATATATATATATATATATATATATATATATATATATATATATATAAGGAAGTAGAACGGTCTGGACGTTAAGCCCGCCGATAAAGTGTTAAAATTATCACCGTTTATTCGCTATTTAAAATTGGCCAAGTGGTTAAGGCTTCGGATTTGAGTTAAAAAATACTTGTGATCCGGGGTTTCGAATCGCATGACCGGTAGTGAATAGCCATATCTCTATGCTGATGAGTCCCGATTAAAAAGGACGAAACGTATACGTACATAGATAATAAACAATAACAAATATATATATATATATATATATATATATATATATATTAATTATGACAATATATGTATTAGCATATACTATCAGTGTCTTTCTATTAGCAGTCTCTTTAAAAGATTAAAAAAGATGATTGTCAATCAGTAACAACAGAGCATATATAAGTCAGGTTCATTTTATATCTCTATAATCATGTTGTTTTTAATTTTTAATTTTATTTTTATTTTTATTTTTCACATTTCCAAAAAACATGGGTTGTATAACACACACACACATACATTGATACACACACATATATATTGTAGATGTAGATGCCGATATCATTTATTTATCTACCTCCCACAGCGGTAAGATGTGACACAAGGTCGGGAAAGTGGGATTTGAAAAGCCAGCGCCCGAGAAGGTGAGCACTCTGGCCTACAAAAAATGCCTGGGCAGCCCCGTCGGCATTCCCCGGTAGGGGCGTCTAAAACAGTAAGCAATTAACTTACTTCTCCCCAAATAGGGGAGACAACGCCTGGGAGGGTGGACCTCCTAGAACTGCACAGGACAGACCCATAGACCGGCGTAAATCAAGCCCCGAAGGCCAATACCGGTCTATGGGGTGCAGTATCCATCAGAACAGATACTACACTTTGATCTTGGCCAAAAGCTGCCGATATCCTATTAAGTGAAAGAACCAGCGATGCCCTCTAAAAGAGGAAAGAGATAAATGCCAAAAATGTATACTCACTGAATCTAATAATTATGAACTGATTAAAGCGGCTGGCTGACTTGAGATGAACCATTTATATATAAGTGTGTTTAGGAGAGTTAGCACGAGTTCACATATACAATTATTAATGGTGAGTAAATATAAGTAAATGCGCTTAACACCTTCTTTATTTATGAGATGCAGCACATTGTTTCGGAATTTTTTAGATGAGGATTGATAATTTGTATTATTTGGAGTTTTCGGACTACTGCTTTCATCTAAGTGCAAAGTAACAATCAGTTCTAACTGAGAGTCTTCTGGAGGTTGAATAGTCAATCTTTAGTACAGGCGATATTAATAATATAATTAATAATTCCATGAAAAATGCCAGTATACTGAAATCGTATGCCCTTAATAGGGTTAAGATGAAAATTCATATACACTGAATGTACAAAAGCAAGGAAATTCCCAAATTTTTACACTTTTATTGTCATTAAGGGTATGACTACATATCAACCAAACCATTTGATTATCACATCACTACAGTATAAATCTCTATGCATGAGTGGATGAAGTGTGTGAGGTGCGCTGAAGAAAAATTCCTACCAGTAAAATACATAGCCCTGTTGTGCTCGCATACCCTTAATGACAATAAAAGTGTAAAAATTTGGGAATTTCCTTGCTTTTGTACATTTAGTGTATATGAATTTTCATCTTAACCCTATTAAGGGCATATGATTTCAGTATACTGGCATTTATCATGGAATGTCACTACTTTTGTAAAGGCTATGCCTCAATACAATCGTCATTTTTAAGGTTTTTTGGAATTTTCTGGAAATCTAAGGTATATGGTAAACTGAAATTAAAATGCCATAAACTAGACCCTATAACCTCTATCTCTGCCAAAAATCAGCTGAATCCAAATAGTTGATGAGATACAGGGTGGCACATACCTACGTACGTACGTACGTACGTACACACAGATAACATGATGTCATGACTGAACTTTCTGGATCTCTGGGTTGCCTTGACTAACGATGCTGAAATTCTACAGACTTATAGAACCTATTAAATAAATTTTTTGTACAAAGTTTTATCTAATTTGGTATATTGGTTTTTGAGTTATGATTGATCAAAGAAATGAGATTTCCAGCATAGGCCATTCGTGAAGTCTATTAAGGGATAGAGCGCTCTCGCGCCTCCCTCGATTACTTAAGACCTATACTGTCATGACTGACGGAACGAGAACAATCTATCCCCGGTGATTGAATTAAAGGTTCCGTTCGGAATCTCGTACAGATTCCCGAGTTTGACATAAAAATTCCTGAGTTCAACAAGACGCACCTGAGGAAAGTCGGAGGTTACATCGGCCAAAGCTTTCTGAAAATAACATCCAAAATGAGAACAGTAGTCCGAATAATCCAAATAATATACACAGCAAGTTATTCAAAATGGTCTTTTAGTAGAAATGCGTCATTCAAAATGGTGTTGCGTGCGTTGTTTTACCGCGCGTGTCAACAATCTTTAATCTGTATGAAAAAGTAAAGTTGTGTGTCCGTGTTTCATGGCTTCTCTCTACACCGCACAGGCCAATCCTCAGAGACAAATGATGAATAAACCTTATATCTTACCTTCAATAGTTTGTAGCACAAATGATTAAGATTAATAAGGATATGCTCCGTTCAGCGGTTCGATTAACAATAAAACAAATTCGTCACTGACTTCCCATACATTCTCATTAAGCTGATTATCACTTTTTAAAAAATGGTTATCATTAACGTATTTAAATTTAAAAAAAAAAAAAACGCTTGTTCACAAAACCAATTAATAGCTAACCTTCTTTTACAATGATTTATTTCATTTGCATCTGTAAATAAGTTATTTGCAATAGATCGATAGCATTGATCAATATCCATTGCAACAACCACTAGATATTTCAGAATTTGACCATCTTGGATATGAATGTGTCCTTACTCTGCGTCGGCAGGTACTTCAGCCCATTTGATTCGCTTGAAACAATTGCGCCTCCAATCACCGAAACAAAACAGAAATAGGATTAACGGAAAAGGGAGACAATAGTTGGTGTTATGGGAGTGCAATCTTATATTTCAGAACCAATAAGTGGGACCACAAACAATTAAGACACGCTTCGAAAATAATTATTGCTAAATGAACTACTTACAAAAAACTATCATATTTTTCTGCAAACAGAGGCTCTAGGGAAGATAAGCGAATTATGAAAAAGATTAGGGCAAATATAATTGGAGAATGACAGTCCAGGAATTGGAGGGGATATTTGGAAGATGACGTCTCTGGACTTCTGCGCGCAGAGGAACTCCAAATGAATTTGCAATTAGGTTAGTGTTTGGATCTTTTTTTATCCTCAGATAAACCGTTCAGGAGTTGGTTGCATGGAGTTCGATGTCAACAGAGAAAGTCGGAATTCAGACTCTTCAAAATGGAGTCAACAAACAGTCATGAGGCCTCTGTCCAAAATTCGACCGCCATGCGCACGTTTAAAACAGACGTAACAATGATAAACCAATTGAACACTTGAACTGAACTACAAGAAAAGTAGTCCATCTGCATGCGCGCACAACGAACGCCAACTTTGCTTTTAATAAAAGTTGACACTTTTCTCATATTTTATTGGGTTTTTTTTTTCTATTCGTAATCTTTAATCTCCTCAATCTTGCACCAAATGCATTTTAATATGGTTCCAATGGTGTTGCTTATTATGAAAACTACACCAAATTCTGTTTTCTTCGTCATATTCTGTTTGGGAATCTGGAAACCTTCTGTTTTGATGCTAGATAATAAGGGTTGGTTAAAGATAGTAAACGCCATGATTGACTAAGCAATACCACGTGTTAGGGTAGATGGATGTTTTAAAATAGTCGGCAGTTGAGTTACGTAACTAGCGAATAGCGGTAATAGCCAGTGGATGCCCGGATGTGGGTCTCTGTCACCAGGGTTACCAAGATAAGGACATGGTAATGTAAATGTTCTAGGAATTTATTATATAACATCCGAACCAGGCGACATATGACGCTTCGTGGAATTGAAACAATGAATATCATGAATATTCAACATTGTTAGTATAAATGCATTCATCACAAGCCAGCTTCCGGCCGTGAAGACGGAAAATCAAGATGACCTCGCTAAGAGTTCATATACCAAAAGAAACCCCCGAGATAATCACTGAGAAGAATATCCACCAATGCATTCTAATGTGTTGCTTTCACCAGCAATAGCATATCATATAACATCATTTTTAATATCATATAACATCATTGTTCATATCATATAACATCATTGTTCATATCATATAACATCATTGTTCATATCATATAACATCATTGTTCATATCATATAACATCATTGTTCATATCATATAACATCATTGTTCATATCATATGACATCATTTTTAATATCATATAACATCATTGTTCATATCATATAACATCATTGTTCATATCATATAACATCATTGTTCATATCATATAACATCATTGTTCATATCATATAACATCATTGTTCATATCATATAACATCATTGTTCATATCATATAACATCATTGTTCATATCATATAACATCATTGTTCATATCATATAACATCATTGTTCATATCATATAACATCATTGTTCATATCATATAACATCATTGTTCATATCATATATCATCATTGTTCATATCATATATCATCATTGTTCATATAATATAACATCATTGTTCATATCATATAACATCATTGTTCATATCATATAACATCATTGTTCATATCATATAACATCATTGTTCATATCATATAACATCATTGTTCATATCATATAACATCATTGTTCATATCATATAACATCATTGTTCATATCATATAACATCATTGTTAATATCATATAACATCATTGTTCATATCATATATCATCATTGTTCATATCATATATCATCATTGTTCATATAATATAACATCATTGTTCATATCATATAACATCATTGTTCATATCATATAACATCATTGTTCATATCATATATCATCATTGTTCATATCATATATCATCATTGTTCATATAATATAACATCATTGTTCATATCATATAACATCATTGTTCATATCATATAACATCATTGTTCATATCATATAACATCATTGTTCATATCATATAACATCATTGTTCATATCATATATCATCATTGTTCATATCATATATCATCATTGTTCATATCATATATCATCATTGTTCATATCATATGACATCATTGTTCATATCATATGACATCATTTTTAATATCATATGACATCATTTTTAATATCATATAACATCATTGTTCATATCATATAACATCATTGTTCATATCATATAACATCATTGTTCATATCATATAACATCATTGTTCATATCATATAACATCATTGTTCATATCATATATCATCATTGTTCATATCATATATCATCATTGTTCATATCATATATCATCATTGTTCATATCATATGACATCATTGTTCATATCATATGACATCATTTTTAATATCATATGACATCATTTTTAATATCATATAACATCATTGTTCATATCATATAACATCATTGTTCATATCATATAACATCATTGTTCATATCATATAACATCATTGTTCATATCATATAACATCATTGTTCATATCATATAACATCATTGTTCATATCATATGACATCATTTTTAATATCATATAACATCATTGTTCATATCATATAACATCATTGTTCATATCATATAACATCATTGTTCATATCATATAACATCATTGTTCATATCATATAACATCATTGTTCATATCATATATCATCATTGTTCATATCATATAACATCATTGTTCATATCATATAACATCATTGTTCATATCATATGACATCATTTTTAATATCATATAACATCATTGTTCATATCATATATCATCATTGTTCATATCATATAACATCATTGTTCATATAATATAACATCATTGTTCATATCATATGACATCATTTTTAATATCATATAACATCATTGTTCATATCATATATCATCATTGTTCATATCATCTAACCGTCATTGTTTTGAACGTGCGCTTTGCTAGAGAAACAACGTTCAGCTTCTAGTTGGAGATCGTTTATTCATTGCCATTCTACAGGGTGGGCCAAAATAAGGGTCCTATCTTTAAATTTGAATAACTTGAATTTGAATAACTTCCACAAAATAAAAGTTAAACTCACCAAACTTTATGTGTGTGTAGACTGACCCTTCCGAGATTTTTTGAAATAAGCAAAACAAATTTTAGCCGAAAAACACTTCTTAAAACTTACAAAAACTAAAGTATTGTTTTTTACACTGTTTTGAGTTTTTTAAGCAAAAATAATGTTTTCTAAATGAGGGTACGTTCCTTAGGGCTAATACGGCTCATGCTTGCTTCGGAAGGGGTCCTTTATTATTCTTAAAAAAAATTTTTAAAAAAATCAATAAATAAAAAAGTTATGAATTTTTAAAAATAGGACCCTTATTTTTGCCCACCCTATATTATGTTAATAAATTACAACGAAACACGACCGTGTTTTTCGAAATTTGCATATCGAACTGATTAACTTAATTAAGTTTCTCCAACTACTTTTAAACATTTCATTTGATATTTGCTTATGTTTGTCAACTCGTGTATTGATTATAAGCATAAATATTCTTATTCGATCAATTTAAGCAAAGCTGCTTATGATTTTTCATACTACTTTCTTTATAATGTACACATTTATATATATATATATATATATATATATATATATATATATATATATATATATATATATATTGTATTCCTATACGTCAACAAATAAGAAATAAATAGAGAAAATATATAAACGTTTATATATTTTTCATATAATTTTTATACATATTTCTCTCTCTCTCATATATATATATATATATATATATATATATATATATATATATATATATATATATATATATATATATATATATATATATATATTAACTCTCTCAAGCACTTCGGAAATGCAATTACTATTAGCTTTAACACAGCTACTATCGCTAAAAACAATTGTATTGTGTATTAAGTATGCAAGAAAAATTTTCACGAATTGCCACCACCACATTCCCCCCTTTTTTCTTATAACTAAATGAAACTAAATATAACTCACATTATTACACCTTACAACAGCTATTTGTCAAAATCATAAGGATCGGTAAATAAACATAGCTTAATTTATGAAAATATGACAGAGTAGCCAAGAATTCACTGAACGATCACACCGGGGGATTGTTAGCTTGAATAGAGTCTTCATTTTTTTTATTTTACCTTAATTGAATTTTAGCATAATATGACAAAGACAATGGAGATTTTTGCAAAAAAAAAAAAATGGAAAAGTTTGCAATGTGAATTGGCCTTCACCTTCCTTGACTAGCCTTTACTTTTTTGTGTGAGGGTATCCCAAAACAAACTCTACAGGTATAAAGTCGAGGAATTAAATCGTAATTGAGTAATCCTGCAATCCGCCATGGATAATGTTTTGAACAGGGCACGAATTTGTGAAACTGAAAATGGAAACCATTTAAAAGATGTTTTTTACAATAAATAAATTTTATTTCAAATCTTAATTATCTTCATCATATTATGTTAAAATTTCATGAAGCTACCATCAAAAATAAAGAATCTATTCAAGTTAATTTAAAAATGGGTGACTTCTTGACCACCATATATATATATATATATATATATATATATATATATATATATATATATATATAGTTAGGTATGTGAATATTTTAATATATTTCTTTGTATAAATTTACGCCTAAACAAACAAATCGATCGTTATAAATTTTGGAACTCAGCTTCGAAGGTTAATGGGTCTAAATTTTGGCTATATTTCGTTTAATGTATTTTTAATGGGGTAAAAGGGGGTTGACGCCCTTCGTGAAAATCCAGATCTCTTTGATTATTGTGAAATTTTAACCATAGTTATTAGACATGAATTAATAAATGCTCCCCACATTTCAGTTTATTTGGAGTATTTCAAAGGGTTTTCGAACTTCCCATTTTAAAAAAATCAAATATTTCAGATTTACATTAAATTTGATCCATAATAATTAGACATCAATTAAGTAAAATCCCGTGCATTTTAATTTTTTAAGACCCTTTAAGCTTAAATCTTTCATTAGGAACGAATAAGATACAGTAAATTCAAGAAATATCTAATAGATTCTGAAAGTTTATGCTTTCCATGCGAATTCACTTTCAAAACCTGTGTCATTTACACCAATTCCTGTTTTACCCAGTGTAGATGGATTATTCAGCTAATATTTATAAAATGTGTGAGTGTGTTTCTGTTCGCAACCCCCCCCCCTCTCTCTCCCCCTCCTCTCTCTCTTTCTCTTCCTCTCTTTTTCTCCTTCCCTTTCTCTCTCTTGATATATTCAATTGTGATTACAAAAAAAAATATGGTAAGGGGACTCGCTAACGGGTCTAGCGAGAGGTTTTAATAAATACAAAAATTGAACCGGATGTTGGCACCCTAGGGAATTTGATAAAGGCCAAGATTTCCTTTTTGGAGACGGCAGATATTTCTAGCATATGGGCGCGCCATGAGAGGTCTGAGGATAAAGTGACGTCAACCAAATGGATTGAGATAATTGAGCTGTAGATTAACTAGGTTCAAATGCCTGGTTGCGTTTTCAAATATATGCTTACATGCACTTATAAATAGACATACAAACAGGCAGGCAGGCAGGCAGGCAGGCATACAGGCATACAGACAGACATACACACAGATAGCTGTATGTATATTATACTGTATATGTCTTCAAGAAGAAAATTTGGTGACAAATTAAAATATTGTGCGGCGTCTATCTTCAATGACATGCGAAAAGTTGTCCTTGGTGAAGGCATGAACTCGGATTTCTCGAACAGCGGAATAACCGAATACAGTCTACTACTTTTCCTTGGTCAATCAAATCTATACTTATTAGTCTCTCTCTCTCTCTCTCTCTCTCTCTCTCTCTCTCTCTCTCTCTCTCTCTCTCTCTCTCTCTCTCTCTCTCTCTCTGAGTTTGTCCGGGATGCAATTGAAAACAAAGCTTTACACAAAGATCAAACATCACTTTTAGCGATTAAAATTTTACAAGAAATCTTATGTTTCTGGTTAAAATTATCTTTTTTGCTTTTTGGAAGGTATTTGAGGGTTACATATAATAATTTTATGTTCTTTAAAAAAAATTACAATTATTTAGGAATTTTGTTTGATTGTCGAGTTTATGTGGTCGAATAATAAGATAATACAAAATCCTTTTCGAAGAAAATTTTCTAAAGAAAGTATTTTTAATACGATTTACATTTTATATCACGTGTTACATTTACGAAGCCATAACCAAGTCAAGAATACTAAACAATGACGTACATTTTCAATACGTTATACTAATGGTTCCTTTTTGTACTGGTATTCTTTTCTCTTTCTTATTTTATTGTTCTGCTTTCATCATTCATTGCTTTCTTTATTGGAAGTCCCTCTTTGTCTATGTAAAGTAAATTCCTATCCTAGCATCAGTTATTTAAATCTATATTAAATTGGTTTAGTATCTGGGTTAGTGTTCCGGAAAGATGGAAACATGATATATTATTTGGACCATCCGTAACAACAAACGTCTGATTGTTATAAATAAATAGTTGTGGGGTTTGATCGTAAGCCGAAATGTTCACATTGTTAATATTTCAACAATGTGAACATTGCCTCAGGAAATGTTTCATTTTTGACAGTTTTCACTTGATTTTTTTTTTTTTCGAAAACGTTGGAATTTCTTTTATTATAGCAAAAAATAGAAATTCTAGTTATTAAGAAAACATACAATCTTATTGATGGTCTCTAGAATAAGATCGTTGTGCAATCAAGAGTAAACGAAGTGTGTCTGAAAAGTAACAAGACCGGAGTCACAACAATTGATTCCAATTCCAACCTAAAACCTGCATGGTTGTTTCCCCCCTTCAAAGTCATCCCACCTGAGTCTAATGTACTTTCCCATCCTTTTCTTAGATCTTTTCATCAATTGCTGGAAGGATTTCTCTGCGATACGAGTCAATTCCACCGTTACGGGGGCATCAAAACGGGTCTCTCTGATGATGCCCTCGAGTTTGAGGAAAAGAAACATCACACGAAGCAAGATAAGATGAATAGGGAGGTTGTTCCAGTATGTTGGTTTATGTTTACCGTTCGTTTTTCAGTGCTCATAGTCGAACGACCTGAAAAAGAGAAGGTGTATATAAAAGCATGCGAAACAAAATGCAGTGATTACATAATGCTAACATTACAGTTAGATACTACGAAAATATCATGTTAGGTGATAGCACAATCCGTACATCTCTCTTTTGCCCATAGCTCACACGGCACATACAGTCCCGTTACTTTTCAGACTGTGAATCTCGTAAGTTTGTAAATAAAAACGCAGTTATTTCAAACATATCATCATCTTTTGTAATTGTAGAATATACAATACCCTCTCTCTCTCTCTCTCTCTCTCTCTCTCTCTCTCTCTCTCTCTCTCTCTCTCTCTCTCTCTTTCTCTCTCTCTCTATCTCTCTATCTATCTATCTATCTCTCGCTCTCTCTCTTACTCTCCTTCTCTCCTGCTCTCCTTTTCTCTCTCCCTCCCTCTCTGAAAAACTATTGAATGAGCTAAAAGTAGTTGGGCGTCCGAATGGCGGGCTAAAAATCAGCAAATCAAAGATAGCAGGCGATAAAAGAAACTCTTCCTTTCAAAATACTTTTGATAAATGGGAAAAGAACAAACAAGGAATTCTCCAGTGACGCTTTGATCCTTAACTCTGTGACTAATTCGGTTGGAGCCAGACGACGAAATCGCATTCTTGCAGCCGGCCGAGTAAGGGGAAAGAAAAAAGGCAGTTCAACCAATTTTACTTCTCTTAATTCGGACATTTATATTTACCATTATGTAAGTCTCCTGCATTAGACGAAGCAGTTAAATAAGAGCATTTATCTGGAAAAAGTAACCAGATGAGGTAATTGCAAGAAAATTCGAAATTCAGACTATCTCTCGACGTTTAATCTAAAAGTAACTAATTGCTTTGAGGTGTTAAGTTAGGCCTGAAAGAAATTGGTAAATTTTGTATGCGGTTCTCAAGCGTCTGTAATATACAATTTCGAATTTAAACACTTATCAAATATCGAATTTCCCAGAAAGATGTGGTTTTCTAAACATCTTGAAAATACCTTTTACCCTAGGATGTAACTTTTCTTTGTACAACAGAGGTTTGTTCTTATTTTGTTTGTTTTTGGCAGCAATTTGTCGAAAACGGATCTTATTTTACGCGCAAACATTATTTCTGCATGAGATAATGAGGTGTGTTAACATTTGGTGTGATCCTGTATTTGTGAAAACATTTTGTGAACGTGTTCCCGGTGTTGTTCCATATTTTTACAATTTATTAAAATATCATCTAGGTATGCGATCGTGAAATCAAGTTCGCCGAGCATAGTATCCATAACTTGCTGGAAAACTACTGGCGCGACCTTGACGCCGAAAGGAAGCCCTTTAAACTTGTATAATCCGCGATGTGTGTTTATACATAGAGATTTTGAACGTTTTTCTTCAACAGGTATTTGTAGGTAAGCATCGCAAAGATAGATTCGGTTGGAGCCAGTTTAGTAAAAACTTCTTCTGGCTTGTAAATGGATAATGGTAGTCCTTCGGTGCTGCATTTAGTTCTGTCGAAACAGGAACACACGCGGATTTCATTATATTTTTTACATAGACAGTAGGTGATGCCCATTGTCTGTATTCCACTTTAGATAATCTGTCTAATTCATCATATATTATTTCTAACGAGGCGAAAACCACGTTCCTTATTTTCAAAAAACAGGTTGAATGTTCTCTTTCATTTTAAATTTTTCTGATATCTTTTTACATCGACCTAAACCGTTGAAATGTGATTTCTGACGTATATTTCTTATGTGAGCAATCCCCAACTCTTCAATACCTTTAGAATCTTGTTTAACACTTAAAAATCTCTATTTTCTGTAATGTTATATTTGGCTCACTTTCTGTTGTGGGCCTGTAAAGGGTTCGGAAGGAAAACACGAACTCGGAGTTTAAAGAAAAGTATATTGAAAAAAGTATAATACAACAGAGAACAAGAGTGGTTGTACGTCAGTCCTCACTGCCAGTATAGACTAGTATGGTTCCAACACTGATGTGCAGGTACTTCCAGTATGTATGGTGAGTGGAAATGTTCAATTAGTCTGTATAGGAAAGGTACCATAGCACTTTCTAACTTGTTTAGGACTCAACCTCTGATTTCTGCGTCTTTGGCTTTGCACGAATATTAGGCATTTAAAGTTATCCGCGCTTAGTTCGGTATAGTGTTAAATCGTCTCTGGGCGTTTTGATCGCTGCCCAACCTGGATGGGAGAGTCTGTAAAGGGTAGTGGTGGCCATTGAACTTCTCCAGCAGCACCAGTAGCTGATAATTTGTTGACGGCCCCCTTCCTCGTCTTTGGTCTGGACTGTCTTTTTGGTGAGGGCTTTGGGTTGCGTCGACTATAAAACCGGTCTTCGCTCCAAGAGGCGGCGCTAAAACACGGCAAAAGGGGACGATAGAACTGAGAGGGGGGTAACATTTAATGGAAAAGAGAAAGTGGGTTTGACCCCCTTGTCGCTCGATGCTTACGGGAAGGTCAATGTTACATCTCAACCCGAAGGAAAGGATAGAGAAAGTGGGTCAGACGGTGAGGGTGCCGCTGACAATACAAAGGGAGAGGTGTTACTGAATTCCTAACCCCGTAGAGGGTATGGCGAGGAATCAGTAACTGAGACACAACCTTCGACTTAAAAGCAAAGTGACAAGAACAGATACTACACTTTGATCTTAGCTGAAAGGCAGAGGAGAAAGATTTTTTAATCTCTCTCCCACAGCGGTAAGATGTGACACTGGGTCGGTAGGTTGGATTGAAAAGCCAACGCCCTAGACGAAGAGTACTCTGACCTACAAAATATTCCTGAGCAGCTCCGCCAGCATTCCCTGGTAGGAGCGCCTCAGGCGATTAACAATAAACTAACTCCTTCTCAAAGAGTGAGAAGGCAAAGCCTGTGAGGGTGGACCTAGAACTGCACATTACAATCCCTAAGACCGGCGGAATCGAGACCTGAAGGCCAAGACGGTACCGGTCTACGGGGTTTATGGCAGGTCGATTTTGGAACCGTGGTAATGCGATGGTAATGATAGTTGAAGTTTGGCGTGATAAATAACGACACAAAAAATTTTTTTTAATCCTTACCGTTAAGTGAGGAAACAACTTTAAATGTTGGAAATTAGCACTTTCGCATGTCTTTTCGGTGATCAGTGAAAGATTTACCGGCGTCAAAAAATTCCGTACCGTTGGGGAAATAAAAATGTGTAAATGTCATTTAATAAAGATTTTGTCAACTAAATTATTTACATTGTTCTCAAATCAAATAAAAATAAATAAGGATTATAAATAATGAAAAATATTCACTTGTAAAGGCAAAAATGGAGATTAAATATACAGTGTTAAATAAACAGAGTATTTAACTGTTTACATAAGTGACATCGATAAAAAATCACTTCATTTTTTTTCTCTCATGGAATTCAGGATTTGTGATTTTTTCAGTAGAAAACAAATTAGACTAATTTTAATTATCAATAAAACACCATTAAACCGAAAAATGTCTTCATTTTAATGATAAAATAAAATTAATATAGTTGTCTCTGGGATGTTTTTTTCGTTATTATTTAAGTTTACACCGTTTTAAATGCGTGCTATTGTTATTGTTTATAAATTTTAGTTGGATTTTAATTGTAAAAATAATTAGTACTTTTTTTATTTTATGCAAAAAACTTAATTATTTGAAATAGAAATTAAAAAGCTTGTTTGATCTACATAATTTTATATTTTAAGTGTATCTGGCGTTAATTCAAACGCGTTTTTTTTTGGGGGGGTTACCCAATATTTTAGATTTTAGAGTATTTTTTAGTGTGATGGTCATGAATTAGGTGATCATTTTACATGAAATTTATTTGGGAAAGTGACCTCACTCTAAAATCTAAAAAGGGAAACTACAGCGAACAATTTAGTTCTATTATAACATAATTTGGTAAACTTGCAGTATTGTCCTCACAATAAAAATTACATATGCTAAAAAATATAAGTTCAATGCAAAACACATTTAAATAAATATATCGAATCGCATACTTTAAAAAGCGAAATTAACGGTATAAAAACTAATTACTATTTATCGTAGCTAGAAAAGAGTCATCACTTAAAACAAGAACATGGCGCTACGTGTTGTGACAGTCTTAATCCAACATGGCGGTATTTTCAAAATCGTTTTCACTTCAGGTAAAAGGCAAAAACGTATGAAATTAAATTCGGTTCACACACGCTTAAACTATGCAGGTTTGTAGAGAATTACATTCTGATGTGTTTTATATAAGGTAAGTGTTGTTTTATTTTTTTATTGAGAAGTTATGGCCGTAGGACTAAACTGTAAGATTACCAATAATTTTATATGGTGCAGTAGGTTTTAGCTCATTGTTCAATAAACAATTCAAATTTAAAACATTTGTTCCTATAATATGTTTCCAGTAGTATTATTGTATAATACACTTTTATTTATATATTTTAAAAAGTAATTATGACCAAAAATGTAAAAGTGATTAGCCTTTTTTGTAATTTTGTACAATTTCTACAGTTCTCATTTATTGAATACAGTTAAAAAATGACATATTTTACTAGTGTTGATTCATACTTAGAATTCTGGTTTGAATATATTTTCTATTTATTGTATCTAACAAAAAATATCAATGTTATCTGGATTTATTAGTGACATAGTAACATTTTGAAGTCAGTTTGTCAGCAAAATCCTGCGGAAATTAGGTATTTCTGAACATTTTTGTACTCGATCTTTGAAACTAAATGCTCAGTTAAGTGTTAAAGTTAGGAATCTAATTTTTGGTATCAGTTCTCATAACACCAAAAATTATGAAAATATCTAATAAAACAAATTTATCTGACAAAAAACAATATATGCGACATGCGTACGCTATTTGGGGACATATTTTAATATATAATAATGAAATTTATCTGACCAAAACGCTATATATGCGACATGCGTACGCTATTTGAGGACATATTTTAATATTTAATAAAACAAATCTATAAGAACTTGTTTAATAGTAAAATAGAAGGTATCCACTTGGTCATGGCCGCCCTATCTGATATCATAAATTGAAAACCAGTGTTAACCAAAAAAAAAATCCGACATTATATTTTATGCAGGATAATAATTTGTTTTCACTAATTTGTTTAAATAGAAGCTATCCACTTGGGCATGGCATCCCTATCTAGTATAACAGAAAAAAATTGAATTATAAAGTCAAAACAACTAGTTTGTACGGTGAGTTTGTTTGTAGTATTTTAATCGCAAAAGCCACGTACTATTTACGTGCAATTAGGTTTCGCTTATTGCTTTCACCTCCACCCACCCCCACAGAGCAGTAAAAAAAATACTTATGACGAAAAGTACAAATGTCTTTGCAAATTAAACTAATCGTCGTTTTAATTTTTTTATTATTATTATTATTGCAAATGAAGAGTTCTCGTTTGTAAGCATGTGATTGAAATGCTGGGATATTCTGCTGTTTTTCCAAGAATTGAAAGTTTGTTTTCAACTATTTCAATCAAAATAGCATAATCCAACATTTAACTGCAGTTACTTATTGGTTTTGAAAATGCTAATCTTTAATAGGGGGCATTGTTTGTATTTTTTCACCCTTTTCGCCATTTAAGTTTTCGTCATATAACAGAAACAGAATAATAATGTTCATGCGTCTCTTTGTTAGCTCAGTGTCTTTGTATTAATATCATTCGAAAAGGCACTAATTACGTTTGATTAGGTTTCGCTTTTGAAAATCATCTTTGGTCCAAATTTCAGGGTTTTTTTTGACTATTTTAAAGTGTTATAAGTGGGTATTATATGGTTACAACCTCCCATTTGCAAATTCAAATATATCAGATTTGCACTGAATTTAATCCATAGTCATTAGACACCAATAAAGCAAAATTCCTTGAATTTCAATTTCTTCTTAACACGCCTTAAAGTTAAGACATTTTTCAGAATTATAAGTACGAGCAAGATAGAGTAAGTATTCTAAACATAAGGTTTAGTATAATTATATCTTGATTTTAATCTTCGTAAAGGAATATAAATGTGTAGCAAAAATGTTCAGTTCAGGGAATTAACTTATTAATATATATATATATATATATATATATATATATATATATATATATATATATATATATATATAATTATTAATTATTTATTGATCTACAAAAAACTGTGTTGGATCCCGCAATGAAGCTATTAGTACTGCTTGTTATTAAACTCATTCAGACTGCCCGGTCTTAGTAAAGTGGGCTTTTAATAATATTTATAAATAAATATTAATTATTTATTACCTTTCTCTCTCTCTCTCTCTCTCTCTCTCTCTCTCTCTCTCTCTCTCTCTCTCTCTCTCTCTCTCTCTCTCTCTCTCTCTAGCCGTCTCTTTATCCTTCTCCCTTTCTGTTTTAATACTGTAATGTTAGTAAGAAGGCCTTCACTGAACTGCGAAAAGTACCGTTAAAATAAATGTATGATAACGACGTCTCCAAAAAATTGTCCCGGTCAATTCTTAATTTCTTCCATCCTGCCCCCGATTTAGAATAATAGAAAGATAAATGATGTTGATGAATACAATAGTCCGCAGTTACGAAAAGTAATATTGTAATCTTACAATAATGGATCCCGGACGAAGCTGAATAGAACGAATTGTCCGGTCAATTCCTAATGAATCCCCCTCTATTTTAACATATTAAGAAAATACGTAATGTTGATGAAGTCAATAGTCCGAAAAGATTTACTAGTTTACCCTTAGCAAATGTAATACTGTAATCTTACAATTTTTAGTCCCGGACAATGCCGATATAAACAAATTCCTAATTTCTTCCCTCTTTTATTTAAACATATTAAGAAGATGCTTGATGTTGATGAATTCAATAGTCTGAAGAGATTTACTATATATAAGTAAATAAAAAACGAATTAAAAGTGAATTTTAAAAATTCAATGAAAAAATGAATGCAAAATCAATGAAAAATGTATGAAAAAAATAAATGAACAAAATGAATTAAAAAAATGAATAAAAGATAATAAATAAAAAATGAATGCAAAATGAATGAAAAATAATGAATGTAAAAAAGTAAATGTTAAAACCAATGAAAATAAGTGAATGAAAAATGAAGCAAAAAAATAATGCAAACAATTGAAAAGAATTGAAGGTAAAAAATGAATGAAAATATTAATTTAGAAAATAATGAAAATCTAATAATAAAAATGAATGAAAAAAAGATAATTGAAAAACGAATGAAAAATAATTAATAAAAAGTAATAAATGAAAAATGAATGAAAAATAAATGAAATAATGAATTAAAAAATGAAAGAAAAAAGTGCATATCAAAATGAATGAAAAAAAACGAATGGAAAAATGTATGAAAAAAGATTGAAAATTAAAGAAAAGAAAATGAATGAATAAAAAAATGAATAAAAAAAAATGAATAAAAGAATGATGAAAAAAATGGATGACTAGATGAATTAAAAAAACTTCAATGAAAATTTAATTTTAAAAATGAATGAATGAAAAAGAATAGTGTTACAAAAATTAATGATGTTATTTTTCCCCGGGCAACGCAGCTTTTAAACATACCTGCTCTATCCAGGATATTGAGAACTTTTGATTGACTAACTGTTATGGTACCGTACCTATAACACTTTGGACTCTTCCATTCACAATAAATACTAGAAGCATATACTTCTTAGTGTTGAGTAAATCCGTTCAGTCTTTCATTAACTTCGGTTGATTGAGGACTTCGGGGTGGGGTAAGGTAATACCAGTCGAGGATTCGTCTCGACAATCAGTCCAACAGGAACTAGGCTATTTGGGTAGGGTTTTATCTGTCGGGCTGAGGTATACGGTCCTGGGTTATCCTAGGAGGTGCACCCTCCAATGCCTTGCCTCCCCTCTTTGGGGTGGAATAAGTTCATTACTTACTGCCTGAGGCGCCCTGACCGGGGAATGTCGACGAGGTTGCCCAGGCTATTTTTACTAGGCCAAAGTGCTCCTTTTTTAGGGGCGCTGGCTTGACTCTCCCCCCACCTTCCGACCTTGTGCCACATATTGCTGCGGTGGGAAGCAATTAAAAACCTGAGTAAACCCCAGTCTATACTGGCAGTCAAGACCGACGTACCACCACCCTTGTTTCTCTGTTGTATTATACTTTTCTTCAATATACTTGTTTTCGCTAAACCACGTGTGCGTGTTTTCATTCTAGACCCTAAACAGGTCCACAACACTAACTTATATCACTTAAAAGATATAATGTATTATTACTTTTATGACTCGCCATGTACTTTGTCTAGTATTCAACAAAATACCTGAAGACAAATATGACCAAAAGTAATGATGTTATTTTTCACGGTCAGCGCGGCTTTTAAACATACCTGCTCTATTCAGGATATTGATAACTTTCGATTGAATAACTTATACCACTTATCAAATAATATTCAGGATATTGATCACTTTCGATTGAATAACTTATACCACTTACAAAATACTATTCAGGATATTGATAACTTTCGATTGAATAACTTATACCACTTATCAAATACTATTCAGGATATTGATCACTTTCGATTGAATAACTTATACCACTTACCAAATACTATTCAGGATATTGATCACTTTCGATTGAATAACTTATACCACTTACCAAATACTATTCAGGATATTGATCACTTTCGATTGAATAACTTATACCACTTACCAAATACTATTCAGGATATTGATAACTTTTGATTGAATAACTTATACCACTTACCAAATACTATTCAGGATATTGATAACTTTCGATTGAATAACTTATACCACTTATCAAATAATATTCAGGATATTGATCACTTTCGATTGAATAACTTATACCACTTACCAAATACTATTCAGGATATTGATAACTTTCGATTGAATAACTTATACCACTTACCAAATACTATTCAGGATATTGATCACTTTCGATTGAATAACTTATACCACTTACCAAATACTATTCAGGATATTGATCACTTTCGATTGAATAACTTATACCACTTATCAAATACTATTCAGGATATTGATCACTTTCGATTGAATAACTTATACCACTTACCAAATACTATTCAGGATATTGATCACTTTCGATTGAATAACTTATACCACTTACCAAATACTATTCAGGATATTGATCACTTTCGATTGAATAACTTATACCACTTACCAAATACTATTCAGGATATTGATCACTTTCGATTGAATAACTTATACCACT
>OY744539.1:80895350-80907850 GCA_963556195.1 Sepiola atlantica | reverse complement strand
GCGTCTGTAGGTATAAATAATTTAATATTTATTTATAAATATTATACTAAGCCCCTTTAAGAAATTAAAGTTGAGCACTCTCGGGGAAGTTAAAAATAGACTGTCAAAAAGCTCTAATGCAAAGTTCCGAATACGTTCGTCGAACACTCTCGACTAGTCTTCTATCTGTGCCCGCTTCTACGTACATATAGATCTTAATTTCCCTAAATTACGTGACAGTTTCCGTGGGCCGAGTGGATACGGCTGACTCTGTGTACCGGGTTCGCGCCTCCCGACCGTCTGAAATTGTTACTTCCCTGCACTGATGAGAGCAATAAGCTTGAAACGCTAGCGTCTGTAGGTATAAATAATTTAATATTTATTTATAAATATTATATATATATATATATATATATATATATATATATATATATATATATATATATATATATATATATATATATATATATATATATATATATATATATATTACATGTGTGTGTGATGGAATGTGAGCTATGCTTACTCAATATGTGTTACTGAGCTGGTTGACAGTATTTTTAAATTTTAATTGGCCATCATTCTATCTAATCATGAGAATGGTTAATCCATCAGCAAACATACACGTCCTCGCTGACGCACACACATGCACTCTCACGCACATACACGTTATTACACTAATCTAAATACGCCCACTAGAAAAATATTAATAATAAACAGATGAAAATATATTCTGCTTCCAAGGAGCGACACACGCATGCGCATTGGCTGCTCCGCCCCAAAAAGAGTAAAAGAAACCTAAAACGCAGGCAACTATTTGACTCGCACACTCACCAACGATAATCGCGTCTCTCGATCTCTTTCATCCAACAGACGAGCAGAGCGCCGAGTTGGCTTTTTGTGAATTCAACAAATTCAATGCATTTATTTTTGATTTCCACATCAGCAAAGCGCGCCATTGTGTACAGTTTCGTCATGGCCTCCGAAAAAGAGAATCGAATGTCATCTTCTACCGCTCAGCAGACTTTGATCTTCCGCCGACATTGTACGAGCACAAAACCGGGGGGGGGAAAGGAAAGAGAAAACGGAACACACACATGCGCACACAGAAAGAGAGAGAGGCAGAGAGAGAGAGAGAAAGAGAGAGAGAAAGAGAGAGAGAGAGACGCCAATATGCGTAAAAACGTAACAATGCGTATGCGTTTATTGAAACGCTTACAGATTTACATACAACATGAATACACCAAGCAATTACTCTCTTTCCCCCCTCCCTCTCTTTCTCTCACTCTCTCTTTCTCTCACTCTCTCTCTCTCTCTGTCTCTCTCTCTGTCTCTCTCTCTCTCTGTATATATATATATATATATATATATATATATATATATATATATAGAGAGAGAGAGAGAGAGAGAGAGAGAGAGAGAGAGAGAGATTTCTTAAGCGAAAAAACGGAACGTAGCAAAAATAAACTCTAATGACATAATATAAACATATATCCACTCTCCATCTCTCATGATATATCATGGACGGGGGGGGGTGAAGCCCCCCCCCCCCACTTTTTTACTTAGCCTCCCCCACTTTACGGTCATCAATAATGAAGTTATATATGCATGTGTTTAACCGCCCCCCCCCACACTTTTTAGGAGAGCCCCCCCACTTTTATAACTGTCCCGCCGGTCCTGTATATACACATACACATTCCATCTATTTCCTGATAAACGACCGTCGTTTTCTCTAGTTAGACACACGCACACCCCACATCTCGTATTACATATACCCTAACCCTAACCCTAACCCTAACTGCTGTTCTTTTCCTCTTTTACTACACACTCAGATTTCACTAAATGCACACAAATGCATGCACACAGATTTGCTCCATCGTTATGCGTTATCCTCCACCCCCATCTCTCTCTCTTTATCTCTCTCCCCCTTTATCTCTCCTCTCTCTATCTCCTTCTCTCCCTCTCTCTTCTTCTCTCCCTCTCTCTCCCCTCTCTATCCTCTCCCTCTCTCGCTTTCCCTCTCTCTCTCTTCTTCTCTCCCTCTCTCCTTCTCTCCCTCTCTCCTTCTCTCCCTCTCTCCTTCTCTCTCTCGCTCTCTCTCTCTCTACTTCCGCTCCCTCTCTCTCCTTCTCTCTTCTCCTCTCCCTCTCTATCCCCTCTCTATCCTCTCCCTCTCTCGCTTTCCCTCTCTCTTTCTCTCCTTCTCTCCCTCTCTCTCCTTCTCTATCCTTCTCTCTCTCCTTCTCTCCCTCTGTCTCTCCCTCTCTCCCTATCTCTCTAATTCTCCCTCTCTCTCTCATTCTCTCTCTCTCTCTCTCTCTCTACATCTCCCCCTCTCTCCCTCTCGTCTGTCACGTCATCTTCTCGTTACACTTTGCACGACATATGCATAACATCGCCCCACCCTGATTATTCTGTCTTTTTCAGCGTTGATGCACTAAGAACACTGAAAGTCCAATATGGCTGAACCCTAACCCACCTAGTACTCACTTATTTATAGTGACGAATCTAAGTCACTTTCAGATGAGATCTATATTCCTGGTGTCTATCCGTGTTACTGGGCGTCTGCGGATGCAATTAAAAGCAATTTTACCCGAGTAGAGTTTTCGAGTAATCCAATAGTTTTGTATTCCGGCGTTTTACAATTAATTATTTGGAAATTAAAAATTATAGAACTTAAAAAAGGCAGAACCCAAATGGTAACATGGGGGTTAACAACTGGATACAGGGGTACGCGGACAACACCCGGGGGTATCTGATATACTATTTCGGCGTTAATGAAAGTGTTTTTCATAGGCAGAATCTTAGACTAAAAAACATTGTGTACATAAATTTATCTAACTTTCAAATCTATTTTGACAGATACATGAAATTGGAAGATGGATTCGTGGGACCCCTGAAAATTACACGGTTAATTAAAGGTAATAAGTGTTACGATGATTTGAAGCGTATATAAAAACAACTTACGTAATTTCTTATCATTTTATATACTTACTAGCTGAACACGTCCCCGGTGTTGCACGGGAAAAATAGAAAAGAATGAATTAAAAGGGGAAACATTTTTTGCTACCATCTATGTGGAGTATGTTTTGTGGAGAGTCGAAGATGGTGGGCCAAAAGTAATATGTAGTTTTAGCTGGAGAAAACTTATAACAACTTTACTAAAACACACTCGAGTGAATAAGCGTAATATAGTGGTGAGTTTAGCAGTCTGTGATGCATGTTGTTATTTTCCTATTCTTCAAAGAAGGTACAGGGGGAAAATCCTCTTTACTTTATATATTAGAAGATTATATTTATCTTATAATTTGTATTTATTTAATTGTAAATACTTTGAGGAATGTGTCTTGCTTATAAATATCAATTGAATATACAAATAATAACTTCAGCATTGCGTTGATCAATTGAAATATTTTACATTTAAAATAATTTAAATATTAAAACTGAACATTGTTTTTTATGGTGTTGTCTTTTACTAACCATTTGTAATAAAATTTATGTTCAGATTTTTAAAGAACCCGTCAAAATATTATGATTTTATTAGCAATAAGTACTAAGTATTAAGAGTCAACACTTTTAACTTTTGAGGAAATAAATTATTCTATATAACAAAGTAAAGCCGGTCTACTTGTCATCGAAGTTTGTCATCGATAGCTTTCGTCTTACAAAATCAATATTTCATTCTGAATGGTCATCTACTCTTCTAATTTGTAAAACCATGTCATTCGGAACACTAAAATGTAATTCGAGTTAATCCCTTTCAGAAAATACTTTATCCTACTCGGAATATTTTTTCAGAAGGAAGCCATCTTTGTTTTCAGCAACAAAGGTAAATTTTAAACCATCCTTGCTAACAGCCGCAAATTTCATTACTATAAGAGTACTAATGATAATAGAATTAACGATAAGTGAAGTATCGTAAAGTGATCTATCGCGATAAAGTAAAGCTCAATACGTTGAGTAGTGCAATCAATTTTAAAGAAGGAAAGATGGAGATAAAAAATTGCATAAAATTACATAAAATTACATAAAATTGATACAAATTTTATTACATCGAAAGTTCAGATGCAAGGAGTTACATTAATCCTTAAACCATGGTTTTTCAAAAATAAAACTCTTCTCGTCAGAGGATAAAATTTGGTAATGTGGTATTTATAATAAATAATTATTACCTAGTTCCATTTCACTTTGAAAAATTGAAGAATAAAAATAGAAAGGTTGGGGATAAAGAAATAAATGGCCGGGAGGGAAAAAAAGTTAGCAGTATTGAGTAGCCATTTTCGAAGACAAAGGGGGACGCTATGGTGCAGATAGCAAAATAGCAAAAGTTTGTAGAATTGGAGAAAGTTTTTTAACAATTCTTACAGGGTTTCAGGTAAAAGGTAGAAGGTTCAAAAATATCTCACTTGGTCCGTATGGATTCGTGTCTCCGTTATGTGTATAGTTCCGTATGTAATTTTATGTAATTTTATGCAATTTTTTATCTTCATCTTTCCTACTATAAGAGTACACATTAATACTAATGCATTCTTTTGTTTATTATTAATGCATAACTGTTAAATAATATTATATTTTTTATTCATATATAGTAAATATTTAGGAATACTCTGGAATGTTTTGAATTTTGCTACATCATCGCGTGACGACTTACTTTTTCCATAAGTGGTGCATAACAATTTTTTTTCTATGTCACGTCGTCCTCAGACATTTCCAACTTGGCCGCCTGTAACATAACTTAATAATTACTACACGCAGATAACAAATATTATTGATGCTTAAATCATGTTTCAGTAACAAAACATAAATTAGAGAGTTCGGTTAAATGTTATTCTTTGCCGCCGGGAAAATACAAATGAAATACTTTTTTCGTTCTATAAGATCCTGGAAGTATCTGTTTCAATTTTGACAAAATCTAAGAAAACATTTCCAAATGTCGTTTTTCGTGTGGCAAACATTTAGCTATTGATTTGCTTGTTACTTTTATTCTTCGTTTCGTTTCCGATTAACATTTTCGCTGGCTTTCTTCCGCAGCAATTAAATTTACCTAAAACAGTGATTGCTTTTTTCTGTTAGTTTCGTTTTTCGTTACGTTTTCGATTCCTCTTTTTAGACTAAGTCGAATCGCTTGTCCCAAAATTTGGTATAGTTTAACGCTCATTTTTAACCATTATTTATTTTAAATAACCACCTGGTGAACGCTGGGAGCGTACAGCTAATATAGATATAAAACCAACAAGCATAAACGGACTGATAGATATATGGGTAAAACATAAATACAGAAAGTGATATGACAAGACAGACAAAGGGGAGTGGGCAGAGAGAGGCCAATTCGCCAATTTATATTTGGGCTACGTTCATAGACTGAGAACGTTCGAAAAATAAAATTGATTCTTAATACAATAGATAAAATAATAACAAATATTTGGTCGTTCATAAATTTGTAAGCGTCACCCAGAAGGAGTCGACTTTACAGTACATATGAGCTCCTAACTGCTTCCGACATAGCGACCACGTAGACAAGATTTCAGTTTAGGAGATACTGTTCAAACCGGTCGTACAATTCAAACCCCGGAATACGAGTCACTTTTAACTCAAATTCGAGCGCTCTAACCGATGTGGCCAGTCCTAACCGTTAAGCGACAAGTAGATAAATAAACCCGATTTAATCAATTCAAATGTAATAATGAATCCCTAAATATATTATAACGTGCCAAGGGCTATAATCCATTTAAATATTATGTTATAATATTGTTATCTTATTTTTTTCGCATTGCGTGTAATATGTATATAGAGGAGTCATAGAAGGCTATCATAATGAAGTAAATGAAAGTGATTTTTTTTAATAGAGAGAGAGAGAAGTCATTGAAAAATATCAAAATGCAAGGAATGGAAGTGATTTTTAATAGAGAGAGAGAGGAGTAATTGAAGACTATCACAATGCAAGAAATAGAAGTGATTTTTTTAATAGAGAGAGTGGAGTCATAGAAAGCTATAACACTGCAAGGAATCGAAAGTGATTTTTTTAATAGAGATTGCAGTCATAGAAGGCTCTCACAATGCAAGAAATGGAAATATACCGGTGTTTACTAGGAGGACAAAAATGAAGTTATTTTTTTTTAATATTAATAGTAAATTTTAATCTAATATCTAATTCGTGGTTGTTTTGGGTGGTAAAGTTGCTATACGGGGAAGTTATCGTTGGTGTTTTTGTAGTGGTGTTTTGGTTAGGGTTAGCAATTTGAGATGGTAGGCTGCTCTACAGAATTGCGTTTCGATGTTGACCAAATTGCTGTCGTTGACTCTTTTGATATTGATGAATTCAGTTCTGAGTCTGAGTAATTATTTTCCTCATGTGTGAAGGAATCTGTTACGTCTATGATGAGGATGCGCGTGACTTGTGGTGTATTAGTGTTGACCGCTATGTTGTCTCCCTCCTGTATGGGGGTATTGATGTGTAACTGTTCCGTGAACTTATGCTTGAGGCTGTCCTATTCTTTCAGGAGAGAGTGGTGGTAGCATTGGTCTATAGCTGCAGTTGCCTCATCAAGATGTGGTGTAAATGTTTTTGGATGCAGAAAACATGTTTGATGTTTCATGGCGGTTGAAATTAAGGTAAGCAAGAAAATTGGATGTAGGTGTATAATGTTGGTGGTGTTGGGAAGATCCTATGCTTAAGGCAACTTTTGGAGTAGTTAATCTGACATCCAGCTATAACACGTGTTTCCTAGATCTGAAAAAGGTGTTTTAGTTGTTGCAAACTCTGTCTTGCTCAGACTAAAAGATAATAAGGAGATGTAGTTTGCTTGAAGCATTGCGTGTAATATATATATATATATATATATATATATATATATATATATATATATATATATATATATGAGAGAGAGAGAGATGGGAGTAATAGAAGGCTATCACAATGCAAGAAATATAAATATGTCGGTATTGTGAAAGAGGACAAAAACGAAGTGATATTTTTATAGTAAATCTTCCTTGTTTACTCAAAACTTCTACACAGGTATATAATGTGTATGACCGTGTTCCATGAAATATTTCAAATAGTTGGTGTTTTAAATCACTTTAAACTCGTGTTAACTGGTAATGTTGTTTAATGGTTATGTCGCAGCAAATGTCAACATGACTTACAGCAAATGAAACAAAATAAAACTTAAATGGTGAACTGAATATCGATAAAATTATTTGCAATTCTTATATTTATTTAATTATTTTTTATACTGTGTTAGATTGATTTTAACAAAGTTTTATTATATAAACTCACTCCAATGCTAAAATTAAATATTTTATTTTAATAAGTGTAGTTAATCGTTTTATACTTTTGTAGTGATTTATTTCCCTTGCATCGGAAAATGGATGAAATCTTGGCCAGTGAAGTCAAATCCATAAGTGTGATTTAATTTTTTTTTGGGGGGGGGGCAAGTGTAAGTGTGTTATTCTATTGACGTATATATATATATATATATATATATATATATATATATATATATATATATATATATATACATCCATATACAGAGTGTTTCGCTGTATCACAGCTCTTCAGTGCGATTAGGCCAGCGATTGAAACTCAACCGTCAAGCTAACAGTCGGCGTCTCTTCCCCTGTGCTACCATACGGCACTGACTGATTGTAAGTGATATCTCAATATAAACATTGTCACGTGCCGAAAGTTCGAATTAGTTTTACCCAATGAGCTATGCCTTACAGCTAATAGCAGTTGGCGATATCCTTACAAATAAGCTCTACCTAAGAAGGGAGCTTTATATATATATATATATATATATATATATATATGTCGGAGATTAATTGTCAATCTATATATTAAGTGTTTTATTCTATTAATATTTTTAGGATGCAATAATTGTGAACGTATATACTTAGTGTGTTATCTTATTAATATTTCTAATCATTTTAATTTATTTGTTCACTTTTTTCCCCGCTAATTAACTGTAAATCAATCTGCTAAGTATATTATACTATTGTCATTTGTGGTGATTTTGTTCTATTTATTCATACATATTTATTAATTATTATCATTATTTATATAATTTTATGTATTATTTATTTTATTTTTATTTTTACTTATTCATATTTACTTTTAATTATCATTTTTTACAATGTGTGAGAATCGATTTCAAAGAAAACGTGATTTATGAACGTATTTATGATATATTTCTTATTGGTCACATCTCAAGTCAATAATATCGATCGGAAACCAATTAAGTAGAAATCATGTAAAGCACAGGATATTTATGGCGACGAATATTAGGGTTAGGTTTAGGGTTAGGGTTAGGAAAGTAGGGTTAGGTTTAGGGTTAGGAAAGTAGGGTTAGGGTTAGGTTTAGGGTTAGGAAAGTAGGGTTAGGTTTAGGGTTAGGAAAGTAGGGTTAGGGTTAGGTTTAGGGTTAGGGTTAGGAAAGTAGGGTTAGGGTTAGGAAAGTAGGGTTAGGGTTAGGTTTAGGGTTAGGAAAGTAGGGTTAGGTTTAGGGTTAGGAAAGTAGGGTTAGGGTTAGGTTTAGGGTTAGGAAAGTAGGGTTAGGGTTAGGTTTAGCGTTAGGAAAGTAGGGTTAGGTTTAGGGTTAGGAAAGTAGGGTTAGGGTTAGGTTTAGGGTTAGGAAAGTAGGGTTAGGGTTAGGTTTAGGGTTAGGAAAGTAGGGTTAGGGTTAGGGTTAGGTTTAGGGTTAGGTTTAGGGTTAGGAAAGTAGGGTTAGGTTTAGGGTTAGGAAAGTAGGGTTAGGGTTAGGTTTAGGGTTAGGAAAGTAGGTTTAGGGTTAGGAAAGTAGGGTTAGGGTTAGGTTTAGGGTTAGGAAAGTAGGGTTAGGGTTAGGTTTAGGGTTAGGAAAGTAGGGTTAGGGTTAGGTTTAGCGTTAGGAAAGTAGGGTTAGGTTTAGGGTTAGGAAAGTAGGGTTAGGGTTAGGTTTAGGGTTAGGAAAGTAGGGTTAGGGTTAGGTTTAGGGTTAGGAAAGTAGGGTTAGGGTTAGGGTTAGGTTTAGGGTTAGGTTTAGGGTTAGGAAAGTAGGGTTAGGTTTAGGGTTAGGAAAGTAGGGTTAGGGTTAGGTTTAGGGTTAGGAAAGTAGGTTTAGGGTTAGGAAAGTAGGGTTAGGGTTAGGTTTAGGGTTAGGAAAGTAGGGTTAGGGTTAGGTTTAGGGTTAGGAAAGTAGGTTTAGGGTTAGGAAAGTAGGGTTAGGGTTAGGTTTAGGGTTAGGAAAGTAGGGTTAGGGTTAGGTTTAGGGTTAGGAAAGTAGGTTTAGGGTTAGGAAAGTAGGGTTAGGGTTAGGTTTAGGGTTAGGAAAGTAGGGTTAGGGTTAGGTTTAGGGTTAGGAAAGTAGACAAAATCATTTTCTTTTCTTTTAATAAAAAATATAAAATCATTAAAACATTTCAAACCAGTTAAACGAGAAATACTCAATTTATTCATTTTATTAAATCACTAGCGAATCCCTAGTTCCGGTGTTGCTTGATAAAAATCGATTAAACTCAGAAACTGCTGCTCACATCTCCGAACTACATATCACTTCCTTTAGTCGCATTTATTACTACTAAAAATAAAATATTAATAGAATAACACACTTAATATATAGATTAACATTTATTACTTTCCCCAAAACATAATTTCTAGATAAAAATTGGCATTTGTTTCATAATATTAAACTTTAAAGACAGACGATCGTATTGTCTTTTTGAGTCACCGTTCCAAATTCGCTCTTCAGTAGACGAAAAGGATATTTAGAACGCTGAGAACTTAAAAAGAAAATGTCTTGTGAAAATTATTTTAGTATATCAGTAGCGCTTTCGAAAAATATCGTTCACGTATTGAAAACACACGTCCATTTGTTATATAATGACGGACGTAACTTGTGGGATTATAAAAACCTTTATGAGAGTGTTAGATAATGGCCCTGGAGAGATTAACGCATCTGTGGAAGTCGGGTTTGACTTGCGCAAATTAACGCGGGGCAGTCGAATGCAGAACTAGGTTTGTTCTCACACTCGGAGCTGGCAGACATGACAAGGTTACCGAGTGATGAGACCTGAGTTCAGAGGTCAGTCTGCAGCTGTGAAGGACTGGCCCTGCGTGAGAAACGAAGGGACCTGTGACGTCACTTGCTCTCACGAGAAGCGAATTTGAGTCAGTCTGTTTCCAGAGGGCGAACTGGTAAGACGTACGATTCCAATGTAGGTATAATGATATTTCCCTAAAGGGAAGACAGGCGCAAGAATCCTTCCCCCCCCCCTCTCTCTAGGAATAGTTAGGAATACATTAATAATCTAACTACGATATTCGTAAATCTCTCTCTCTCTCTCTCTCAACGATAGCAAAACACCTCCACGGGCAATAGAAACTGCCGCCGAATAAAAAAAGTAATTAAAAGAAAAAGATTGTTGTCTTATGAAGCGGGAAAGGTATTTTGTTACAGACAGCTCACGGAGATGGCCACTACAGTGCAGAGGCGAGGAATGTGCTCAACCACTAGACGACAGAGCAAACCGAGAAGATACGAAGGTATGAATTATTTTAAAGGGCTATACAACACATACACACAAAAGAAAAATGGTCACATACATGTTTGAATTTACGCTTGTCTGTAATATTTAGTTATCTTTTTAAGATAACATGATAAATAGCAATAGAATTTAATCTTAGAAAATATACCATTGCACGATGATGTAATTCATTAAGAAGGTAATTCAAAACTAACTTTGAATAGGAAAAGTAAAACAAAAATAACATAATATATTGAAAACACACGTCCATATGTTATATAATGACGGACGTAACTTGTGGGATTATAAAAACCTTTATGAGAGTGTTAGATAATGGTCCTTGAGAGATTGGCGCATCTGTGGAAGTCGGGTTTGACTTGCGCGAATTAACGAAAATAATATAATCCTGGTTGAAATCGAACTTTTGGACTAACAGCCAGATAAACGTATAATATTGTCAACAAAACTTCTATGATAACTTTAAAAGTTAGTAGATTAGGGGGTGGGGGCGGGGGGTAACATATTTCACCCCAAACAAGGCATGCCGCCACTGTAGTCGTAAAGGGTTACTGAGAATTTGGGTGTGGGTTTTGGGTGTCACCCCAAGTTGGGAGCAGTGTAGCGAGATGTCTATTTACATTAGTTTTAAACCTCTACATGTCGGTACTGTGGGGGGAACAGGGAGCAGGGAGGGAGTTCCAGAAGCCAGCATCACTAGATAAGAAGCTATTGGAGTAGAGGGCTCTTCGGCATTTGGGGACCTCCACAGTGAATGGATGGGATTTAGTTGATTGTCGAGTTGGTCTAGTGAATTTGCGTCGAAGGGGCACCAGAGTATTGATTTACTCCTCTCCAGGAGTTAGGCACAAGGCCAGTTTTTATCTTACTCCCACAAGTATTATGTGACCCAAGGTCGGGTCGGGAAAGTGGGGTTTAAAAATTGCCTGGGCATCCCCGTCGGCATTCCCCGGTAGGGGCGCCTCAGGCAGTAAGCAATAAACTTACTCCTCCCCAAAGAGGGGAGGCGAAGCCTGGGAGGATGGACCTCCTAGAACTGCACAGGACAGACCCATAGACCGGCGTAAATCAAGCCCGAAGGCTAAGACAATACCAGTCTATGGGGTGCAGTATCTATCGGAACAGATACTACACTTTCAGTTCATCAGAGCACAATCCATTGGAATATTTGAAAAACAAGCACAAGGATGTAACATGGCACCGATTGGACATGGGCTGGAACTTGGTTGACAGTAAGGGACCTATTAGGTTGGCGACTCTTTTTTGGACCTTGCCAAGGAGGGAAAGACTAGTAGATGATGCACCAGCCCAGATGTGACAACAATACTCCATGCATGGGCGGATGGTGGCTTTGTAGAGATACAGGATAATGTCAGGTGTGAGGAGTTTACTAGCACGATAGAGGGAGCCCACCTTTTTTTTTTACTGCAGCCTTAGCAATGTCTTCAATGTATTTGTTCCGATTCATGTTACCTGTGAAGGTTAGGCCGAGGAGTTTGAATGATGAACTCTCAGGTAAGGTGTTATTTGCCATGAAATCGGTGGTTGGAGAGGTTTCTTGTAGTTATTGAAGGAAAGGAGCTTTGTTCGGGGTTCCTATAAGTGCATTAGCACTGAGAAATCTTCATGTTTCCTATATTTGTCAGCGTTGACTCAAATAATATTGCATAATTCTGTAAATGTTGTTGATCGCCCATTTTGTAGTGGGTGAAAAATGAAACTTGTATGTCCTTGTAAAATAAGAATGCAAAGTTTGAGTGGTATTCGCTTTTGTGGAGGACAACTGTTAATATCCGCCATATTAAACGGTAGCGTCAGTTGAAAATTCAACCCAATAAATAGTTCGAAATCTAATTAACAGTGTTGCATGAGAAATTGTGTCTTCAAAATATTTTCAAAAGTTGGATTTACTGTTGATGGAAGTCTGAACACAAAACCCGCGACTTTATTCTAAAGCCAGAACTGGAAATACAACTACGTACTTCAATTTTAAAATCAAATGG
>OY744539.1:80887850-80890350 GCA_963556195.1 Sepiola atlantica | reverse complement strand
TAACCCGAAGAAAAAAGTATTTCTCGAATTAACGATAGTTTTTTTTTTAATTTATCCCGACTATATTCATATCAAAACCCGTTAAACTTATTTAATTCAATTTTACTTTTTGATATTTTCAAACACATTATATATATACCCAATAAAACACTTCCAAAACACACTGACCAAGATGCTTCATTTTAATAAATATTTTATATAAACTCTCAAATAAATTAATATTCGGCACAATTCATTTCTGTTTTTGTACTCTATTTTACTTACATAAATCTAATATTTTTTTTCGTATTAATATTGATATTATTAGTAATGCTAATATTAATAACAACGATTTAATACAAAAAACGGTTAAAATTCAAAATCATTATTTTGAAATTCGAAAGATAACTTCCGGTTTTTGAACGGTGATACTTCTGCTGCTGCTGCTGCTGCTGCTGCTGCAGCTGATGATGATGATGATGATGATGATGATGATGATGATGATGATGATGATGATGATGATGATGATGATGATATTTCTGTCTTGAATAATAAAGGCGAAAAATATTAAGTAACCTCTTTAAATATATAAGTGTTTTAGTTGACCAATTAACGTTCCTAATTTGGCGAGTGTCAAGAATAACCAATAGAACGACAAGGTGCGCAAAAGACAAATAGTCAACAAATAACTGTTGCCAAAGGCAATAAAGGTTACTTTTTTACATACCTGCCTATTTTAAAGCATTTGTTTGTTTTGTTATTTAAATTAAAAGTTCGCTAAAATATATTACGTTATACTGAAAAACAAAGATGACTGCTAGTCGTTCGCCGACCGTCTACGAAATCTGATGATATTTTTTGGTATATTTACCTTCAATTAGGTAAAAAAAAAAATTTTACGGCATTTGAAACAGTTATTTGTTTACTATTTGTCTGTTCCTTCACTCCTAAAGACGAAAAACAAACTTCGGGGATATCCGCATACGTCATCTTCAAAATGGAAGTGTAACGCGATCGGATTTGAACGAATTATTAAAATGCAATAAAAACGTTTTAAAAAAAACTATAAAACATAGGCAGTTGGGTAGAAAAGTAAACGTATTGCTTTTGGTGACAGTTATTTGTTGATTATTTGTTTTCTTTTATCACCCCTTCTTTTATGTTGGTTATTCTTAACAATCGCCCCGATTTTCTCGTTTAATCTCTTCAGTATGAGGAAATCATTTTTATACTTATACAAAATCAATTCTTTAAATTGGAATATATTAAATAACACCATGACAATCGTTTTTTGTTGTTCTTCTTCAAATTACCAAAATGTGAAAAGAACATTGTTTATTTGTTTTTCTGTAAATAAGGCTACAGCTACATAAATTGCTGCCAGTAGGACGGTAGTTTTTGCTAGTCATTTAATAAAGCATTGTTTATTTAATATTTTAACAATTTTAGCATTTAATGAATGATTGTTTATTTAATATTTTCACATAAAAAATAAAATAATAGCATTTATAAAATACTATTATAATATTTTTACAATAAAATTTTACATGAAATTTTACGACGCGATTTTATAATAGTTCCATTTTGCGTAATAATTTTTTTTCATCTTGAAAACAAAACAAAATTTGAAAAATTCAGACAATGAGCGATTCCGAAAAAAACTTGAAAATTGCGCTGAATGTTACAAACGATATACTTGAAATTCTACCGTAGAACAGTATAATAAACAGACGAGATTAACACCGCACTCGACGTAATCACTATTTATAGAGATTTAACAACTTTTTCTACACTTAGAATGTGCTTTTAGTTTTAATTAAAAAGAATTAAATTAAATTATCGTTACGACACGTTTAAAATAATTGCTAAAGTTTTAAATTATTTTGAAAACAAAAGAAATTGATTTTGTTTAATAAATCTTGATTAGAATTAGATGGGAAAATAAAATATAATTGCGCTTAATGAGATATTAAATGACATTAAAAGGTAAAACAAGTAAAACTGTAGAAATACCTTTTTTAATAAAATAAATTAACTGTTCAAATGACATTAATAAGTAAAACAATTTTAATTGTAGAAATACCTTGTTAATAAAGTAAATTAACGTAATATTTAGTCTAATGAAACTATAAATAAATTAAGAGAAAATTATTACAAAACAATCTGTCCTATACAAGGTTAAAAATAATAAAAATGGGACATTTAATGTAGACATTTTTTGAAATCTTCAAAAATAAAGAAATTGAGGAATAGTAACCTTTAAACTATTACAAAACCATATCTTCTATATAAAATACAAAAAATAATAAAACGAAATATTATTGCGCTTATTGTCTTTCATACGTTTCTGAATATAGGTCATCATTTTGTTTATCCGGACAGGGGCGCAAATTATAAAGCTTTTTGCGTACATTTTTTTGTTGATAATTATGCAATTTTTAGTAAAAAGGTAAGTACTTTTTTAATTCAGTATCTTAAGGATTTAATTTACTAATTATCTTTTGATAGTTCCAGAAAACTG
>OY744539.1:80877850-80880350 GCA_963556195.1 Sepiola atlantica | reverse complement strand
AGGCAGTTAGAAATTTGCAAAAGTCTTCATGTTGAACATGTAGACAAATTGTACAGACATTAACCAGTAACAGAAAATGGAGAATCATTAAATCCTCTGAGACATGGAAATACAAACGGACAAATTCATTCAAGCAAAGAGACCGGACGTGATAATAATAAACAAGAAAGAAACACCTGCCAAATTGTAGATTTCGCCATCTCAGCAGTTCACAGTGTGAAGATCAACGAAACAGAAAAACTAAGAAAATACAGGGAGCTTACCAGAAAGATTAAAGGGAATATGGAAAATGAAGAAAATGAGTGTAATATCAATAATAGTTGGAGTACAAGGAACAATTCAGAAAACGGAGGGATTGGCATCATACAACGCATGGGACTGATGAAATATTAAGGAATATCCTCGAGTGTGGAAACCAACCAATATAACGAGTGAACGTCATCAACAACAGATAAGTTTAAATATAGATCGAACAAATCCAAGGGAATCGAAACTGCCAGAGTGAAAGGATTAAAAATCTCATAACCTAAAAAGATGGTGGCACTAACATCGATTGGTACAAGACAAACTGGCGGTGAAGTAGTTTTCTTCGTGTTCCATATCCTCTTTCAGCTCTCTAACAAGCCACATGTATTTACTTATGTTTTCTGTCTCCTTTAGTTTTACTCTGCGATCTCGTAGGACGGCGAAATCTACTACTTGGTAAGCCTTTTCCTTCTTGTTAACATGTTCACAACTGAAAACTACTGTCGTACCAATAATTGTAGGAGCACTGTGAACAGTTTCGAAGAGGCTGGAAAAAAAGAATTTGAATCAAAGGGTGGATGGACACCATACAAACCACGGTGCTGGAACATGCCAGCACATTGTATAGACACAAACATGCCAGCACATTGTATAGACACAAACATGCAAGCACATTGTATAGACACAAACATGCAAGCACATTGTATAGACACAAACATGCAAGCACATTGTATAGACACAAACATGCAAGCACATTGTATAGACACAAACATGCAAGCACATTGTATAGACACAAACATGCCAGCACATTGTATAGACACAAACATGCCAGCACATTGTATAGACACAAACATGCAAGCACATTGTATAGACACAAACATGCAAGCACATTGTATAGACACAAACATGCAAGCACATTGTATAGACACAAACATGCAAGCACATTGTATAGACATATACATGCAAGCACATTGTATAGACACAAACATGCAAGCACATTGTATAGACACAAACATGCAAGCACATTGTATAGACACAAACATGCAAGCACATTGTATAGACACAAACATGCAAGCACATTGTATAGACACAAACATGCAAGCACATTGTATAGACACAAAGATGCAAGCACATTGTATAGACATAAACATGCAAGCACATTGTATAGACACAAACATGCAAGCACATTGTATAGACACAAACATGCAAGCACATTGTATAGACACAAACATGCCAGCACATTGTATAGACACAAACATGCCAGCACATTGTATAGACACAAACATGACAGCACATTGTATAGACACAAACATGCAAGCACATTGTATAGACACAAACATGCCAGCACATTGTATCGACACAAACATGACAGCACATTGTATAGACACAAACATGCAAGCACATTGTATAGACACAAACATGCCGGCACATTGTATAGACACAAACATGCCGGCACATTGTATAGACACAAACATGCAAGCACATTGTATAGACACAAACATGCCAGCACATTGTATAGACACAAACATGCCAGCACATTGTATAGACACAAACATGCAAGCACATTGTATAGACACAAACATGACAGCACATTGTATAGACACAAACATGACAGCACATTGTATAGACACAAACATGCCAGCACATTGTATAGACACAAACATGCAAGCACATTGTATAGACACAAACATGCAAGCACATTGTATAGACACAAACATGCCAGCACATTGTATAGACACAAACATGCAAGCACATTGTATAGACACAAACATGCCAGCACATTGTATAGACACAAACATGCCAGCACATTGTATAGACACAAACATGCAAGCACATTGTATAGACACAAACATGCAAGCACATTGTATAGACACAAACATGCCAGCACATTGTATAGACACAAACATGCAAGCACATTGTATAGACACAAACATGCAAGCACATTGTATAGACACAAACATGCAAGCACATTGTATAGACACAAACATGCAAGCACATTGTATAGACACAAACATGCAAGCACATTGTATAGACACAAACATGCAAGCACATTGTATAGACACAAACATGCCAGCACATTGTATAGACACAAACATGCAAGCACATTGTATAGACACAAACATGACAGCACATTGTATAGACACAAACATGCAAGCACATTGTATAGACACAAACATGCAAGCACATTGTATAGACACAAACATGCAAGCACATTGTATAGACACAAACATGCCAGCACATTGTATAGACACAA
>OY744539.1:80840350-80872850 GCA_963556195.1 Sepiola atlantica | reverse complement strand
AGTACTCCTTTAGCTCTCAAGCCTGAAGTTAAGAACATTAATTTTCCTCTCCACAATTGACCACTTGATTATGTTATTGTATATCTTTCTTTTGGTCTCTTGGTCTTACCGGATTCCAGGACAAGAATTCATCTAGCCTGGTGGAGTATCCAGCTAAGTGTTGTTACTTGAGGTAACATCACTAGGAGAAGGTGCACCATTCCTTGTATGAGCTAATGTATAGCCATGTCGAGATCTTATTTGGGCTTTGAATACTATGTTATTTTGAATAGTTGGTCAAAGGTTTACTTGTAGGGTACAATAACTTCATATCAGGTTGACTGACAAACCGTTTTACAGAGAGACCGAAGACAAACGAGGATGGTGTCTAGTAGGTAATTCAAACTCCCCCGTACGTACGCATGTCTATATCTGATTGTGTGTGCATTAGGAAATGTGTTATTAAATGTGTACGTTTTAGTGCTGTTCGTTGTTTTTTTTATATGGAGAAAATCAAAGCATATTTTTCCAGATTAAAATTAAATTGTTTGCTTACGAATATCATTTAAAATATCTTCACTGAATTCCTCTAACGTGTCAGGTGACCATATTCGGATGACGCGCTTCCTCACCCGACCGACAGAGAATCTTTATTCAATTTATGGTCATTTTTCAAGTGTGTATTAGTGAATCCCTCTCTCACACACACACACACACACACACATGTACATGTACACACATTCAAGACAAGCACACACACACACACACACATGTACACACATTCAAGACAAGCAAGTCCTGGGGGCATATATCAGAAAGAACAGTTGGAAATAAGTTATACACCATCCACTATTACTATGCAATCTCTACAGCTACATATCTAGAAAACGGAGCTGTTAAACCTGACATCGTAATATGGGACAAAAGGGAGAAAGTAGCAACCCTAGTTGAAGTCAGTGTCCCTAATGATGCCGGATTAAACAGAGCTGAAATACCAAGGTCTTATGTACGACATGAAAAGAAACTGGAATCTTAGGAAAATCTCCATCATACGAGTAATTATAGGAGCAACAGGACTAATGAAAAAGAATTTCAAAAGCTATCTGGCGAGTATACCCGGTGAACCGAGTGCAAGAGAGATACAAACAATTGCATTTAAACGGACGGTTAGAATCTTAAAGAGATCTCTCGGCTGGAGTGTCTAAAATAGCCGGTGAATGTCTGGCATCCGGTAGGATTCACCATCCCCAGCAAAAAGAAAAAGATAAGAAAATAAAAAAAATGAAAAAAACAAGGAGCAAAACCGCATTACAAGTATCCAAACTAATCGCACTTCTAATTCTTAATTGTTTTTGTAAATGTAACAAGTCGTTGTGGGTTTTCGAAACGGATTGTTTCTTTTTCTTTTCAATGAACGACTTCAAAATGTCACGAACTCATTTCTGCTCAATCTAATTCATCCCTAAACAAGGCACATTACCACTGAGATGTAAGGGACTACTGTGAATTAGGGGCCAGCTTTTTTAGGGACGCCCGAAGTGGGGAGTTGTGCAGCAAGATGCTCATTCACATTACATTTAAATCTCTGTATGTTGGTACAGTCAGAGAAACCGGGAGCAGGGATGGAATTCCAAAGGTTAGCAGTTCGAGGAAAGAAGCCATTAGAGCAGATAACCTTCCGGCATCTGAAAACGTCTACAGTCAAGGGGTGGAATTTAGCTGAATGTCGGCGCTATTTACGTCTCGAGGGCACCAGAGCAGCAAGTTCGTCGGAGCACATTCTATTAAAGTACTTGTGTAACAAGAACACGGATGTAACATTGCGACGATGGGACGGGGTGGAGCTTGGTAGACAGTGGTGGACCTATTAGATTAGAGACTCTATTTTGAAACCTGTCTAAGAAGGAGAGACTAGTGGTTGGTGCACCAGCCCGGATGTGTCACCAATACTCTATGCATAGGCGATCGTGGCTTTGTAGAGATAGATATCGGATACCAGCAGGTGTGAGAAGTTTTCTAGCATAGTTGAGGGAGCCCACTTTTCTTGAGCAGCCTTGGCATTATTTTCTGTGTATTTATTCCAATTCATATTATCTGTGGATGTTAAGGCGAGGAGCTTAAATGTTCGACACCTGGTTAGGGTGCTAGTACCTATAGCGTTGAAGGACGGTCGCTTTGTCTTAGTAACATTAAATGTTACCATCCATTTATGTCCTCATTCAACTACAGACTGAAGGTAATTTTCTAAGTAATCAGCCGCCATTTCCTTGGATATGTGCGCGTTCGTTTTGCCCACATGTCGAGAATAGAGTGTGGTATCATCAGCAAATATACACATCTCGGACACAATTGCATCCGGGAGGGCATTCATTAAAATCAGGAATAATAAAGGTCCAATGATCGACCACTGGCGCACACCTGCATTAATGTGATGCTGTTTGGACGTACGGCCATCTACGACAACCTGAGTCTTTCTTTTGGCTAGTAAGGATATGATTTTATTAAGTATTCGTTCAGTAATACCGTACGAATTAATTTTCATAAGAAACCCTTCATGCCACACCTTGTCAAAGACCCTAACGTCACCTGTTTTGTCCAGGACATTTGCTTTTAGAATGATTTTTGTCAATACCACGGATTTTTTTTTTTTTTTTTTTAATATTTATACAATACAGTGGAAACAGATAAAACATATGTCATATGATTTATGGTGTGTGTGTTTTTAATGTATTTCCTATCAAATACGGAGAGCACAAGTGGTGAAATGGATGTCAACGCGGACTATGGAATCGGCTCAGTCCAAATTCAATCGCATTTATGGTATTCACTTGTATAACAAAAACGTTCCTCTGTCTGTATCAGCCCAGACACCGTTGCATACCCGTTCGGACTCTCGCTATCTTGTTGGTTGATGTGTTGTCCTTGCTGTTGTGTTGTTGGCGGTGGCATAGGAAGCAAATTCATGCGTTTCGTCGTTTTTGCTAGCTGGACTTCACCACCACGTTGTGATTTGTTCGGTATTAAGTATATCTCGCTGCTTTCCGGGAAGACATAGACTGGAAGAACGTGGTTATATATAGAATTAAAACAAAATGAAATAAACAGAAAGTCTTTAACACATAATAAAATATATTATTTGGTATTTACAGGATTTGAGTTTTCTTAGTAAGTGCAAAAAGGTTTAGTTTCTGCTTAATTGACGCTGGGTATATTATGATCAGTTTCGCGACTTCCTTCGACATGAAGAAGACTTATAATTAGTCAGAATAAGAATAAAGGGGTGAGGGGTTCGCTTCACAGTCTCGCTGACTGTTCTGTAACTGTTCGGTAAATTCTCTGAATTGTAACTGACAAATTCACTTCGCGCAACACTTTTTATAATAAAGTATGCTTACTTGGCTTCGCCCGAGACGAATCCTTGCATCATGTCCAATACGCGTTTTGATTGGCTGCCGGCTTGATCTAAATTCGGTTTGGTTTTCATTCGAATTATCTCATGTACTGATTACTCTTGCCAGATATTTTCGACACATATGCCATATCTGGCCCTAACCGACCTTTATTCGCTTTCGACGGTTTTAACTAACTCGTAGACAAAACAAAATGTATTATATTTTTCGAAACCTTTCATAATCGTGTGAATTCATAATTTCTGACTAGCTCAGTATATTTCTCCAAATATACACTAGTACATATACTCACCCTAATCCCTTCATAGGGCCCCCAGCACATTGTCATACTGGGAAATATATGAACCATCTATGTGTTAAATAGCAACTTATGTTTAATGAATTGTTTACAATGAATTGTGTACAATTGATATTCGTTTCGACATTAAATACCCCTTAAAATGGTTGGTGTGCCGTTTAGACAAGCCAAACCTGTAGATTTTGCAAGTTGCAATAAATTATTATAATGAAGATATTTTTGTAAGTGGGATAAAGAAAGTGTGTTTCTTGGGGGATTTCAATAAATGTTGCCCTACTCAAGAATTCGTGTCGAATCTCGAATTAAAACTCGAACTGTTCTTGCAAAACTAACAAAACGAGTCTTATCTCAAATTGAAAACGGATTTTTTGTTAGTAGAAACGAAAACTTTTCGAAATGCTTCAAACCTTCCGAAAAATCTTCGACAATAAAAAATCATAGAATTTTTTTTATTAATGTGAAATGTGAAACTTTACAAAATGCTTTAGACCTTCCGAAAAATCTTCGACAATAAATAATCATAGAATTTTTTTTTTTGAAATGTGAAACGTTTCGAAATGCTTCAAACCTTCCGAAAAATCTTCGACAATAAAAGATCATAGAATTTTTTTTTTTGAAATGTGAAACTTTTCAAAATGCTTCAAACCTTCCGAAAAATCTTCGACAATAAAAAATCATAGAATTTTTTTTATGAAATGTGAAACTTTTCAAAATGCTTCAAACCTTCCGAAAACTCTTAGACAATAAAAGATCATAGAGATTTTTGTTTTGAAATGTGAAACTTTTCAAAATGCTTCAAACCTTCCGAAAAATCTTCGACAATAAAAGATCATAGAATTTTTTATTTTAAATGTGAAACTTTTCAAAATCCTTTAAACCTTCCGAAAAATCTTAGACAATAAAAGATCATAGAATTTTTTTTTTGAAATGTGAAACTTTTCAAAATGCTTCAAACCTTCCGAAAAATCTTCGACAATAAAAAATCATAGAATTTTTTTTTGAAATGTGAAACTTTTCAAAATGCTTCAAACCTTCCGAAAAATCTTAGACAATAAAAAATCATAGAATTTTTTTTTTTTAATGTGAAACTTTTCAAAATGCTTCAAACCTTCCGAAAAATCTTCGACAATAAAAGATATAGAATGTTTTTTTTGAAATGTGAAACTTTTCAAAATGCTTCAAACCTTCCGAAAAATCTTAGACAATAAAAAATCATAGAATTTGTTTTTTGAAATGTGAAACTTTTCAAAATGCTTCAAACCTTCCGAAAAACTTCGGCAATAAAAGATCATAGAATTTTTTTTTTTGAAATGTGAAACTTTTCAAAATGCTTCAAACCTTCCGAAAAACTTCGACAATAAAAGATCATAGAATTTTTTGTTTTGAAATGTGAAACTTTTCAAAATGCTTCAAACCTTCCGAAAAATCTTCGACAATAAAAGATCATAGAATTTTTTTTTTTAAATGTGAAACTTTTCAAAATCCTTTAAACCTTTCGAAAAATCTTAGACAATAAAAGATCATAGAATTTTTTTTTTGAAATGTAAACTTTTCAAAATGCTTCAAACCTTCCGAAAAATCTTAGACAATAAAAAATCATAGAATTTGTTTTTTGAAATGTGAAACTTTTCAAAATGCTTCAAACCTTCCGAAAAATCTTCGACAATAAAAGATCATAGAATTTTTTTTTTTGAAATGTGAAACTTTTCAAAATGCTTCAAACCTTCCGAAAAATCTTCGACAATAAAAAATCATAGAATTTTTTTTATGAAATGTGAAACTTTTCAAAATGCTTCAAACCTTCCGAAAAATCTTAGACAATAAAAAATCATAGAATTTTTTGTTTAGAAATGTGAAACTTTTCAAAATGCTTCAAACCTTCCGAAAAATCTTCGACAATAAAAGATCATAGAATTTTTTTTTTTAAATGTGAAACTTTTCAAAATGCTTCAAACCTTCCGAAAAATCTTCGACAATAAAAGATCATAGAATTTTTTTTTTGAAATGTGAAACTTTTCAGACTTAATAGACATCAACATAGAAAACAGTGTTCTAAACAATGATTTGTACTTTCTTATTCAAAAGCGTCAAAGTTCAATAAAAAAATATTTTGATGGTAAACGTATTATAAGTTTCACTGTGAAAACAGATAAAATCCCGATTCATAAAACAATCTTCGATAAGACGGAAAAAGATGATGAATAAGAGATGTAAACTGCAAATGTGCCAACCTCATCTGCATAAAGTGATGAACTGGCTTCTTTCCTTCCGTTATCTCGGATGAAATTCGACCAACAAATATACGTTTGCAAAGAATATTTTTAAATAGTTTAGCAAAAGTGCAGATTTTAGTTTTAAACGAGTATAAATATAAATTAAATATCATAAAAAAATTATTTTCTTTTCTTATTAAACGTTTTCTCCGTTAGCTGCAGAATACGCACTGATATGGCTGAGTGTCCTCCAAGTCCTACGATCTTGGGCCAAGCTGTTCGTTTGGTTTATGTTCATGTTCGGAAGTTGACGGTGATTAAGTGGATATTGACACGGGCTGAAGACCTGAGTGTTCCAAGTTCGAATCCAGTCGGTTCCACAAAAACACTTTCACTTAGGGATGTTGACGAACTTCTCGTGGTCCTTCCCGTAAATACCCGATGTCTTTCCAGAAAGATTTCTAACTAGAAAAAAATCGGAGAAACTAATGCCATAACCAGAATCATTTGATTCACACGAAAGAAGAAGAAGAAGAAGAAGAAGAAGATGTTCATGTTCGTACATTTACAAACATATTTAGAAGTTGTTCTCCACCATCTTTGATGAACTCGGTGTGAATATTATCAAGCCCGGGAATTTTGTCTTTTTTCAAAGATAGAATAACATGCTCCATTTCGCCTTTCAAAATAGTTGATAGTGTGTCTTCCGCATTCTCATCGACTTGTTGGCTGTTAGTTGAGTCACCCATATTTAGCTCTTCATAAAATTGCGCTCACCGTTCAAAAATCTCATCTTTGTCATATAGGATTTTGCTGTGCTTATCCTTAATTCTCCATCTTATGTTTCTTGGCTTTGCCTTTAGTTTTTTTTAAGCTGCATAGTTTGTGAGGGGGTAGTGTACTGATTAAGTCTGCCTCTGCCTCTTTATCGATTTCAAATATTTTGTCTTTCCTCATGAGCTTTTTCGACTCAGCTTTTGCTATCTTGTATTCTTTGAAAGAACATCGTTTCTTCTTTCTTATCTTATGATTGTTCTCAATAGCTTGTTTTGGCATTGTTTGGCATTGTTTGGCATCCAATCAGGAGATAAAGGTTTAATTTGCAAAATCTTTGATGCTTTAAAACAGCAAATTTGGATCTGAAACTTCAGAAAAAAGGGCAAAGAAGTTTTGAAGCTTGAGTTTAAAGGCATATTTGACATGTTATCCTTTTAAGATACTAAGGTTTCATCTTTGGGTCACAGATTGTTTTTGTACCCATTAAAAAGAAAACCTTACTTTTTACTATTAAAAAGTTTCATTAATTTCATTAAGTAGTTTCATTAATTTCATTAATTTCATAATGAAATTTCATACATTTTCTTTGTCATAAATTTATTTATTTATTATTTATTGTCATTTAGTTCATTATTGTCATTATTTGTTGTATCTTTATTTGTCATTTATTTATTGTTTATTGTCATTTATTTGACGTTTATTGTCATTTATTTCATAAATTTTTATGAAATTTCATGAAATTTCATAATTTCATTAGTTGCATTAATTTCATTAATTTCATTAAGTAGTTTCATTAATTTTAAAAAAATATATTTTTTAAATAATTAAACCTTACTTTTTACCATTAAAAAGAGAACCTTACTTTTGTTCCAACTAGATCGTGGTCAGATATGTCCAGTTTGCTGATAGTCGCACTATCAAGAACCGTCCGCCAGACTTCGAACTTGCGGGTTAAACTAAAGTCAATCTGATTTTTTGTCCTTCCATTAAAGGATGTCCAAGTGAAGAGTCTCTTCTTTTGGAACAAGGTATTGGTCGCAATGAGATCATTTCTGACGCAGAATTGTGTAAGAATTTCGCCCCGAGGGTTTGCATTTCAAATCGTGTGCTTCATAAAATACAGGGTGTTTCAAAAGTCTTGGGAACATAACGATTTTTAATAACTCAAAAACTATTAGGAGTTGAAAAATGAAATTGGTACCGTTGGAAAGGTTAAAGTTTCAAGTTTTGTGGGGAATCTTCAAAGTTGCTCAATATGAGCACCATTCGTCACACAGCAGACATCTAGTCGATAGTCCATTTTCTGCCAAACGCGTTCCAGCATCTTGACGTCAATGGTTCCCACAACTGCCGTTACTCGAGCCTTTAGTTCGTCAATATCTCTTGGAAGGGGCGGTACATAGACTTGTTGCTTGACAAAGCCCCAAAGGAAAAAGTCACACGGGGTAAGATCTGGAGACCTAGGAGGCCAGGGCATGAGAACGTCATCACCTCGCCCAGATCTCCCAATCCATCTACCAGGCAGCCTTGTGTTAAGAAACTGCCTTACTCTAAGACTCCAGTGTGGTGGTGCACCATCTTGTTGAAAAATGAAGTCATCAGATTCTGCTTGTTCCAACTGAGCCATTAACCAGTCTTCCAGCATGTTGAGATAGGATTCACCAGTGATAGTTGCCTCTTCAAAGAAGAACGGTCCATAGACACCTTTCTTGGAAATTGCACAAAACACGTTCACTTTTGGTGAATCTCGCTCGTGCTCAAGAAGTTCATGAGGATTCTCAGTACCCCATATGCGAGTGTTATGCTTGTTAACTTTGCCATTCAGATGGAAGGTCGCCTCATCGCTAAAAACAAGCCGGTCATCAAAGCCGTTATCTTCCAACTTCTCTTGCATTGCAATGCAAAAGTCACGGCGAAGTGGCTTATCAGTGTCCTTCAACTTTTGGACCAACTTGAGCTTGTAAGGTACCATTTGCAGTCGTTTCCTTAAGACACGCCAGACAGTTGCTGGAGCAAGCTGAAGTTCCCTGCTGGCTCTTCTCACTGATTTACGGGGGCTCCGCTGAAAGGCTGTCCGAACTTGCTCAACTGCATCTTCTGAAGTTGAAGGGCGACCTGTTCGCTTACTTGGGCACAAACACCCATCTTTCACAAATTTAGCATGCCATCTGACAATAGATTTCCTTTCAGGGGCTTCTTTTTTAAATTTCCTGCGAAATGCACGCTGAACACATGTCCACGATTCAGTCTTTGCAAATTGGAGGACGCAAAATGCCTTGTCTTGTTTAGAGAACGCCATTACTGCACCTGGAAAGATAACACGAAAATCATTAGTATGACCAAAAACTTGATTAAGCAAGCTTTAAAATGGCACCAGTTTCATTTTTCTACCTGGAATAGTTCATGAGATATACGCATTTGTAATGTCCCAAGACTTTTGAAACACCCTGTACATTAACTCTAATTGTTTCAGTGATTTTACAGTTATTAATATTTGTGATAAAATGGAAGGTAGTAATAATAATTAGCCGACGTTAACGCTGAAATCATCGCTGTAACTGTCATCCATCCGCACTCTGTTTCTCGCATTAGTGTACATATTCTGTACTAGCAGGAGGAGTGGCTTATCCGGCTAGTACAGAATATGTACACTAATGCGAGAAACAGAGTGCGGGTGGATGACAGTTACAGCGATGATTTCAGCGTTAACGCCGGTGTCCATCGAGGATCGGTCCTTAGTCTACAGTTGTTCATCATTGTCTGTGAGGTCCTGTCTGGAGAATTCCGCACTGGATACTCTTGGGAACTTTTGTATGTCGATGACCTTGTTGTCATAGCTGAGACCATAGATGAGCTTGCTGAGAGACTCAAAGTATGGAAAGACGGAATGGAAGCTCAAGGACTGAGGGTCAACCCCACAAAGACGAAAGACATGGTCAGTGGTCCTGAACTGCATGCACTAAATGGCTCCAGCCAACACCCATGTGCAGTGTGTAGAAAAGGGGGTAAGGATCAACGCCATACCGTGTAACCATTGTACTCTATGGGTGCACAAAAAAATGTACAGGAGTACGTGGTAGACTCGCACCAGACCTTGACTTCGAATGTAAAAGGTGTTAGGAACTTTCTCGATCAATTGAGCGTCGCTCTTGCCAGAAAATGAAAGTTGGTTAAGACACTCTGGAGGTGGTAGACTCCTTCTACTACCTGGGAGATATGCTGAGTGCAGGTGGAGATTGTGAGCTCAGCTCTAATATCATAGTAAAGACAGCATGGGGGCAAATTTAGAGAACTTCGGCCCATCTTGATATCTAGTGCCATCCCTATTACCACCAGAATGAAAGTCTTTGACAGCTGTGTCAGAAATGTCATGTTGTATGGTAGTGAATGTTGGGCTCTCACCCAGTCCTCACTCATCAGACTCCGCCGGAACGATGGGGCCATGATTCGATGGAGATGCCACATTAAATATAAGACCAGACCCAGTATGTTAGGTCAGAGACGTTGCTCGAGACATTAGCCATCGAACCACTGGGCGTTATTCTTAGGGCGAACAGACTACGTTGGTTTGGGCATGTTAAAAGAATCACCAAATGTAGAGATCTGAAAGTGGTCGGTCAGAAGAAAGCCGGACGCCCAAAGAAGACCTGGAGAGAACCCATCAGGCATGACCGTATACAGTGGCAGATGGTGATGGTGGACTCCCACGACCGTGACCACTGGAGAAGATGTATAAAGACCACCAGACAATGTCGAACCCCTGACGAAAGAAAACACAGACACTAAACTAGGATAGTGAGTGTGAGTTTGTAGCTGGCGTTGACCGGGAGTCTGTTTACTTGCATTGAGTTTGAGTAACAGGTTAAATATAAAAAGAAAAATGAAAGTGTTTGTAGGTGGGAAAATATTTTACATGTAACGGTTGGAATAAAAAAATGCCAAGCAATAAATGCAAACCCCATTTAACTCAAAATAATTTACGTGACTGAAATAGGAATTCAAAAAAGTATTTATTTTCATGTAGCAAGTGGTTATTAACGCAACGCCATTGAAAATGAAAAAACGAAGCGATGTTTTTGATTTTAAATCTAATGAAAAGAATTATTATAAAAAAAATATATCATTTGCAATTTTTCAAATAGTCATGAAGAGTCTTAAATAACAGTTTCGATAAGGAATCGATAGAGTAATTGCTTGAATTCAATTAATGTAAAACATTTATTTATTTTCTTGGCGAAAATGGTTTGCGTGCTGTTTTTTTAATCTAATGGAAACAATATATATATATATATATATATATATATATATGTGTATGTGTGTGTGTGTGTGTGTGTGTGTGTGTGTGTGTGTGTGTGTGTGTTATAGTGAAATAAATTCCAGAAGGAAATCCGGGTATGAGAGCTCAATGTAATAAACAGAGCAAGAATAAAATTAAAATAAAGTAACACGGAATCACATAATCATCGGTGCAATAATTTATTTCAACCTTCCGGTATTGTCAAGCATCCAAGTGAGGTGATTACAGTTTTGAAAATGAGAAAAGAGAAATTCACACTCACCAATTCAATATACATATAGAGAGAGCGACAACATATCTAATACATATCTTGAGAGAGGGGGAATGAGCTATTTAAGACGTAAATCGAGGAGGAGGAGGAGAGTGAAAACATATTTAATATATTTTTAGAGAGAGGGGGTAGCATGATTGATAACGGAAGGCAATACAGTGAGGGGGAAGGAGAGCAATATATATATATATATATATATATATATATATATATATATATATATATATAAAGAGAGGGTGATTGTAAGATTTACCACGGACGGTGTGTAGGGGTTGGGAAAGTAGTCAAGGTATCTTAAAAAAAGAGGTCAGCTTATATCATTTAGTATAGCTTAAATATTTTCAATACTTTCAAATCTTACATTAGGCTTTTATAATAAGAATGCATTGTGTGTAATTAAACAGAAGAAAAAAATCTATTACATCATCGGACGCCATTTGTATTTGTCTGCTTGATCAACAGCGAATACTTCTATCCAATCAGCGACCGCGTTGTCTGCTTGAATAGCAACGGCCCGTATGTAGCAATTTTAGTTCCCTTTTTGTTGAGTGTAATAAAGCTTCAGCATTTAAATGCATTTGCTATTATTACACCTGAAACAAATGATAAGATTAATAATAATAATAATAATAATAATAATAATAATAATAATAATAATAATAATAATAATAATAATAATAATAATAATAATAATAATAATAATAATAATAATAATAACAAGCCGCGCGTGCGTGGTCCCCCTCTGTATGTGACCTGATGTGGCGAGTGTAAAATGCAATAAATTTTGGCAATTTGGGGCATTTTTGACCCCCCCCCCTTTGACCCCTTGGGTACGCGAACCAGAATTTTTCTGAGGTCAAGGATGCTCATTTTATATCCAGAACAATTGACGCTACATTTTGGCCAAGGTTCAGAAAAATTGTATGGATGGATCAAACGTTATGGGAGAAAAGGGTCATTTTTTGCCATTTTGGGGGGTTTTGACCCCCTGGGGGCGCGAACCAGATTTTTTCCAAGGTCAGCGATACTTATTTTCTATTAGAAACAATTGCCTCCACATTTTGACCAAGTTTCAGAGAAATTTAATGGATGGATGAAAAGTTATGGGGCAAAAAATGTCATTTTTTGCCATTTCGAGTCCTTTTGACCCCCTGGGGGGCTAACCAGATTTTTTTTTCAAAAATCGGAGAATGTCACTTTCTAACCTGACCAAAGTTACAACTTCATGCAAAATTTCAGAGAAATTCAATGGATGGTTGCGGAGAAAAATCCGGACGGAAGGACGGACGGACGGACAAACGGACGGACGGACATGCCTCAAAACATAAGTCCCCCGATTTTATAAATCGGGCTACCAATAATAACAACAATTGAGAGATGTATCAACATCATAATTTATTTACCACATAATGGATGCAAACATCAACCTGATTCAATAGCAGAAGACAACGAAGCCATTAAACTCTGTGACACGAAGAACGACAACAGCCGAGAGTTGCAAACCTATATCTATATACTACTAAAACTTGACTGCGTGTCCCCGTGCACACTTGATGAATTCGGTGCGATATTATCTATTAAAAATAGAGGTGAGATTAACTGCGAACAGGTTGTTGTCGTCACCCATAAAAACTAGAGAGAGGGGAAGAAATGAGGTTCTATCTAGACAGCCTGTGACTCAAAAGTTCACAAATCGTTAACTAGACAAACTGTCTAGACAACTGGAGGTATGCTATGCTCGTATCTTGTTATTGTGCACACTGGATGATGTCACGAAATCGAATAATGGGCGAATGATAAGAGAAGTAGCGAGAAGATGCGAATGGCGTAAATAATTAAAAGATAGGGAGAAAGATAAAAGAAGGGGGAGAAAGAGGAACAGCAGAGAGATTTATGACGTCATAAAGCTACCGTCCATCCTTTATGGTATCTTCCATTGTACATGGTGCGGGAATCAGTGTTCCGATGTAATGACGAATCTGCCAAAATTTATTCGTTTATATATATATATATATATATATATATATATATATATATATATATATATATATATAGTAAGCTATGAAAATATATTTATGGCAATTAAGCTACACAGAGGCTCCCGCGTTTCATCCCTGGGGGAATCTTCAGGCTAAAATGCCTGAAGATTCCCCCGGGGATGAAACGCGGGAGCTTCTGTGTAGCTTAATTGCCATAAATATATTTTCATAGCTTACTACCTAGCTCTACTTACGCATCGAGCACTGTTGAAGTAAATACTGAAAATTGATACGTAAAAAATGATATCTCCTTATAAAATTTTATGTGGATACATGAAATACTAATATATATATATATATATATATATATATATATATATATATATATATATATTTCTGCCAAGATTCAATTGTCGATATATTTTTACTTGAAAAAGTAAATGTTTATAAACACACGAATCTTAGAAGATTCATCATTATATTGGATCACTGATTTCATTGATGTTAAAAAATACTGATTAACGAATAAAATATTTTGAAATTCTAAAAGGTTTTTTTTGTACTGACCCAACGAGTCACAGGTATATAATAAAACCTGAACGTGTCTTTTCATTAGTCATGACAGTTGCATAAGATAAAAATATATCTGTAAAATCAAACTAGAAAATAAGCCAATAAAATGGAAATCGAAAGAATAGGGTCTCTTAAAACTATCACAACATCTGTAATATGTAATAACCGCTTTAGGTATGGCGACGCAGAGCACATATACAAATGTTGTTATAATAACTGCTTACGTCTCGCTTTCATGAGTTCAAAAACGTGAATTGCTCATCGTTTTTGGAGCGCATTATCAATGCAAAACCGAATGGATATTTCATTACATCTACATCAAAGAAGATACAACCTGAGAGTGGAAGATTTTGAAGTGGCTAAACTCAACCCCAGGGAGACGAGCCACTAACCAGAATGAAACAGAGAGGACTCACAGGGAAAGAAACATATGTCCAGAGTGCAGCAGAAAAGAACGGAAGTTTTTGAAGTGGCTAATCACTCAACCCCAAAGGAAAAGGAACATATTTCTAAAGTGAAGAAGAGAAGACGGAAGTTTTTGAAATGCCTTATTACTCAACCTTAGTGAGAGAAACATATGTCCATGGTGAAGCAGAGAGGACGGAGTTTTTTTAAGTTTAATTTTTTAACCCCAAGGGAGAGGAGCATATGTCTAGGGTGAAGCAGAGAGGACTGAAGTTTTTGAAGTGGCTAATTACTCAACCCCAGGGAGAGGAACATATGTCCAGGTTTAAGCCGAAAGGTCGGAAGTTTTCGACGTGGCTAATTACTCAACCCCAGGGAGAGGAACATATGTCCAGGGTGAAGCAGAGAGGACCCCCAGAGAGAGGAACATATCTCCAGAATGAAGCAGAGAGGACAGAAGTTTTCGAAGTGGCGAATTACTCAACCGCAGGAAGAGGAACATATGTCCAGGGTGAAGCAGAGAGGACCCCCAGTCAGAGGAACATATTTCTAGGGTGAAGCAGAGAGGACGAGAATTTTTTATATGGCTAATTACTAAACTCTAGGGAGAGAAACATATGTTAGGTAAGTACGATTCGATCTGTAGTCTCTTAGCATTTGTTCTATTTTTCAGTTTAAACAATGTCGCTGTGAACGATTGAGGCCCACATTTACGTCTGCGACAATTTTGTAAATTAATAACGAGTCTGTCACGGTCGCTCAGTGTGTGTTTTGTCGCCGATTCAATATTTACCGAAAAAAATCTGTTCGAACTCATAAGAAAATCTTACTTTGGGTTCATGAGTTACACTAGTGAATATCAGATCAGCGGAAATACCATAATCGGTATGTACCCAAGAAAGTGTAGAATAGGTCACACAAGCTTTGATAAACAGTCTTAATCGCTCTTCTCTGTGACATGTTTGTGAAACTGGCATCGATAATCGTTCGATGAAGCGTATTTTGCATTGACACCTGCATTTCCACCTCCCTATAAATTGGTCATTGGATAATAGTTGAGACTTCGCAACTGCGCACAGTGGCACATCAAATGTGAGTAATTTTTTGGCCAATGAAAAAACTCATTTTGTCATTTTCATTTAAAAGGCATTGTGAATTAATATAATTGTCGTCATTTAGATCTTGAAAGACCGCTGACCAAGTGACGTTTTTGAAGAGCATATTGCAAACGCTGTTATTGTGAGCTCCGAACATTATATCGAGATGATTAACAAGTTTGTTGTGTTTGAATCACAACGAACTACGTGTGTGGTTTTAACAGGATAGGATGACGGTCCACACAGCCAGTTCTTTACCCTCTCTTCGATGACCACCACATTCCTAGGTTTGCTGACAATCCTTGGCCCCTTCGGTCTCAACACTTGCCCATGTATAATTATTTTCTTGTGGAAACCTTAAGATACGTGTTTATGAACATAAACCCGATACATGAGACAATTTGAACGAATATATTCGTTATTTGCGTGGAAGTCGCCCAAATCGACATAACAATGATGTACAGTTGAGGTCAACTTAAAAAAACAACTTTAGAAATGCATCCATAAAACCGGACAGCACAGGAAAAATGGTGTTGTTTTCCACACATGATTTTCTCAAATGTTAATTCAATGCAAACACATAGCAAAAGAAAAACATTTTGAAGATAAAATTAATGATTTTGTGGATGTTTTTATAAATGTCCGTCGTCTCTGCCTCGCCCTATATACATTGATTAGCAAAATCAAAAAGGACCTAGAAACACTAATAAACACAATTAAAATATTTTGTCTGTAAATCAAGGGAGGCGCGATAGCGCTCTATCCCTTAATAGACTTCAAAAACGGCCTATGCTAGAAATCTCATTTCTTTCATCAATCATAACTCAAAAACCGATAAACCAAATTAGTTAAAACTTTGCACAAAATGTTTTTATTGATAGGTTCTATAAATGTGTAGAATTTCAGCATCATTAGTCAAGGCAACCCAGAGATCCAGAAAGGTCAGGCATGATTTTGTGTTATCCGTACGTACGTACGTACGTACGTACGTATGTGCCACCTTGTATCTCATCAACTATTTGATGGATTCAGCTGATTTTTGACAGATATAGAGATTCTAGGGTCTAGTTGATAGCATTTTTATTTCAGTTTACCATATACCTTAGTTTTCCAGAAAATTCCAAAAAACCTTTAAAATGACCATTGTATTGAGGCATAGCCTTTACAAAACTAGTGACATTCCATGATAAATGCCAGTATACTGAAATCATATGCCCTTAATAGGGTTAAGATGAAAATTCATATACACTAAATGTACAAAAGCAAGGAAATTCCCAAATGTTGACACTTTTATTGTCATTAAGGGTATGCGAGCACAACAGGGCTATGTATTTTACTGGTAAGAATTTTTCTTCAGCGCACCTCACACACTTCATCCACTCATGCATAGAGATTTATACTGTAGTGATGTGATAATGAAATGGTTTGGTTGATGTGTAGTCATACCCTTAATTAATTACAATAAAAGTGTAAAAATTTGGGAATTTCCTTGCTTTTGTACATTTAGTGTATATGAATTTTCATCTTAACCCTATTAAGGGCATATGATTTCAGTACACTGGCATTTATCATGGAATATGAATGGAGTTCAAGATTAAGAAATAATCACTAGTAGCGATGAAGAAAGGAAAATCGGGAGAACACTTGATGAACGCGATAATTATAAATACCTGGGTATTCTGGAAACGGGTATTCTTAAACAAGCAGAAAAACGAGAAAAGTGTTGAAACTAAAGTATATACTACAAAGCTGGAATAAACACTTCGACAATACCCTTAGTCAGATACACTGGACCCTTAGTAAAGTAGACAAAAGAAGAACTCAAAGACCTGCATCATAGAATGAGGAAATTAATGACGACGTACAAAGCACGAATTTAGTTGAAACTGAGGTAGCATCAAAGCGATTCTGAAATGAGAGGTTCAAATAATTGACAACTCAAAAACGAAAATGAAGAATAGAAAGAACAACAGAAAGGAAATAGAACTATTCTCACAATTGCTCTTTTGTAAATGAACTCGGCAACATTTACCGAAATGAAGAATTCTTCGGGCTGTCGACACAGTCTAGTGGAAATCCTCCCCCCCCCCCCAATGGTGAATGATTTTCAGAAATTAATCCCATTCTTGAAACAACGTTTAATGCCTTTACATAAAAGAGAAAACTCTTTGAAAATATTTTAATCATTAAAAAGCTCCCAAAATTATCAAATCCAATTTGTATGATTGTGATTATGTTTTTTTGTTTTTTTTTTATCTTTATTTTTCCATTCGCGGATTTTTCTTTGATCATCGGGACGCGACATCTTGTTTTATACGAAGCGGGAATTGCTCAAGTTTTACATGGATGCTCGCAATGAGGTTGTTTTTAACAGTTGTAGAACTGAAGACGATGACGAAGAAATTAAATATCATTTATGTTTTTCAGTGCTGGTGATGTCGACAACGCCGGCGCCGCCGCCGCCGACGACGACAATTATGATGATGATGATCATCATCATCATCATACTCATCATCATCATCATGAGAAGAAGGAGGAAGAGATACAAATAATTACCTATACTAACAAAAATATGCGACCGGAGGGGGCATATTTTTGCTGCCTGAGACGATGGTATCATAATGAACGAACATATATTACACTACCCCTCAAAGGAGGGCGTAATCCATGGGAGTTTAGGTCTCATGACAACAGAACAGATACTAAACGATCTCCCCCCCCCCATCCCCCAAAAAGAGGAGGTAATGCCTGGAAGGATGGTATCAGTACAAACGAACATATACTACACTATGCTTCCCCCCCCCCCAACAGAACATATACTATACTAGCCTACTAAATTGAGCAGTGAAAGATAGTAGAATAGTACAATTTAAGTAATAGTATAGTTTCGGCTTCAGACAGACAGATACCAAATCTCCATTAGTAATAGATACTGATATCCGTATACAAACTTCACACATTCATTTCTAAATTCACAGTACTCTCATATTTCTTGAAGTTCTAATTAAAATCTACGTTTTGCTAAAATTAAATCCAAACTAGTGTGTGTGTGTGTGTGTGTGTGTGTGTGTGTGTGTGTGTGTGTGTGTGTGTGTGTGGGTGGGTGGGTGTGTGTGTGTGTGTGTGTGTGTGTGTGTGTGTGTGTGTGTGTGTGTGTGTGTGTGTGTGTGTGTGTGTGTGTGTGTGGGTGGGTGGGTGGGTGTGTGTGTGTGTGTGTGTGTGTGTGTGTGTGTGTGTGTGTGTGTGGGTGGGTGGGTGGGTGGGTGGGTGTGTGTGTGTGTGTGTGTGTGTGTGTGTGTGTGTGTGTGTGTGTGTGTGTGTGGGTGTGTTGTGGGTGTGTTGTGGGTGTGTGTGTGTGTGTGTGTGTGTGTGCGTGCGTGCGTGCGTGCGTGTTCACCGATAATTCTGACGTGGTGAATATAACATTGGTAAGGATTATTATTGAGACTAACTATGATAACAGTGACAGCCACTATGTTGACAACTTCCATCATGTCAGCGGTGACAACTTTCATGTCGACGGTGTCCATTACCTCGGCCGCCACCGTCTAATGTAAGAAAGGCGGAATTCAAGTGAACTAAAACTGTAATGATCTCATAGATGCAATGAGGCAGATTTAAAAAGAAAAAAGATTATACTATCTATTGTATGGATTTCACATTCAATTTTAGGTTGCACACACACACACACACACACAGAGTGAGAGAGTTTGAATTACCTACTGTTTTTTTTTAATAATCTACAAGACAGGGGAGTTTGAATTACCTACTAGACAGAGGAGTTTGAGTTACCTACTAGACACTATCCTCGAGTGTCTTCGGTCTCTCTATACAAGGGTTTGTCAGGACAACCTGACATGAAGATACTTCCCCTACAAGTAAACCATGACCAAATATTCAAAATAACATAGTATTCGAAGCCCAAATAAGACCCCCTTCGACACGTCTATACACTAACTCATACGAGGAATGATGCACCTTTTCCAAGTAATGTTATCTCAAGTAACATCACTTAGCCGGATACTCCACCAGACTAGATGAATTTTTGTCCTGAGATCCGGTAAGATCAAGAGACAAAAAAAAGATATACTATTAGTTTTCCTCTCCAATTGACATGTGAACTATGTTAGTTCACATGTCAATTGGAGAGGAAAAATAATGTTCTTAACTTCTTTACTAACTGAACGTTTGACAGGTAAAGGAGTTCATTAATGGAATATTCGAATATCTATGTATCTCATATAGAGATAAAGTGTTAGCCCCAGGAAGGAGCCCCTTGATTTCTGAGAACTTTGACTGAAGTAAAATGAAACAAAAGAGAGAGTTTGAATTACCTACTAGACACGATACTCAAGTGTCTTCGGTTTCTCTGTAAAAAGGTTTGTCAGGAAAACCTGACATGTGTATACTTCACTCTACAAGTAAACAAGGACCAAATATTCAAAATAACATAGTATTCAAAGACCAGATGAATTCTTGTCTTGGAATCCGGTAAGACCAAGAGACCAAAAGAAAGATATACTATAGCATAGTTGGTCAATTGGAATTTATTAGTAATTGGCTTGTATTTCTGAGATAAGGCGTTTTCCTTATGGGTTTCAGTGTTTGGATTGATTTCCTTATCCTGGCTGTCCTCCGGACTTCATCAGGTTTCCTGTATTGAATTCGGAAACCGTCCCTTGCTCCATTTCTTTCAGTTCTGCTACTGCTGCTAATCGCCGCAATGCTGAATGTTACTTGCAACTTTCGAACCAACGGCTTAGACCTCACGGCCATGTGTCATTAGTACAATTAGGAACCAATTTTTGATACTGTTAAACCTATGCTTTCTTTCTCTATTAGAGGTCTCTAAATCGTATTCAGCTCTATGTTTGGTTTGCTCAGTAGATTGTCATGTTCAAGCATATGAGCTGTTTCCTTAAGTTTCATCACTTTCCAGTGGGACTCACTGTTTATTAGTTTTAATTCTTCCCAGATAAGGCGATGGTCACCCTTTTCTGAAAGCAACGGAGAATTAACGAGTGTGTCCCAGAGTAAAAAAATGGAATCCGAGCATGGTACCCCCGTGACAATTGAGGGATTGGGTTCGAGAGTTCAGACAGACAGTTCCCGAGTTCGATACAGGACACCTAATGAAGGCCGGAGGGCAGAACGGCTGAAACGTTGTAAGCATGGTGGGATATACCCGATTTTTCCGTCTCCCCTCTAGTTACTGCTTTTCTATGTTCTTCCACCCTTACTTTGAGGGGGCGGCATGTTTCACCCTTGTAAACCTTCCTACAACTACATGGGATTGAGTATATGCAGTTCTTCATCATGTTCTCCTCTATGGGTGGTTTTACTCAGACTAGGTGTCTTCTGGGTGTTGATTCACTTTTGAATACCGTCCTGACGTTGTAGGGACCACATACCTTTTCAATTTTTTTCGGAGAGGCCTCGTATATATGGTAGGCAGACCGTTGAAGGTTTTTGGGATTCACCCTCTTCTCTGAAGAAATACGCACACATACATACATACATATATATATATATATATATATATATATATATATATATATATACTGAATACTTATCTTATAAACAGAGGTTTTATCTACCGATGCCAATGATACAATAATTAGCTAATTTAGGGCCAAAATTGAACCATAGTGATTCTTTGATATGAAAAGTGCGCATTAGTAAATAAATGTGTTTGTTGTTTAGGAGCACAAACTAAGCATATCATTTGTTCTTTTATATTAAAGAGGCGCTGTATAAAATGAATATGAATGAACCATACGAATATGAATACAAATAAACCATATCAGTTCTTTGATACGACAGGGTGTATGTATGTATGTATGTATGTATGTATGTATGTATGTATGTATGTATGTATGTCTCGATACGGCTCCAAAATACGCGACAGCTCTACATAAAGTTTATATTTTCTTCAACGGCGTCACCTCGTTAGAATAATATCTAAGATTTAAAACAAATATATGTATCCTTTGAGGGGCAACTGGGGTAGTTTTTTGTAATGGAGGCTAGCTTTTCCCTGCAGTTTACAATATATTAATGTAATGATTTTAAAAGAAAACAATGATGTTATATAGTAATTTTTCTTTTAAGGCTGGGGAAATTTCTCTATGTGTTCTTTCATGCGACAGGGGACGCATTAATAAATGAATGCTTTTGTTTTAGGAGCAGTAACTAAGTATAATATGTGTTCTTTAAACTGAGTATGCTAAAATGAGTATGCTTTTGGTTTAGGGGCACAAATGAACTATATGAGTTCTTTGATGCGACAGGGACGCATTATTAAATGAATGTGTTCGTTATGAATGCACAATGGATTCTTTGATACGACAGGGCCGCATTAGTAAATAGATGTTTTTGTTTTAGGAGAAAAAACTAAGAATATCATGTGTTCTCTTATATGAAAGGGGCGCTATATAAAAGAATATGCCTTGGGTTATTGGGCACAAATCAACGATATGGGTTCTTTGATACAACAGGGACGCATTTTTAAATGAATGTTTTTGTTTAAGAGCACAAATAAGCATAATATGTGTTCTTTTATATGACATGAGCGCTACTTAAAATGAATATGCTTTTGGTCCAGGGGTACAAAGGAACCATAGGGGGTTTTAATACCACAGGGACGCATTAATAAATTATAATTTTTTGTTATAGGAACACAATTGGTTCTTTGATACGACAGAGATGCCTAGCTTAATGAATGTTTTCTGTTTAAAAAGCACAAACTCATCATAATATGTGTTCTTTTATATGACATGAGCGCTATATAAAATGAATAGTGTTTAGGGGCACAAAGGAACCATCTCGGTGTTTTGATACGACAGAGGACACATTAGTAAATGAATGTTTTTATTTTATGAGCACAAACTAAGTATGATATATGTTCTTTTATATGACAGGAGCGCTATATAAAATGAGTATGCATTTGGTTTAGGGGCAAAAATGAACCATATGAGTTCTTTGATACGACAGGGACGCATTAGTAAATATTTGTTTGTTTGTTTTAGGAGTACAAACTAAGCATAATATATGTTCTTTGATACGACAGGGACGCTATATTAATGAATATTCTTTTGGTTTAGGGGCATAAATTAACCATATTGGTATTTGATACTACAGGGTGGATGTATGTTTCTGTTTCATTTTAATTCAGTCGAAGTCCTCAGAAATCACGGGTCCCCTTCCTGGGGCTTACACTTGATCTCTATAGAAGCACAAATGAACTATATGGGTTCTTTGATACGACAGAGATGCATTAGTAAATTAATGTTGTTGTTTTAGGAGCACAGATTTAGCATAATATATGTTCAAGGCCACTATATAAAATGAGTATGATTTTAGTTTAGGGACCCAAATGAACTCTATAGGTTCATTAATAAGATAGAGCTACATTAGTAAATGAATTTTTGCACAAACTGAGCATAAGTCTGAAGATTAGTAAGGAGTTAGAGCCGGAATGTGATGTTTGGGAAGAGTCGGAGCCAGAGTCTGATGTCTGGGAATGGAGTCAGAGCGAGAGGTTCAGGTCTGGGAAGGAGTTGGAGCTAGAGTGTGAGGTCTGACAAGAAATCAGAGTCTGAGGTTTGGGAAAGAGTCAGAATCGGAGCAATAAATGTAAGATTACAGTATTACATTTAAAACAGATAGCTCCAGTAAATGAATTACATTATTATTTTTCCAACGCATTAAAAACAAATGACAGGAATAAGCTAAGTGGAAGAGAAAGACGGGTTTTGGGAGAGGGTGGGAAATAATGAGAAGCGAGAAAGAGAGCCAAATAGAGAGACGGCTAGATATATATATATATATATATAGAGAGAGAGAGAGAGAGAGAGAGAGAGAGAGAGAGAGAGATAGATAGAGATAGAGAGAGATAGATAGATAGATAGATAGATAGATAGATAGATAGATAGATAGATAGATAGATAGATAGATAGATAGATAGATAGATAGATAGATATAGAGAGAGAGACGGAGAGCGATAGAAGTGTTAATATAAAGTTGTTACACACACTATTTAATTTCTTCTATTTGGTTTGTTTATGGCACCGGACAACGCCGGGTAGCCTTGCTAGTAAGAAATAAATAACAGAAAAGGTAATTACAGATAGCAGTAACCCATAAAATTCATACATATAATATAAGATATATATAATATACAATACATCTATGTGTGTGTGTTTATATTTGTGTGCGTGTGAGAATAGAATATGTGTGCATTGAGATGTAGATATAGGTTAAGCTTAATTCCTGTTGTATGCATAGGCATATTCAATTCTTTAAGTAATATTCATGTATAAAAAATATTTCCCAATATCTAAAAAATACTTGAACGGTCTATTTTTTATCCATTAGAAAGATGATTTTTTTTTTTTTTTTTTTTTGCTTTGCCATAATTATTAGAAAATAATGTAGATGAGATAGTGGAAGGTTGATATAGCGTTAGTGGAAGGTTGATATGGCAGACGTTTATCGGACTATGTGACTGTAACGATGAGGTTTTTTTAATAAGTTTTTAAATCGGCATTTGTTGCGTTACCGCTTTATTTTTTCAAACGTATTTAAAGCCTTTAAACTGCCTTTTTACTCGTTCCATAGTTCTCTATGACATATATGCTTTTTCGCGGATTTTACCTTAACGTATGGGTGTGTGTATTTCACTTAACAGGGAGGTAACGTTAATTAAGTGGATAACGACGTACACTGGCGACGTGGGTGTGCCAAGTTCGAATCCAGTCGGTTCCATAATACTACTTACAACTACGACGTGGTCCCTTCTGCAAGAATACCGACAACAGAATCTAGTTGTACCATTCTGATTCATACGAATTTACTTAACGTAACGTAGAGTGTTCAATCATTAAATTCTCTTAACTATCTCTTTCTTTTAAATGTTACTAAATCAACATTATATGTAACGCTTCCGAAAAGTCGAAATGTTTGAAACGTTACTACAAACATTTAAAACTATTTTCATAGCTCTTTTTTCCCCATAAATTAACCGGGGAGAGATGGGTGAGTACCTTATGATGTATGCGTATGTGGGAGTGTGTACCTTAAAATGTGGCGCGTTTTACACTTTTTACGTATGTGTGTGTGTTTCAATCGTGTGTTTCAATCGTTATACGCTCATAGTTCTTGTACGTGTATCTGTCCCTTTCTGTTCTTTCTTTTTTTTTTATAATGTGTACGGGGTTGGGAGTTTAACCACCGGTAATATCTTTTCACGGGTATCAATCTGTGCGTGTGTGTGCCGTGGATGTTTTTAACTCAAATGTTCATTTCAAATCAAATCAAAATTTACCTGTTATTTTCTTCGCTTCCTTCCTCATTCTTTATTGGTCGTCGTGATTAGTCTCTTTCTTTATTTCTTCGTGTGCTGTGATTTTCTATCTCATTCTTTTCTCTCATTTATCATATAAAAATGTTAATTGCAAATCAAATCAAAATTTACCTGTTACTTTCTTTGTTTCCATTTTTCGTTGACCGTCCTCGGCACGTTTTCTCCGCCATATCGTCCCGTTGAGTCCTTCGCTCTCTTTCATTCTTCGTGTTACCGCGTTGATTTCGCCTTCTTTCCCGTCTTCGTTATACCGTTATCGTTCTAGTGAATTCTCTGTGAACAAATATTTGCATTTATCGACAAAGGGGAGTATAAGACAGATGTTTTGAGAGGTTCACATGGGGTTATATTCTCTTTTATTAAACAACGTTGAAGAGAGAGACCGCATAATCTTATACATCTTAATACTTTTATATCTTACTTATTATTTTTAACTTCTACTTATTAACTTCTTAAAATGGAGTGCAGTTTTATACTAGACAGACAGACACGGGTATTTGCCTTCTTCGTCTCATCCGATATTTAACTTAAAGTTTTAGCTTATCGTTTCACGTCTGCTCGCTTCAAGTTCCGTAGCAAAGACTGTTCTAAACTATCGTTTCTTTGTCCCGAACAACAACAAGTTACGTCATCGCGTCTCGATCTGTCAGTCTCTATTGTAACCTTTATTGACCCCAAATGCTTTGTTCCTTTGATCTTAAGATCACCTGTCTGTTACTCATACGTGGGAAAACAGATTCGTTTCTCCAAAGTTGATGTCAGTCTGACATGCACACAGCTAGATAATTCCGACCTCAGTCACAATCCATACTAGCTGGAGTACACCTATTTAAACTAGGGCCCCTCATAATATAAAATGACTATTGCGTGGTTTATATCCGTTTATAAATTGTGGGCTGTTGTCTTATGGAAAAGAGTATCCTATTTGAACCGATAAATTGTTTCTGTTTACATTTACGCAGTTTATTTGGGCAGGATATTTTTTGCAATTACTTCAGAAAAGATTTTTTTAAATAAAAATTATCATAAACAAATTTTAAAAGTGGGTAAGTTAGCTATTTTTGATTAACAGACCTGACGTTCTATATTCGAATGCCACTTCACGGGGTAAATGGTGGTGGCGACTGGACGCCGATACAAAATGCCAAATTTACAAAATTAAAATTGGCAGCAGCAACTAAAAAGGTTGTCTTTGCTTTACCAAACAGGACTTCTCAAATTAAGAAATAAAAAGAAATATTTATATTTGGAGATGTAATTGACAGAGTCAATCACCCGACATAAACAACAAAAATAGCCTGTGCTGTGCATCAAAGCTTGGAAGAAAAATGTGCATAGCGTCCAAGTGAACTGATAAAAAGAAAGGAGTTGAGAATGAAAATAGAACGAACTGGGGAGCGACATTAACGACGGTTAGTTGTTAGAAAATTGCCCCGTTTTGGGGGGTGGGTTTTTATGCATGGCTTATTTATAAGCTATCTGTGAGTCATGGTGGCAGATAAGATCGATCTGAAGCTTATACCGGTGTTTAGTGGTTCAGACCCCAGCCAATCCATTATTGAATGGTGTGAGAAAGCACGGCTTGTATATCAACTGTGCTCTGTAAAAAATATGGAATTCATTAACCGCTATGGCAGACAGTGCCTTTGCGGTGTACCAACAATTGAGTGAAGAAAAAAGGGGATTATTCCACCATAAAAGAAGCCTTATTTACAACATTTGCCCTAGACTCCTATGCGGTGTACGCAATTTGTGGTGCGCTGCATGCACCCAGGTTAAACTGTAGATGTTTTTTTCTTGCAGACCCGCGGAAGCTTTCTGTACAATTCGATGGTATGACGGATCAAAGCCTCAAAGCATGCTTTGTCCATGGGTTGCCCGACTATGTCCGACAGCTCCTACGAGCTTTTTTACTTTTTTTTTTGAGTGAGGGAAATGAGCATTTTTCAGCTTCTGACTCGGGCGAGAGTTATATGGAAAGATGAGCCACCTTAACCCCCACTAATTACGGCGGCCGTTAGGCCAATGCAAATCAAGGAAACTCAGGCGAATAACACCAAAATAAGTTGTTTCGAATGCGATTGAACTAACCACTTAGCTAGTGGGTGTCTCGCTCAGCGCGATAGACAGAGATACCGGGACGTCTAACTGCGTGAAAATGGTGCACGTTGTTACCGATGTGAAGGACTGTGCCACACTTCTCTGGATTGTCCGGGGAAAAGGTTTAGGGGACCACAGCTATGCGCCGGCTACTTTCTCCACACAAGATGTGAACTCGGCGCTGCCAACTGTAAGAATGGCTATGAGCGAGAAAGAGTGCATTGCACTAGTTGATTTTGGGTGCTCAGACGTGGCGAAAGTAGAGTGTCGAGGTCGATACTATTGGCGGAAGAACGCTTGGTCCGTTAGTCTCCGACTGGTGAATGGGCGTGCGGTTGTAATTGAGGTCTTAGTAATAGTGGAGGCCGGCTTTGGTTTCCCATCTTGATGGGGATAGACGCGATAAAAGCTCTAGTCATCTTGAAGTTAGGGAAGGTCCAATTTCTTGACGCCAGCCATTATTATTATAGAACCCTATTTCCGAGCGGAGTTTGACCAACAGCGAAATAAATGGACTGCAACGTCTAAAAGTGGCGGAAGGCAAGACGTCCGACAAGCTGAAAAACGACGTCATGGAGTATTCGATGCCAACAACAGTCAGGAAACTATTCGAGGAAGAAATACAGCGATGGATCAATAACAATACGTAGCGAGTGATAGTTGCGCCGTGTATTGTCCATCAGGGATTGAACCCAGACTGTTCCGGTTACAAGATGGAAACGTGTAACTTGTTCACGTATGCAAATGAGGCTTGGTTTGCATGGGTTAATTCTCGTTGTAATAAAAAAAAAGAGTAGACACTTTGCTCCGGTGAAAGGGTAGAGAAAAGTTGACGTTGTGACTACGTCGAGTGCTGAGAGAGAGAGAGAGAGAGAGAGAGAGAGAGAAAGAGAAAGAGTGAAAGGAATTGAATTTTTGACTAGACGTTTAGTCGTTGACATGCGTGTTGGACTGTTGTTGGTGAAAAGAACATAAACAATAATTCGGCGTCCCGTTTGAACTCAGTTGTAGAGCATTCTTTAACTCTTCCTTAGAGGATAGCTTGCTCCCTATGATGGACAAAAGCTGGGAGCATCAGGAGAGCTGCTTCCGCTGATGACTGCCGTCCAGCAGAATAAATCAAAAGTGCGCCCTGTAATAGACTACATGGAACTCAACCTCCATGTGGATGCATATACTGCAGACACTGATTTTTGCGCCAGCAAACTGGGGGAATGGAGAGGACGTGGAGCAATTGTAGCGTGGCTGGATCTTTAAGCGTGCATTGGTGAGTCACTATGGCCCTACTAGACTGCTGTTTTTTCAATGGACGAGGTACTGTTTAACGAGTTTAGGATCTGGTCTGAATGTGGCTCCGCAAATAATGATGTCCATTATAAACAGAGTCTTATCACAAGAAGGCGAATGTATGTGGATGAACATGTTGCTAAACTTTTTCGCGCTTTGAACTGTCCAGAAAACCTCCGAAGCGACCGAAGGATGAGACTCAGGTGCTTTGCTTGACTGTCTGGAGAGTAGACGATGTCCTGTTTTGGAAACGTGCGAATGAGCTGCCGGACATCCCAGGCATTATTACCAGAAGAAAGGTGTTCTCTTTCTGCGGAAATTTTGTTGGGCATCTCCCAGTGTGCGACTGGCTGCAAGTAGCGACTAGTGTCATCAAGTGAAGGGCAAGTGCGGAGACAGAAGGATGGGACGAGCAAACAAGGGATGTCCCATTAAAACGTATGCTAACTAAGACTGTTAACAGAGTGATTCAAACCAACCCATGGTGCGTCAATAGTAAGGATTTGTGGGTTGACGCAAGTTCCATGGCAACAGGCGTTCTGCTCAGAATCACATGGGACCGCGATTGAAGATGAGTGTTGGATGCGGTAAAATCGGACACACGACACATAAACCTCACAGAGTTGGATGGTATTCTAAAATGAGTAAATCTAGCTATACACTGGGAGGCCAAATCCTTACACCTGAAGATCGACTCCTTATGTGTTCACCAATGGCTTACTAACACGTTGACTAACAAATCCAGAGTGAACACTAAGGCTTCTAGTGAAATGCTAATCAGAAGACGGTTGCAAACCTTTTCAGAACTTGTCAAGGAGTACGCGCTGGGGATAGACGTAGTGCTCGTCAGATCAAGTCAAAATAAAGCCGATAAGATCACTAGAGTCCCGCAGAGGTGGCTGGGGGCAATACGAAAGGAAAAAGAGCTTGTATCGCAGATATGTACCGCCGCCAATAACAATATGGAGCCGAGCCAAATAAGACAGATCAATTTGAAAAGCGGTCATCCTGGAGGACCGTCTCTGGTACGACAAAGATGGCTGTGAATTGTGCAATTGCATCCTGTCGTAAATGTCTGTCCACCAATACGATGGCAACATAGGAAGCTTGAATCATCAAGCGTATGGCAAAGGTTGGGTATGAATGTCATCCACTGTGGAGGCGTTAACTACCTAACCCTAACCCTAACCCCTATCGATTGCGGGCCTACTCAGTTTGTCATATATCGACTCTTGTGGCGAGAGGATTTTGCCGCTGTGATAAAGTGTCTCAGCTCTATTTTCTTTGAGAGGGGTCCACCCGAAGAAATCTTGACCGAAAACAGTACAGTTTGTAGCAGCAATAGGTTCAGAATGTTTTCTGGAAGCTGGAGAGTCTGATTGCGTTTTTGGTGTGCATACGCATCATCAGGAAATGGTATTGTTAGAAGGTCCCATAAACGGATTGCCGCTAAGAATGGATGCTCTGCTAAAGAGGCGGTTTGTTGGTACAATATCATATGATGTCCATAATACGGCTCTGACGAATGCACTGTACCCGTATGAAGTCCGGTTAAAAGGCATTGCTGAAGCCATTCCGTTGCTTACAGAACACAAGCATGAAATTTATAAACAGGTGCACGGGTGAATGAAAGAACTTTGACAAAAGTGATGAGTCCCCAAACGGTGTGTGTGGACGGAGGGACTCGCCATGGAAGAGACCTTCGCCGTATCCTCGGATGGTGAGTAATTTCGAAGACAGTGGAAGTGCAGTGTCAAACTATGGCGAAAGGTGTGTGCCGGTAATGAAAGACGAGCGCGATAGTTTTGTCGATAATGGCCTTAATCGGTTGAGCGGCAGTGACGACAGCGACAGTGACAACAACAACAATAGCGAAGATCAACATGTCTCGGTAAAACCGACCTAACCCTAACCCTAACTCGTGGCACAGCTGATTTAGTCGCTTCTTAAGAAGCGACTGGATCAGCTGTGCCACGTCTCCGAAGGAGCCACGGATGAAAGAGGCCGCCTCGCAGCTGCTGCGCGTGTGATGATGAGAACGAGGGGAGGGGGATAATGTACAGATCACCCCCGCCCCCCGACATAAACGACAAAAATAAGCCTGTGCCGCGGATGAAAGCTTGAAAGGTAAATTTGCATAGCGTCCATGTGAACTGATATAAAGAAAGAAGTTGAGAATGGAAATAGAACGAACTGGAGAGTGGCAGGAACGACGGTTTTCTGGCAGAAGATTGTTCCGTTTTTTTTTTGTTTTTTTGGGGGTTTTTTTTGGGGGGGGGTGTTTGTTTGTTTTTTGTTTGTTTTTGTTTTTGTTTTTTTTTGGTTTTGTCTTTTGGGTTTTTTTTGTTTTTCGTTTTTTGTTTTTTGCATTGTGTGTTGCTTTCTTACAGTAGCATAATTTTCTAAAATAATTATTTAACTACGCACAAATAATTTAAATAATTATTAAACTAAACTAAATTTGTGTGTAGTGAATTAATTATTTTCTGACAACGTCCATAAAAATAATATCGTAACTCAAATTAAAATAAGTTTTATACTTATTTTAATTTGAGTTACGATATTATTTTTATGGACTTGTCAGAAAATAATTAATTCACTACGCACAAATTTAGTTTAGTTTAATAATTTTAAGTAATTAAAATAATTAAATTAAGTAAGTTTAAAACTTATTTTAATTTGAGTTACGATATCATTTTTATGAGCGTTGTAAGAAAATAATTAATTCACTAAGCACAAATTTAGTTTAGTTAATAATTTTAATAATTTACATAATTAAATTAAAGTAAGTTTAAAACTTATTATAATTTGAGTTACGATATTATTTTTATGGACGTTGTAAGAATATAATTAATTCACTACGCATAAATTTAGTTTAGTTTAATAATTTTAACAATTTAAATAATTTAATTAAAGTAAGTATAAAACATATTTTAATTTGAGTTACGATATTATTTTTATGGATGTTTTAATAATTAATTCACTAAGCACAAATTTAGTTTAGTTTAATAATTTAAATAATTTAAATAATTAAATTAAAGTAAGTATAACACTTATTTTAATTTTAGTTACGATATTATTTTATGGACGTTTTAAGAAAATAATTAATTCACTGCGCACAAATTTAGTTAGTTTAATAATTTTAATAATTTTAATAATTTAATTCAAGTAAGTATAAAACATTTTTAATTTGACTCACGATATTATTTTAATGGGCGTTGTAAGAAAATAATTAATTCACTATGCACAAATTTAGTTTAGTTTACAAGTCTAGCATAACTCGATTCACTTAGTTAACATTTCTCAGTTAAAAGTTCATTGAATAAACTTGAATAAAATGTAGCAGAAAATGTTGAAAAAAAAATGTTTTATTAAAATTGTACTCAACATTTCTATTAAAATTGTAAGTTTCTTAAAAGAGAAACGTTTTCTTTTTTAAAAGTTGTATACGTTTGTTTAAAATTACCATTTATTTGTCTAAGTTATTATAGTATTTTCTCAGTAATTCATGAAAAAGAAATGCATTAATAGACTTTTATTTTTATATGTTATAAATTTGTTTAATTATTTATTTCTCGCTGATTCCACTTTGTATTCGTGTTTCATAAAAGCGAATATTTTTGTTCGTAAAAGTTTATTTTCTGTGTGTAATAAAAAGTTACACATAAAAAAAAGTTTTACTCGAAAAATTAGACTTAGAAACACATTACCGCGCGCTATTAAAATATTGAATTATAATTATATTCAAAACAACTTTAAAAATTAAATTCTAATTAGTTGATAATTATGTAAAAGATTATGTAATATTATTTTGCAAATCATCAAAAACCGATACACACATTATCTCTGAAATATATGATCAACGGTTAAGATCGGATTTTAACTGTTCCTGATGAGATCTCAGTTTATAGCAGCTGTTGATCGATAACATCGACATGCCAGTGTCGCAAATTGCAATCAAGGTATAGTGATACTAAACCTTATGTATCTTAATGAAAAATTGAAATTCAGAGAATCTTGCATAATTGATATATATATATATATATATATATATACATATATATATATATATATATATATATATATATATATATATATATATATATATATATATATATATATATAATCACCATTGGCGACTACACCCTCTAAGAAGGAAGAACTGCCCTACGCTACGATGATGCATGCAAACGAAACATGAAGGCAGGTGGCATCGATCTAACAGGCTGAGAGTCTGTCGACGAAGATCGTAGCCACTGCAGAAGAGCTATAAAGGCATGCTGAACGAGGAGTAAAGAGAGGGGAGACCAGCAGTGGAAGGATAGGGCTGCAACAGAGCTCTCGCAACCAGACACCACCTACATCTGTGGCAACTGAATCAAAGCCTGTCGATTCAGGATAAGCTTGCGCAGTCACAGTAGATGCTGCAATTCGGCAACGGACAAATCTC
>OY744539.1:80760350-80837850 GCA_963556195.1 Sepiola atlantica | reverse complement strand
TTTGTACGGATCTTTTGTAGAGACGGAAATAAAACAGTAAAAAAAAATTTTTTAAACATAATTGAATTATTCGACCTCTATCCACCAAACTAAAGAATCTTATAAAAAATACCCGTGCACTGCCTCAGATAAAAGTTTATTTATCTCGGTCATATTATTTCTATTAGAAAAATCGCTCGTATTCGAAAATTCCTTCTAAACAATTGGTTATAACCCTAACCAGCATATCAACCCTAAGGCTTATAAATTCCAGCCATATGACTTTTATTTATCTTTAACTTAATTTTCGAACTGTTCTTTTTTATTTGCGACCAAAAGGTTTCTTTTTAGGGGACTTGTTGAAGTTTTCACGATTGGATATAACGGTATATCTGTTCCTTCTCATTTGATTTTTCCAGAAGCTAATCCGACGAATGGCTGAGATACTTTCAACCAGAATCTTTATGAAATCTCTGGCGGATACAAGGCATGAAACCTGGGTACCTAAAATGGTACCAAAAGAACACCAAACATACATGCGCGTAACATATATACACGCATGTACAAAGACAAATACGGCTATATGACAATATACAAACATATACAAACATACACAACTATATGCGAATATCTATATATATGCACCTCTACAAACATATACATAAATATACATACATATATATATATATATATATATATATATATATATATATATATATATATATATATATATATACTCACTAATAACCGTAATATATTTACTTGATAAACCGCAACGAACATGTTAAAAGATTATTTGCTCAAGTAAAGTTAGTTTTATGTCTGCAATTAATAGAAACATCATTCCTACGATTTAATAAGTTTCTTCCATCTGGAAATGTTATTATAGCGAGCTTTTTACTAATACATAGTCTACGCTTGTTAGATTATGGATGATACGTATGTTTAATTGTGGATTATATGTACACTAGTATGAGTTTTTGCAAAGGTGACCATGACCGCACGGAGACGAAGCAAAACAACTTTCCCAGAGTGAATAATGGACAGATTTGACCCATAGGTTAAAATGTCCGAGATCAGGTAAGATGGGTCAGAATGAAAGCAATATAAGCTCATCTTCAGACATTATATCACGGAAAACAGAGCAAACAAAGAAAATATTAGTTTTTACGTCAGTTTGTGGTGGAAGTTCGAAGCGAACGGATGTCTAATAAAATACCGTGATAACTAAGAAACTTTTGAGAGTCGCCCGGGGCGAGTGTAACACTATATGTCTGTCTGTCCGTATATCTGAGCCTCTGCCTATCTATCTATCTATCTATCTAAATAATTAATTAGGTTAGAAGATATGTCTCTCTCTATTATACATTTAAGTGACATTGTATTTGTAAAAAGTAGAATATTTCTCTCGAATAAATCTACAACTCCGAATCTGCTTTGTAATTTTTGTTTCTTCTTTCTTATAACGTATCATCACTAGACAAATCAACACGGCGGCGGGGAGAACGAAACGACGAGAAAAACTAGATTATCTGGTGAGGAGATAGATGAAGAATGGTAAACAAAATGTAAACATGTAAACATTTTTATTAAAGTCACACATCACGTTTGTCGATTAACAAAAAAAAAAATAAGACGAGAAGTACGAACAAATGAACACGCAAATAGGGTACAATGATGCAAATCTAATTAAAGGAAACGTTACAAACCCCTAATTAGTGCCGTAATATAACAAATACCAATCTAGTGATCCTTGATTCTCTTCTTTCTCTCTTTCCTTTATTTCCCACTTGATCCTCTTCTTTCTCTCTTCTATTTATTTCCCACTTGATCCTCTTCTTTCTTTCTTCTATTTATTTCCGACTTTATCCTCTTCTTCCTCTCTTCTCTTTATTTCCCACTTGATATTCTTCTTTCTCTCTTCTATTTATTTCCCACTTGATTCTCTTCTTTCTTTCTTCTATTTATTTCCGACTTTATCCTCTTCTTTCTTTTTTCTCTTTATTTCCCACTTGATTATCTTCTTTCTCTATTCTCTTTATGTCCTACTTGATCTTCTTTTTCTCTTTTTTCTTTATTTCCCACTTGATTATCTTTCTTCTCTTGTCTCTTTATTCTCCACTTGATTATCTTCTTGTTCTCTCCTTTTTATTTTCCACTTGATCCTCTTCTTTCTCTCTTTCCTTTATTTCCCACTTGATCCTCTTCTTCCTCTCTTCTATTTATTTCCCACTTGATCCTCTTCTTCCTCTCTTTCCTTTATTTCCCACTTGATTCTCTTCTTTCTGTCTTCTCTTTATTTCCCACTTGATCCTCTTCTTTCTCTCTTTCCTTTATTTCCCACTTGATACCCTTCTTCCTTCCCCCTCTTTATTTTCCCGTCACCCTTTTCTCTTTATTTCTTTATTCTTCTCCTCCTCAGCTCCTTTTTATTTTCTCTACTATTCTATGCTTGTCTTTTTTTCCACATGGCGTTTTTCATTCCAACTCACTTTGCTTTTATGTATGAAAATGTTTATCAATCATCGCCATTTTCCCTATGTTACTTTCATTTCCATTACCTCTTATTTGTCAGTTGAATGACACAATTCTACTTTCATCATCTTCCTAATCATTGTAACATTTCGCTTTTCTCCGTTTTTTGTATTTACTTTATTAGCCGTTTCATAAAAATGTGTTTTCACCTTTTATTCTTATCATTCTGATTTATTTTGCAAAATCATCTGTTTTAGTACGACGCCATTTTTGTCGCTTATGCTTTTAGTTCTCTTTGTTTTTCTTCATTTAACAAATTCATTTCTTCTTATACTTCGTTTTCAGTTCAAGTTTAATCTTCTTTCCGTTTTTCTCTTTTCGTCTTTTCTTTATTATCTTCTTTTCAATCATAACGAAGTATTTTGTCTTCGCCTTCAAATCTCTGTTTCCAGTTTCAATTTAAAAAAAAACAGAAAGAGAGAAAGAAAACGAACGAAAAACAGAAGATGCTGAAAGCTGTTGATTGTTAGGGAGAAGGCCATTCGTAATGTACAAGATTTGCATTCTTTTTCGATATCTTAAGCCATCAAAACAACTCTCATTTGTTAATCCTATGAGGAAACTGTATTTTATTTGTTCGTATATTACATACACACACACCCACACACTTCCTGCACTGAAGATTGCGTTAACATGAAACATCGATGTCTTTAGGTAATAAATAATTAATATTTATTTATAAATATTCTGAGAGAGTTTAATAACAAGCAGTACCACTAGCTTCATTGCGAGATCCAACACGGTTTGTTGTTGTTGATCACTATTCGCTGCTCGTTGTAAATACCCGCCGACTTGGCATTTACAAAGTTAAATTCGTCCTAACTTTCAAGCTGATTTACGGTGGCCGACGGGTAAGACTCTTGACTGCGAATCAGTGGCGATTTGTGATCGGAGTTAGCGCCCGCCGACCGTCGGGAATTAACTTCTGCACTGAAGATTGCGTAAGCATGAAACATTGATGTCTGTAGGTAATAAATAATTAATATTTATTTATAATGTATATATATATATATATATATATATATATATATATATATATATATATATATATATATATATATGATAAGAAATGGAAATTATATTCCAACGTAATGGAAAATGAATAAAGGAAAACCAAAATTATTTATATATTCATCGACGTTCGTCTTTATTTCAAGACTTCCTCAGGATGATTGATTTGAAGAAATAACACACAAGTACAAGTATTTGAAAAGGTTTGGGCTGTTTGTGACATGAAAATAATATTTTTGTTCTATTTTGGAACGAAACAAATATGTTAAAAAGTGTTTCTTTCTTTTTTTTCAAACGAAAATATAGTCGTTAGAATTCAGAAAATGTGGTCCGACTATGACGTGAAAAGAATAGTTTTGTTGTTTTTTCGAACAAAACATAGCCGTCAGAATTTAAAATGTGTGATATGTTTATGAAATGAAATGGGTGTTTCTATTCATTTATTTTTATTTTGTTTTTGTCTTTTATTTATTTCATTACGGACATTGTGTGTAAAGTTATGGTTGGAGTGTAGTGTAAAATAACTAGTCTGGATCTAAATCAAAGTTCTGTTCGGATAGAATAAGTTTGCAGATTAAAGGAGATAAATTGTAGAAGTCATTACGTTTTTTAATTGTGTTAGAGTTTATAATGAGTGCTGATTCAAGAAGTCTTCGCCAAGATTTATTTTAAATGAATTTAACGAGTCTAGCTTGTTTAAAGTTAAAAGAATGATCGTGTTGTAATGCATGGGTGAAAAGTGCGTTCATAGAATTGTTGTCTTTTATATCTCTTTTATGTTCACCAAGCGTTTTCTTTAGTTTCCATTAAGTTTCACCTACGTATATCTGATGACAATTATTGCATGGGACAGTATATAAACCTGCATTAGATGTGGATATTTTTCGAAATTGTTTTGTTTTGCTGACTATATACATTTTTATTCACACCATAACAACAACATTAAGTTGTTGTTATGGTGTGGATGAAAATTTATATGGTCATTTTGTGTGTGGTTTTTGGCGATGCACTTTTACAAGATAAATTATAGTTTGATTTTAGTATAAGTGTGTCTAGAATAGGTATCAAGTTATGTTTCTCTGTTTCATGGGTAAACTTGAGGAATACATAAATAATTTTGGTTTCTTCTTTTCATTTTCCATATATATATATATATATATATATATATATATATATATATATATATATATATATATATATATTAATGCATGTATTGTTGAAAACAACAGAACTCTTCTGTTTGGTAATCTCTTTTTAAATTTTTTCCATTTTTCGAATGATTTTTTAACGTTGACATGGAATGAATTAATGTAGGATCCGTATGTTTGACAAACGTTTTCGATTCTCTCCAGAATCATCATCAGGTCTTTTTAATGGCACAAAATGAATAAAAAAGCGGGTGAAAGAATGGAAGTTTTTTAAGAAATATGCCGGCAAACCGTTCGCGTAAAAGACGAACGTTTACATTTTTTTAATGTAACAGATGCACTAGTTCTTAATTTATTCTTTTTTATTTATATTTTTTTAATTTTTATTTTTAATTTAAAATAGTAGCTGATTTAATTTGGTCTAGTCTATTAATTATGTAGAAGGAGAAAATGGGGAAGATAGGCAGTGAGTAATTTTAATAAGATGTTCCTTTTTTTTAATTAAATTAAGCGACCCCGGTTGGTGTCACTGAACTAAGCTAAGCATTTTAAAATGCATTTATGAAAAAATGCTGCCTAAATACACAATATATATATATATATATATATATATATATATATATATATATATATATATATATATATATATATATATATACTAAAAATATTATTACACTAAATAACAGTTCTACTTGTTATTGAGAACTTTTTATAAACACTGGAGTTTCATTGGATTGACATCTATATAAACAAATACAATACATGTACTATATATATATATATATATATATATATATATATATATATATGAAGCAATCCAACAAAAGATATAAGCGTCAACTAATATCTTATAATTAGTGAAACATCCGGATAAAAACTGAAGCTCAATATACTGGATAGAGCAATTAATATTATAATATAAAATGAAGTAATAAAATAAGGTGTCAATCAAAGGATACTTTGCTTGAACTTTGAATTCTAATGAAATTTGATTGACACCTTATTTTATTACTTCATTTTATATTATAATATATATATATATATATATATATATATATATATATATATATATATATATATATATATTCGCTTTCATTGTGCGTGTTTCCCACCAGTCCTAGGTGAGGTGTGTACATGTGCATAACAGTGTGTGTATCATTTTGTGTATATATCTATCAATATAAAAAATATATTTTTTTTAAATATTTTTATATTTCTAAATCTGTGCTAAACAATAATATCATTTTACTGTGTTATCGCTATGATCTCCTCTGATGATAAAAGCATCTTTCTGCGTTTCCCAAATGGCAATGAGAATGTAAGAAGTTACATTTGTCTAAGCGTAAGTTGAATGATTTTTTTAATAGAAATAAAATATATTCGATTATATTCGAGTTTTGCATTTGTTTCTGTAGTTCCCTTTTCTCATTTATTTGTTCTTTATTGTTTTTCAATCTTCTTTCTCTGTTTTGTTTTATAGTTCTTTCTCTACTTCATTCTCCCTTTCTCTTTATATATATATGCATATATCTTGTTCATATATATATATATATATATATATATATATATATATATATATATATATATATATATATGTATATATATATATTAATAACAAGCAGTACAAATAGCTATATGCATGGTCCGACGTTTCGTAGATCACTCTTATCTGCTTGGTAAGTAGTCGCCGAATTCCGCTATTTACAGTTAAAGTTCTTCTCTATTTACTAACTGGTTGACAGTGACCTGCGGGTAAGATCTCCGACTACGAATCAATGGTGATTTGTGTTCGGGGTTCGCGCCCGCCGACCGTTGGGAATTAGTTCCTAGACTGAGGATTGCGTTAGCATGAAACATCGATGTCTCTAGGTATTTAAATATTTAATATTTATTTATAAAAATATTATTGTATATATATATATATATATATATATATATATATATATATATATATATATATATATATATATATTAAATGTATAGATATAATTTATTTGATAACTATATGTTACATGTTTCAGAAACGTACCGCGGTTACATGCAGATGGCCCGACTTTTTACATTTTTTCTTATCTCTATGCCAGTGGAAGTCTGTATTTTCACTTTCAAGACACCGTTATCTGCTACGATCTACAAACAACGCCTTAAATAAAAAATAAAAATACCAAACTTCAAGAGAATAAATGAATAAAACACTTAGTAGAATAAAATTTAAAAAATAAATAATAAATAAAATAAAATTCAATCAATTCTCAATCAATATATTTTTCCAGAGAGACTTTCCGGGAATGCACCGTGTTTTTTATCGATATAACGTCATTTCTCATCGTGGTTCCACCTCCTTCAGAACACCGACGATTCCACTGGACATAAAGATTTTTTATGTAAAAAGTCAGCCCATCTGGATGAAACCGCGGTACGTTTCTGAAATATGTAACATAGTTTTCAAATAAATCATATTAGTTCGCACTCGTCTGCGATCGAGAACTTTATTGATTTCTTTTCAATATAACCTGACACACTATATATATATATATATATATATATATATATAGTACAAATATATATATATATATATATATATAGTACAAATATATATATATATATATATATATATATATATATATATATATATATATATATATATAGTACAAATTATTTTTAGGTTTTAGTCGTATTCAATCACTTCCACGTTTTACTCTGATGAGTGTGGACGAAAACCGGTTCAGTACATTAATTAATTTCTTTTTAATCGTTTTCTCTCGTTTTTTTATATTTGTTTAATCTCATTCGACCCTCAAAAAAATGTCCCAAACGTCCGTATTCCTCGCCGTTATCAAATTTTGTACCACGAAAAATTTATTTAAATATATATATATATATATAGTACAAATATATATATATATATATATATATATATATATATATATATATATATATATATATATATATATATATATATATATATATATATATATATATATATATATATATATATATATATATATATATATATATATACACACACACACACACGGCACAATCACGTTGACACACCGGTTCCCGTTAGATCAGCGAAGTTAAGCGGCGGCGAGCTTGGCCAGTACTAAATGGGTGACCATTTGGGAATACCAGGTGCTGTATGTGCTCTCTGCTTATCTCGGCATTGTTTCCAGTCGTCCTGTATTACTACTTGCCATTGGAATCAAGCAATGCCGACTCAGCGGTTGTTGGTAATTGCGCAACCCTTGCACTTACAAATTCACGCGCGGGCACTCATACGTCGAAATCGACGGAAGAGTCCATCATATATATATATATATATATAGAACGTATACATATGTAGATAAACAAATATATATAATTATTTGTCGAACCAAATTTCGATCTGAACACTCTAGTAAGTAGTATTAACACAGACGTCAAAATCATAGCTTTAATACATGTTCCTCTAATAAGTTGAACACTGTAGACGTCGGCTGCATATCGCACCAGCTCGGTATAATAGGTTTAAAATTCTCACCGATTTATGTAGTTATTCACCGTAGTCGTGTCGTGTAAGCGTCGGAATTTTAGTTTTTAAAAAAACATGACTCGTAGTCTGGGGTTTCAAATTCTGCGACAGGCTTGAATAATTATCTCTACACTGACGAGTTCGGAAGTATCCTTGAGTGTAAAGCAATAGTCACCTGCAAAAACATATATTTTTCTGTTTTTTTAATCAGTGTAATAATACTAATATTTATGTAAACCGAAAGACTACACATATTTTGAGCCGCTTCGATTTCTTCTACTGTCGATGTTTGTTGACGTAGTAATTGAATGATCGCATTCGTATGTGACTAACCTATCGGGTTTCGAATCTCGGCATGAATACACTAGATATTCCCTTCTATACTGATGGGTCCTAGTCGACGAAACTGGTGTCTGTGGATGACTATATTTATATATTTTTTATTCATCTCTCTCCCTACTCTCTTCCCCTGCTTCTCTCTATATGTGTGTATGTATGTATGTATGTATGTATGTATATATATATATATATATATATATATATATATATATATATATATATATATATATATTTATATTTTTAAAAAGAATGTGCGGAAATCTCTCAAAGGCTCTTTCGACTATCATCTCGTCAGGAGAAAATCAATAGTTTTTTTATCAATAATATTGTCGAAAGAAAGAGCAAACGGGGAATTAAATGTGCCAAAATAAACGATGGAGTGATTAAAAGAAGTGAATTTAATGATTTCGTTAAAAAACGATTAAAAGTGAATCTAATGATTTCGTTAAAAAACGATTAAAAGTGAATTTAATGATTTCGTTAAAAAACGATTAAAAGTGAATTTAATGATTTCGTTAAAAAACGATTAAAAGGCACTACGTTAGGGGAAAAAAGGGAGGGAGTTCAAAGTTCCCCAAAGAGATTTAGCGATCTGACAAATTCCTTCTGCCGGCACAAGGAAGGTTTGCGAATAGCGATAGAGACAGATTCCAATATTTTCAAATGGTTCTTGGAATCTGCTCTATGCAAGACCTCAAAACGGTCTATTTTATAGCTATATATATATACCTAAAAACTGAAAAATTAAAACCTAAAATAGAAATATAATGAACTATGTGTTAAAATAAGGTCACCCATTGTATTGACACAACAAAGAAACAGGGATAGGCCGCTCTATAGAAAACAGAACAATAGAATAGGATATAGTAAGTAAAACTAACCGAACCTTTGTTCGTTAGAAGCCCAACGATTGGATAAGAGAACAACAAAGAATCTCATTGGTTAACTAGCTAATCGTGCATATAGAAACACCCTGAAAAACTAACTACATGCATTTTAGCCTAGAGATTCCCCCGGGGATGAAACGCGGGACACTCTGTGTAGCTTAAATGCCATAAATATATGTTCATAACTTACTATATATATATATATATATATATATATATATATATATATATATATATATATATATATATATTACCTACAGACATCGATGTTTCATGCTAACGCAATCTTCAGTGCAGGTAGTTAATTCTCAACGGTCGGCGGGCTCGAACTCCGATCACAAATCGCCACTGATTCGTTAACCCCTCGGCCATAGGGAATTAGCTAATAATTAGAGAGGAATTTAACTTTGTAAATAGCAAGTCGGCGGCTAATTTACACGAGCAGTGAAAGTGATCAACAAACTGTGTTTGGACCTTGCATGAAGCTATTTGTACTGCTTGTTATTAAACTCACTCAGAGTGCCCAGCCTTTAGTAAAGGGGGCTTATAATAATATTTATAAATAAATATTAATTATTTATTACCTACAGACATCGATGTTTCATGCTAACGCAATCTTCAGTGCAGGAAGTTAATTCTCAACGGTATATATATATACATATATATATATAAATATTGGTTTTTCTTCGGGTATCCTTTATTCTTTTAAGTCTTCTTATTTTCTCAAAATTGGTTCATTCGTTTATCAAAATTTTGCGTAGAACTCCTGATGACCATGTGTGCAGAAAAAGTAATTTATGGTGACCATAGATGCAGAGAAGGAACTCAGCCGGCTTTTGGGGGGAAATTTTGGTTTGTCCTCGCAGGGGAGCTAAAATCCCCCAAATATCTCAAATTCCCCTTGGAAAGACGAAAAATGTCCATAAAAATACTCTTTTCGCAAATATCTAACAGTATATTCATTATTGTTTTCCCAAATCCAACAAAAGTTCTAATCAATTGCTCCTTACATGATTCAAGTAATGGTGATCACAGGAAAACTTTTCCTTGTTTCCAGTAAATTTCTAAGAATTCGTTCAATAATTCGTTCAACAAGATATGTAATCAATGAATACTTACATTATTCAAGTAATGATGCCCGCAGGAAAACTCTGGTCTGACCCCAATCGAGATGAAAATATCTCTAAATTTGCATAATTTTTCGGAAATATCGAGAAAAACTTTATTAGCTTTTACCCATAATCCCCCCTAAAAAAAATTGTTCGCCTTAAACCCGCAAATTGTAAAAAAAAATGAAATGTTTCAAATATATATAAACATCTATTAATTAGTTATTTTTTGAAAATCAACCAACATTGTGATTCATTTTTGATTTGCATGAATGTGCTGGTGAACTTAGGAAAACTTTGGTTTACACCAGAAGAGTTTGTAAAACATCAACCAAAATATCGGATCAATGTTTTCTTGTATTCAAATATGAAGTGATCCACTGAGGAGCACCATGCATTCTTTGCTTGTCACTTTTTACATCTATTTTTTTATTTTGCTTTATGACACAGAATCAATCAATCGCTCTCTCTCTCACTCTCTCTCTCTCTCTCTCTCTCTCTCTCTCTCTCTCTCTCTCTCTCTCTAAGACTGAATAATCTCAAAGGAATTTCTTTTCTTTTCAAAGACGAGATCAATTGCTTCTCCGCTAGAATAATGTTTTATTTGCATCTAAAAGAAAAACTTACTGACTTAAATTGAATTCATTTTGGTATGTTTCCTTTTTATTAGGCTTTGTGAACTTCGGCTCAAGAAATAATTAAGTTCATTTGAACCATTAAGATTTGATCCAAGATTAACGCTTCAGTTTTTATTACTACTTCTGTGACTCAAGACGATCCGATTATCTTGAATTCATTTTATAAGAACTTTATATCAGACTAATCACAGATATTCATTTTTCATGTTTAGCTTTTTCTGAAGTGGAGGAAGTGGAGGAAAATCCGTGTTCACACATGAAAATGGTTCGGGTTCTGACAGAAATGAACTAACCTGAAATTCTCCTATAACACACGCGATCTGTCTGTTCACTGTGAAAGTAACATTTTTATTTCTGTCTTTTTTTTTTATTTAGGTCAAATCTTCCTTAAGTCTAATGTTTTATATTGTATCTTGGATTGAAATAATTTTAGTTTTTTTTCTTCTTATGTAGTATTAGTAAAGGGATGTCTGTTTTTAATTTAGCAATTGTTATTTTACTGTTGATCATTTTAAGTGTACTTTTCACAAGCGTGTTCAGGTATTCTCGTATACATTTCTTTGATTCGCCTTATAAATTGTGTATGATGTTGATTTTCTCCCGCTTTTTAGTTTGTTGCTTTTGGTTTTCCGTTTTCTTCGCTGTTCATCGTCGTGTTGTCTTCAGCAGCGCTAATCAATTTCTCTGTATTTTGTGTTGTCGATCTTTTTTGTCCTTTAATTGCGTCGTTGCTTAATCTTTGAATTTCACGAGTCCGCTTCTTCCATCTTTCTTTATTTTTAGTCGGTCAACATCATCCTTCAGGTGTAATGATTTATGTATAGTTATTAATTTCCTGGTTCCCGAGTTTGTTTTTTTATTGTCTAGTTTATAAAGTCATGAGTATTTAGCTATATGTTTATTCTGAATGGAAACACCTGTCAGGAAATTGTTTTTCATCGAATGAAAAGGGGATATGATATATAAATAATGAATTTAGAATCAAGCAAACATTTTATGCTATATATCACTCTCACCAATATCAACATATATTCATGCCGTAGTTACATCTTAAGATACCCTTTGATCGTTTTCTTGGGAGGAGGGGGCAGATATATTCTTGAAGAACAAGTCAATGTTAACTATATTTTATCCATCTTAGTTTATCATAATCCATGTCCTTAGCCCAGAGTTGGGAGTTGACGGTGGTTAAGTGGATAACGACACGGACTGAAGACCTGGGTGTTCCAAGTTCGAATCCAGTCAGTTCCACAGTATCACTTTCACTTAAGAGTATTGGCAACCTTCTCGTGGTCCTTCCCGTAAGTACACGATGTCTTTCCAGAAAGTTTTCTAACTAGAAAAACATCGGAGAAACTAATGCCAACACCAGAATCATCTGATTCAGATGAAAGAAGAAGAGGCCCAGAGTTGTTTTAGACTGGACAATCCACATAGAGAGTATAAGCATGTTAATTATAATTTATCCGAATATTACACGATTAATTATCTGATAAGTTCAAAATGACATAATAACCTTCGCCCCCCCCCTCATAACGAGCATGGTTGATACTAGGTTTATTTACTTGAATAGACAACGCTTCCATTATGGGGAGACGAATACTGCAATATGAGATCGGAAGGTATGTTGAAGTGCTGTTGAAGTGGTATTGAAATGTTTTTTAAACGCGTCTTCTTAATAAAGTCACCAATTTTATATTTTGTATACTCATTTATCCGCCTGAATATGACCTACGTCGGTCGAAAACGTTCGCGAAAATATGGCGATTTTTTACACAACATGGACGACAATACCAAATCGGTCGTGCGACGAATCGAAAAAACGAATCAAAAAATAAATAAACAGAAGCTGGCGCTATTGTTTAACAAAACATGCATAAGAGAAGGAATGCTGCCTAATTAAACACAAATATATATATATATATATATATATATATATATATATATATATATATATATATATATATATATATAGCGAAAGTATATTTATATGAATGTCGTTTTTAATTTACATATAGTAAAACACACGCACGCACAGGTGCAATCACACACATACATACATATTAATACGTTTTCAGTTGACCCGGTTTCGCTATATATCGTCACACCATGGAAGTGTGATTAAAGCCAATATTTTTGTATATGTTCTCTGTGTAGCATTAAACACTGATACCATCTGTATATCTGGACCTTACATGAAGTTGTAGATTTACCAAACTTCTAGAAGCAACTGGCGTAATATATGAAATAACGAATGAAATCAAATTACGTCACATGATTAAGCCACCAAATCAACCATTTACTTTCTTATGGTGTCCGAGCTGACCGTGAGTCACCCTCCACGCCCACCTCCGTCAATCATTCCGCAACCGGAGGTGCATTTGTACACTTCACTTCAAACATATAGTACTGCTAATGAATATACAAAACATACAATTTTGACGTCATTTCCTTTATTTTCTTCCCTAATTTTTTTAATCGTTGGAAGAATGACTGATTTCCAATATTTATTCCTCTCATTGACAATTTATTTTCAATTAATACTTTCATCTCGAAAAATGGTGAACTCTTTCGCTTTGCCTTTTTCATTCCACACAGATGACATACTTTGTATTTTTTCAGACGATAAAAATGGCGTCAATCGCTTGTATTGAGTTTTTTTTCTTCTTGTGTCCACATCTAATTCTTTTGACTCCACAGCTGCCATAACATATCATCAGTTTAGATCTCAGACGTCACGTCAAACACGTCTAAGTGACACTTCGCTCCACAATCGTCTTACATCCTGTAACGTGGTGTCAGAGTCGAAGTTAACGATGTCAGGGTTCAAGTTAACGGTGTCAGGGTTCAAGTTAACGGTGTCAGGGTTCAAGATAACGGTGTCAGGGTTCAAGATAACGGTGTCATAGTTCAAGTTAACAATGTTAAAAAGAAATTAACAAAGTTTCTGTCATTTTTTAGGTTCTTCAGTTTTATTCAAAATTTATTTCACTTTTTTCCTTTTTAAAGAAAAAAAAACAGGAAAAAATTCAATATTATCTCAATATTTTGCATTCATATTTTCTTGTCAGATCTTGTGTGCGAGGCGAATGGGTGTAAATCATTTACATGAAACTCGTTATGCACACGAAAAAATGCCATCGAAATGCTAACCCATGATTAACGTAACCTATAAAATGCGTTTATATATTTCATAATCTTTAAGAGATTTTTAAGAATAAATAAAATGTTCACCAAAGTTTCGTTGAAAATTATATATATATATATATATATATATATATATATATATGTGTGTGTGTGTGTGTGTGTGTGTGTGTGTTATGTCCCCTTATGAAGATTACAATCAAGATATAGTGATACTAAACCTTATGTCTCTTAATAAAAAATTGAAATTCAGAGACTCTTGCATAATTCGTAGACAATGATTATAGATCCAATCGATCCAATCGAACGACTTATATATATATATATATATATATATATATATATATATATATATATATATATATATATAAAGAGAGAGATAGAGAGAGAATTTAAAACCCAAGAAATGTTATTTTTTGTTCTTTTTAAATATATAAATAGAAAAATAAATAAATAGAGAAAATAACATTTCTTAGTTTTTAGATTCTCAAAATAACCTTTAAAAAGATTTTCTAAATATATATATATGAGGGGATGAAACACGGGAGCCTCTGTGTAGCTTGATTGCCATATATATTTTCATTGCTTACTATATATATATATATATATATATATATATATATATATATATATATATAAAATGTATATTTATACTAATCGAATACATGCTCCCATCTCTGAACTACATAATTATCAATTTCAATTTTCAAGTTATAAATAAAATAAAACGTCTTTGCTGAATATCCGGCATAAACGCAGACCACACGATATTAATTGTAAAATCCAATTAATTAGCGCTCCCCGGTTTGCGGCATAGAAAAATAATTATTTTGAATATTCCAAAATGTTCAATATTTTTATACATGAGAATTTGCTAAGGGTTTTAAAGTCAGTTTAAATGATTTGATATTGGACGCGCCGATGTTGACTTAAATTCCTTGCAAATTTCGCATGTTCATGAATTAATTAATTTTTTTAGATTAAACATGTTCTAGTAAACAAAGTATCATTGTACCCTATTATCCTGTTCTTAAACATCAACAAAAAAATCGGCTTAAATTTTTAAAAGAAACGAAATTTGTTTAGGTTTCTTTTCGTTAAAATCTGATAATTTAATTTAATAATTATTATTATTATTATTATTATTATTATTATTATTATTATTATTATTATTATTATTATTATTATTATTGTCGTCGTCGTCGTCGTCGTCGTCGTCGTCGTCGTCGTCGTCGTCGTCGTCGTCGTCGTCGTCGGAAACCCGACTGATTTTTTAATAAAGAATGAAACTAGCTACTGGAACCGTAGTAGAAACTCGCTTTGAAGCGAGCTGACAACAAAAGATATTGTTGTTTGGAAGAAACAGCTTACCTTCAAATTGAAAATAGAAACCTTTATCAATGCAAGATTAATTTATTATTTTTTTTTACTTTAATCTTATTAATTTCGGAATAAAATTCCATTATCAGAGTTTTTTTTTCATCAAAAACACAAAAACGAAAATAAACGAACTTTTTTCCTTTTGTTATTTCGATAAAATGTCTTTGTTATGGTGTATCCGCGCCGATGTCGTTGGCAGTTATGAATTCAAATTCTGGTTGCAGAACGAAGAAAGCATTGGCATGCTAGAAGTTTAAGAAAATGGGTCGTTCATTTATATATATATATATATATATATATATATATATATATATATATATATATATATATATATATATATATATATATATATATATATATATATATATATACTCCCGGCTGTTTTACTGGTAGAATACCCCATTTCAGCCGCCAGGAAATGGCGGGTCATCAGGAGAGAATATGCACCGTTTCACGGCCTTTCTCTCGACCTCTTTTTTGCGTATCGGCCCCCCTCACTGAGGCCCCATTATCTGGAACGCACTTCAATCTAAGTGTTCAATGAAATGAAAACTAACTTTTCAACGGCTTAGCGTGTCGCGTGTCGTTTGATTATTCAGCGTCTCGTTTGTTTTTGTTTTTAACGGCTGTGCGTCTTACGTCCTTGTTTGAAAGCGTTATAAACTATATTGGCCGTCTTTATCGAAAAAGATACAACTGTTAGTTCTACCACTGTGACTACTACTTAGTAGTAGTAGTCACAGTGGTAGAACTAACAGTTGTATCTTTTTCGTTTAATCAAATGTTTAGTAAGTATTAGTAGAGGTAATGACGTTGAATGGTAAAAAGTTCTGGCCGCGAACATTTTCTTAGAGAGTCATCTTCGTGGGAGTCATTTCTGTGTTGGTCGCTAGTTCCTCCTACTCGCTATTTGTATCAGTAATACAAAACAGATGCGATTCGCAAGAATTAGTCGGATTAAATATTTTTGCTAAGAATAATCTTAATATGACGCTAAGTCTTAATAACGACAGATACATGTTAATTAACGTGTCTATAGTAAAGCTACACATCCACGTGTGGGGCAGCATAACTTTCCATGTTAGATATACGATAATGTTATATGGAAAAACTTTTTTTTTTTTAATGGTAGTTTTTAGGTAATAATTTATTTCGTCCGAGCTTCGCGGATTCTTCAGACCACTATCACTGATTTATATTTTTTTGAATAAATATGAATATACATCTGGGGCTTTTAAAACCCATCCAAAAATCATGGAGGAGGAGGGGGTCTCACTGTGTCATTTTGGATGGCTATAGTTTTTTTTATTATTTTTGTTCTCACCTTGTCTTTTTCCTTTCATGCTTGTTTTTAAGAATGGCACCTCTACTACTTGAGATTAAAGTAATTGAAATTCACGAGTTTGTGTGAAACCGCTTGAACTTTATTCACACATAGTGTGGAGCAGCACACCCACACATAACACGCACAAGAATATAAAAGACAATAACATATATCTATATCTATAAGATAAATTTGGTTGTTGTTTGTTTATTGGCTATAGTCTGGGCGAGGTCATCTGTGTGCGCGTATGTACGTATACGTATGCGTGTGGGTGTGGGTGTGCTTCCCACGCTGTCTATAAATGGAGTTCAAACTGTTTTACACGTACTCGAGAATTTCAGATGTATATCAAATATACATTTTTTGTATAGAATCGTAACATGAAAAAAACGCATTACTTTGATGTGTTTTTCTTCATCTTCGAATAGATTACATTTCTAAGTAGCATTAACTCATGACGTTTCCTTTCTTGATGTTTTCATGGTTAATATATTTTATGTTTGTTGAAAAATCACAAAACCTATTGGGCGTCCATTTTGTCGTTCTTTCAACGAGTGTTTCGATGTGTGCCATTTTTTGCGTTTTCCCATGAAAACAATTTCACCTGTTCGATATTCACCCATTTTATGAGCATCTCCTCCATAAGTGATTAGTTTTCAACAACAGTTATCTTTTATTAAAAATCCGATTGAATCAAATAAACAAGACAACGGGCAATGCTTTTATTATTATTTTAAGTTATTACTTTGTGTTCGTTTGGTTTGTTTTGTTTTTTTTTGTTTGTTGTTTTTTTTGCTTGTTTTTAGGGGTATTTGTACGGAATAAGACCGACAACTCTTCGGTAATTTTCGCAAACTGTTTACGGTAAGTAACAATGATACATTATAAGAATGCAGACAATAACTGAAATGCTATATTTTATAGTCTTACGAAATATGAGGTCAAGTCTTAATGAAATATTACGATGCAAAAACATCAAAGAAAAAGTGAGATTTCATCACATTCCCCAATTGCAGACTTGGGACATTTCTTGCGTGATGTCTGCATTGAGTAGTTTATGAAAAAGGATGCAGAATCTAAGGGCCGGTCGGACTAGAGTTGAAATCGACGGACATTTATTTAACAACCGCCATAACAACGACAGTAGACGAGTTAATCCGCTACTACTCGGCTGACATAAAGGGATTCCTATTAACAGTCATTGATACCAATTATTAAAACATATATTTTACAAGAAACCACTACGATACCTAATTGTTGGGAAGCATATGAACGAAGGTTCGAACACATTAAGTCAACCATCCCTTGGATTTATAAGACGCGCATAGATTGGCCAATGGTTGTCTCCCGTGTACCTTTATGGGTCGCGTGGATTGGCCAAAAGATAACCCAATCACTACTGCCTTAAGAATCACATGAGCCAGCGTATATAAACTCAAACGCATACTGCCCCAGCCTCTTTTCTTATTTTTCCAGTTTTCCATTTCGGTTGACGTCTGCCTGACTGCATTGCGACAAAAGCGACAGAAAATAGTTCGTAGACAAAAAATATTTCTTTGACGACGGAAAGGGCCAGAATCGTCGGAGTCAAGCGTGCAAAGCGGTTATCCAAACAATCTTAAGTTCTCACGAGTGCGCGTTCTGTACATTCACCATCTTCTATTGCATATCATTCTTTATTACTTGCACAAGTAAAATTGTTAAATTAATATACGTACAATGTTATTTTCCTTCTCTTTAAAAGCCGTCGCTTTCAGCGCTTATCTTAGAGTATAATTCCTACTTTCTCACCTGCAAGTATTGAATTTTTATTTTCAGAAAAAAATCCGTACACATGAATTCGTAGTCCCGCAATAAAAAGCAACAACGAGTCATGTTGAAAGAATATGGACAGGGGCGAAATAGCATGAGAAGAGGGTTTTGTAGACGTCAACTTAGCGGAAATTACATGGAGATAGAATTTAAAAAAAAATCTTTTAAAGAGATTTAGCAAGAGAACGGCTCATTCGTCGCTTGTCAAAGTCGGAAAAATGCTGGAAGAACCGGAAGACAAAGATAAAGGAAAAATGTGTATTAATATTGTTAAATTGAACAATAATATTAAAAAGTCTTACAAAACTGATTGTGTTTGCGGCTTTAAGAAGTCCAACTAATAAAATAGACAACCCCCTGAGTTGTTCAGATTCTTAAGTCGTCGCATTCAAATTAAAGGAGAAATATTCCTGACTTATTGACTGGACTATGAACGGGATTCAAAAGAGGAAGAATAAGGGATTTTATAATTCAGCCCGCCAAAATTAAGTGTCTGTTGATTGGTCAAGGAGAATCACCCTGGCCAATCAAACAGGAACTTTTCAGAATAGGAGGTGTCGAGATGAACAAGAAAATAATTATTTGGGGGTGGGGAGAGAAATGGAGCTAACCCCGTTTTTTTTTGTTTTTGTTTTTTTTCATACTCTCTCAACAACAATAAAAACATTCAACGAAATAAATCGCTGCATGGTATTTAAGGGCAATCATATTCAGAATATTGTCTGATTGCTACACAAAGGTTTAAAGTGTATTATTGTTTTTACAGATTATTTCAAAAGGGGTTAATTAGTGATTTAAATTGTTCGCATATTTAAATAAATCATAGGGGTTGAATAGCAGTTGTTTTCATCCTCTGAAAAGTTGAATTTACATTATAAATAGATGTTGAATACCAGTCTGGATCCCTTAAAAATTTGGATTTATCAATGAAGGTGTAATAGTAGTTAGCATTCTCTAAAACGTTCAATTTATCAATGACGGTTGAATAGCAGTTAACATTTTCTAAAACGTTCAATTTATCAATGACGGTTGAATAGCAGTTAACATTCTCTAAAACGTTGAATTTATCAATGGAGGTTGAATAGCAGTTTAGATCCTCTAAAAAGTTGAATTCATCAATAACAGTTGAATAGCAGTTTGCATCCTCTAAATAATTGACTCATCAATGGAGGTTGAATAGCAGTTAGCATTGTCTAAAACGTTCAATTTATCAATGAAGGTTCAATAGCAGTTTGCATCCTCTAAATAATTGACTCATCAATGAAGGTTGAATAGCAGTTAGCATTGTCTAAAACGTTCAATTTATCAATGAAGGTTCAATAGCAGTTTGCATCCTCTAAATAATTGACTCATCAATGGAGGTTGAATAGCAGTTAGCATTCTCTAAAACGTTCAATTTATCAATGAAGGTTGAATAGCAGTTTGCATCCTCTAAATAATTGACTCATCAATGGAGGTTGAATAGCAGTTAACATTCTCTAAAACGTTCAATTTATCAATGAAGGTTCAATAGCAGTTTGCATCCCTTAAATAATTAACTCATCAATGGAGGTTGAATAGCAGTTAGCATTCTCTAAAACGTTCAATTTATCAATGAACGTTCAATAGCAGTTTGCATCCTCTAAATAATTGACTCATCAATAGAGGTTGAATAGCTGTTAGCATTCTCTAAAACATTCAATTTATCAATGAAGGTTCAATAGCAGTTTGCATCCCTTAAATAATTGACTCATCAATGGAGGTTGAATAGCAGTTAGCATTCTCTAAAACGGTGAATTTATCAATGACGGTTCAATAGCAGTTTGCATCCTCTAAATAATTGACTCATCAATGGAGGTTGAATAGAAGTTAGCATTCTCTAAAACGTTCAATTTATCAATGAAGGTTGAATAGCAGTTTGCATCCTCTAAATGATTGACTCATCAATGGAGGTTGAATAGCAGTTAGCATTCTCTAAAACGTTCAATTTATCAATGAAGGTTCAATAGCAGTTTGCATCCTCTAAATAATTGACTCATCAATAGAGGTTGAATAGCTGTTAGCATTCTCTAAAACATTCAATTTATCAATGAAGGTTCAATAGCAGTTTGCATCCTCTAAATAATTGACTCATCAATGGAGGTTGAATAGCAGTTAGCATTCCTTAAAACGGTTAATTTATCAATGAAGGTTCAATAGCAGTTCGCATCCTCTAAATAATTGACTCATCAATGGAGGTTGAATAGCAGTTAGCATTCTCTAAAACGTTCAATTTATCAATGAAGGTTCAATAGCAGTTTGCATCCTCTAAATAATTGACTCATCAATGGAGGTTGAATAGCAGTTAGCATTCTCTAAAACGGTGAATTTATCAATGAAGGTTCAATAGCAGTTTGCATCCTCTAAATAATTGACTCATCAATAGAGGTTGAATAGCTGTTAGCATTCTCTAAAACATTCAATTTATCAATGAAGGTTCAATAGCAGTTTGCATCCTCTAAATAATTGACTCATCAATGGAGGTTGAATAGCAGTTAGCATTCTCTAAAACGGTGAATTTATAAATGGGGGTTGAATAGCGGTTATTTGCATCCTCTAAAAAGTTGAATTATCACTAAAGGTTGAATAGCAGTTAGCATTCTCTAAAACGGTGAATTTATCAATGAAGGTTCAATAGCAGTTTGCATCCTCTAAATAATTGACTCATCAATGGAGGTTGAATAGCAGTTAGCATTCTCTAAAACGTTCAATTGATCAATGAAGGTTCAATAGCAGTTTGCATCCTCTAAATAATTGACTCATCAATGGACGTTGAATAGCAGTTAGCATTCTCTAAAACGGTGAATTTATCAATGAAGGTTCAATAGCAGTATGCATCCTCTAAATAATTGACTCATCAATGGAGGTTGAATAGCAGTTAGCATTCTCTAAAACGTTCAATTTATCAATGAAGGTTCAATAGCAGTTTGCATCCTCTAAATAATTGACTCATCAATGGAGGTTGAATAGCAGTTAGCATTCTCTAAAACATTCAATTTATCAATGAAGGTTCAATAGCAGTATGCATCCTCTAAATAATTGACTCATCAATGGAGGTTGAATAGCAGTTAGCATTCTCTAAAACGTTCAATTTATCAATGAAGATTCAATAGCAGTTTGCATCCTCTAAATAATTGACTCATCAATGGAGGTTGAATAGCAGTTATCATTCTTTAAAACGGTGAATTTATCAATGGGGGTTCAATAGCAGTTTGCATCCTCTAAATAATTGACTCATCAATGGAGGTTGAATAGCAGTTAGCATTCTCTAAAACGGTGAATTTCTCAATGAAGGTTCAATAGCAGTTTGCATCCTCTAAATAATTGACTCATCAATGGAGGTTGAATAGCAGTTAGCATTCTCTAAAACGTTCAATTTATCAATGAAGGTTCAATAGCAGTTTGCATCCTCTAAATAATTGACTCATCAATGGAGGTTGAATAGCAGTTAGCATTCTCTAAAACGTTCAATTTATCAATGAAGGTTCAATAGCAGTTTGCATCATCTAAATAATTGACTCATCAATGGAGGTTGAATAGCAGTTAGCATTCTTTAAAACGGTTAATTTATCAATGAAGGTTCAATAGCAGTTTGCATCATCTAAATAATTGACTCATCAATGGAGGTTGAATAGCAGTTAGCATTCTCTAAAACGTTCAATTTATCAATGAAGGTTCAATAGCAGTTTGCATCCTCTAAATAATTGACTCATCAATGGAGGTTGAATAGCAGTTAGCATTCTTTAAAACGGTTAATTTATCAATGAAGGTTCAATAGCAGTTTGCATCATCTAAATAATTGACTCATCAATGGAGGTTGAATAGCAGTTAGCATTCTTTAAAACGGTTAATTTATCAATGAAGGTTCAATAGCAGTTTGCATCATCTAAATAATTGACTCATCAATGGAGGTTGAATAGCAGTTAGCATTCTCTAAAACGTTCAATTTATCAATGAAGGTTCAATAGCAGTTTGCATCCTCTAAATAATTGACTCATCAATGGAGGTTGAATAGCAGTTAGCATTCTCTAAAACGGTGAATTTATCAATGAAGGTTCAATAGCAGTTTGCATCCTCTAAATAATTGACTCATCAATGGAGGTTGAATAGCAGTTAGCATTCTCTAAAACATTCAATTTATCAATGAAGGTTGAATAGCAGTTTGCATCCTCTAAATAATTGACTCATCAATGGAGGTTGAATAGCAGTTAGCATTCTCTAAAACGTTCAATTTATCAATGAAGGTTCAATAGCAGTTTGCATCCTCTAAATAATTGACTCATCAATAGAGGTTGAATAGCTGTTAGCATTCTCTAAAACATTCAATTTATCAATGAAGGTTCAATAGCAGTTTGCATCCTCTAAATAATTGACTCATCAATGGAGGTTGAATAGCAGTTAGCATTCTCTAAAACGTTGAATTTATCAATGGGGGTTGAATAGCGGTTATTTGCATCCTCTAAAAAGTTGAATTATCACTAAAGGTTGAATAGCAGTTAGCATTCTCTAAAACGGTGAATTTATCAATGAAGGTTCAATAGCAGTTTGCATCCTCTAAATAATTGACTCATCAATGGAGGTTGAATAGCAGTTAGCATTCTCTAAAACGTTCAATTTATCAATGAAGGTTCAATAGCAGTTTGCATCCTCTAAATAATTGACTCATCAATGGAGGTTGAATAGCAGTTAGCATTCTCTAAAACGTTCAATTTATCAATGAAGGTTCAATAGCAGTTTGCATCCTCTAAATAATTGACTCATCAATGGAGGTTGAATAGCAGTTAGCATTCTCTAAAACGGTGAATTTATCAATGAAGGTTCAATAGCAGTTCGCATCCTCTAAATAATTTACTCATCAATGGAGGTTGAATAGAAGTTAGCATTCTCTAAAACGTTCAATTTATCAATGAAGGTTGAATAGCAGTTTGCATCCTCTAAATAATTGACTCATCAATGGAGGTTGAATAGCAGTTAGCATTCTCTAAAACGTTCAATTTATCAATGAAGGTTCAATAGCAGTTTGCATCCTCTAAATAATTGACTCATCAATAGAGGTTGAATAGCTGTTAGCATTCTCTAAAACATTCAATTTATCAATGAAGGTTCAATAGCAGTTTGCATCCTCTAAATAATTGACTCATCAATGGAGGTTGAATAGCAGTTAGCATTCTTTAAAACGGTTAATTTATCAATGAAGGTTCAATAGCAGTTTGCATCATCTAAATAATTGACTCATCAATGGAGGTTGAATAGCAGTTAGCATTCTCTAAAACGTTCAATTTATCAATGAAGGTTCAATACCAGTTTGCATCCCTTAAATAATTGACTCATCAATGGAGGTTGAATAGCTGTTAGCATTCTTTAAAACGGTTAATTTATCAATGAAGGTTCAATAGCAGTTTGCATCATCTAAATAATTGACCCATCAATGGAGGTTGAATAGCAGTTAGCATTCTCTAAAACGTTCAATGTATCAATGAAGGTTCAATAGCAGTTTGTATTCTCTAAATAATTGACTCATCAATGGAGGTTGAATAGCAGTTAGCATTCTCTAAAACGGTGAATTTATCAATGAAGGTTCAATAGCAATTTGCATCTTCTAAATAATTGACTCATCAATGGAGTTTGAATAGAAGTTAGCATTCTCTAAAACGTTCAATTTATCAATGAAGGTTGAATAGCAGTTTGCATCCTCTAAATAATTGACTCATCAATGGAGGTGGAATAGCAGTTAGCATTCTCTAAAACGTTCAATTTATCAATGAAGGTTCAATAGCAGTTTGCATCCTCTAAATAATTGACTCATCAATAGAGGTTGAATAGCTGTTAGCATTCTCTAAAACATTCAATTTATCAATGAAGGTTCAATAGCAGTTTGCATCCTCTAAATAATTGACTCATCAATGGAGGTTGAATAGCAGTTAGCATTCTCTAAAACGGTTAATTTATCAATGAAGGTTCAATAGCAGTTTGCATCCTCTAAATAATTGACTCATCAATAGAGGTTGAATAGCTGTTAGCATTCTCTAAAACATTCAATTTATCAATGAAGGTTCAATAGCAGTTTGCATCCTCTAAATAATTGACTCATCAATGGAGGTTGAATAGCAGTTAGCATTCTCTAAAACGTTGAATTTATCAATGGGGGTTGAATAGCGGTTATTTGCATCCTCTAAAAAGTTGAATTATCACTAAAGGTTGAATAGCAGTTAGCATTCTCTAAAACGTTCAATTTATCAATGAAGGTTCAATAGCAGTTTGCATCCTCTAAATAATTGACTCATCAATGGAGGTTGAATAGCAGTTAGCATTCTCTAAAACGGTGAATTTATCAATGAAGGTTCAATAGCAGTTTGCATCCTCTAAATAATTGACTCATCAATGGAGGTTGAATAGCAGTTAGCATTCTTTAAAACGGTGAATTTATCAATGAAGGTTCAATAGCAGTTTGCATCCTCTAAATAATTGACTCATCAATGAAGGTTGAATAGCAGTTAGCATTCTCTAAAACGGTGAATTTATCAATGAAGGTTCAATAGCAGTTTGCATCCTCTAAATTATTGACTCATCAATGGAGGTTGAATAGCAGTTAGCATTCTCTAAAATGTTGAATTTATCAATGGAGGTTGAATAGCAGTTATTTGCATCCTCTAAAAAGTTGAATTATCACTAAAGGTTGAATAGCAGTTATTTTCATCCTCTAAACGTTGTGTTTATCAATGGAGGTTGGATAGCAGTTATTTGCATCCTCTAAAAAGTTGAATTATCACTAAAGGTTGAATAGCAGTTATTTTCATCCTCTAAACGTTGTGTTTATCAATGGAGGTTGAATAGCAGTTATTTGCATCCTCTAAAAAGTTGAATTATCACTAAAGGTTGAATAGCAGTTATTTTCATCCTCTAAACGTTGTGTTTATCAATGGAGGTTGAATAGCAGTTATTTGCATCCTCTAAAAAGTTGAATTATCACTAAAGGTTGAATAGCAGTTATTTTCATCCTCTAAACGTTGTGTTTATCAATGGAGGTTGAATAGCAGTTATTTGCATCCTCTAAAAAGTTGAATTATCACTAAAGGTTGAATAGCAGTTATTTTCATCCTCTAAACGTTGTGTTTATCAATGGAGGTTGAATAGCAGTTATTTGCATCCTCTAAAAAGTTGAATTATCACTAAAGGTTGAATAGCAGTTATTTTCATCCTCTAAACGTTGTATTTATCAATGGAGGTTGAATAGCAGTTATTTGCATCCTCTAAAAAGTTGAATTATCACTAAAGGTTGAATAGCAGTTATTTTCATCCTCTAAACGTTTTATTTATCAATGGAGGTTTAATAGCAGTTATTTGCATCCTCTAAAAAGTTGAATTATCACTAAAGGTTGAATAGCAGTTATTTTCATCCTCTAAACGTTGTATTTATCAATGGAGGTTGAATAGCAGTTATTTACATCCTCTAAAAAGTTGAATTATCACTAAAGGTTGAATAGCAGTTATTTTCATCCTCTAAACGTTGTATTTATCAATGGAGGTTGGATAGCAGTTATTTGCATCCTCTAAAAAGTTGAATTATCACTAAAGGTTGAATAGCAGTTATTTTCATCCTCTAAACGTTGTATTTATCAATGGAGGTTGGATAGCAGTTATTTGCATCCTCTAAAAAGTTGAATTATCACTAAAGGTTGAATAGCAGTTATTTTCATCCTCTAAACGTTGTATTTATCAATGGAGGTTGAATAGCAGTTATTTGCATCCTCTAAAAAGTTGAATTATCACTAAAGGTTGAATAGCAGTTATTTTCATCCTCTAAACGTTGTGTTTATCAATGGAGGTTGAATAGCAGTTATTTGCATCCTCTAAAAAGTTGAATTATCACTAAAGGTTGAATAGCAGTTATTTTCATCCTCTAAACGTTGTATTTATCAATGGAGGTTGGATAGCAGTTAGTTGCATCCTCTAAAATGTTAAAATATCAATAGAGGTTCAATAGTAGTTATTTTCATTTTCTAAAAAGTTCAATTTATCAATGGAGGTTGAATAGCAGTTTGCATCATCTGAAAGGTAGAATTTAAATTATCATTGGAGTTTTAATAGCGGTTTGCGTCAGTTTGTCATGCTCAAGCTCGAAACAGCATCGAGATCAGTCTGGCATGCTTAAGTTTAAAATAGAATTTTGATCAGTCTGGCATGCTTAAGTTTAAAATAGAATTTTGATCAGTCTGTCATGCTTAAGATTAAAATAGCATTATGATCAATCTGTTATTCTTAAGTTTCAAATAGGATTTTTATCAGCCTGTCATGTTTAAGTTTAAAATAGCATTTTGATCAGATTGCCATGCTTAAGTTTGAAATAGCATTTTCATCTGTTTGACATGCTTAAGTGTAAATAGCATTTTGACTAGTCTGTCATGCTTCAGTTTAAAATAGCATTTTCATATGTCTGTCATGCTTCAGTTTATAATAGAATTATCACTGGGCCATGCTTCCGTTTAAAATAGCATTTTGATCAGTCTGTCATGCTTAAGTTTAAATGTTTTCTGTGACAGAAGCAAAGTTCTTTTTAGTTGTGGATTTCTTTATCCATTTTCAAATACATCGTATAAAAGACTGTAATGGCTATAAATATTTTTCTTAAATTCTAGCATGAGACAATAAGAAGGATGTGTTCCTTTAAATTGACAGAATATTGTTTTGTACTTGAGCGAATTTTTTTTTAAGTTACAAAGCAAGTGTGGATAATTCATTTCTTAGAAACAAAAATATATTACTTTGAAGTAAATTTCTGAGAATTTTGTCCTATTTAAAAACGATGTTTTTTGTTTTAACGTCACACATGAGGATGTTTGTTTTGTTGTTTTTTTTTTTCAAATAATACGTGGAAATTTTTTCACCGCTTTTATTGTGTTAAATAGACAACATATTTTCGTTTGTTCTTTAGAAACAAATAGTATGATATTTTTTAAATGTCACGTAGATTTTGTTTGATTTTCAGCACGTCTTAAGCGAACAGAATCATTTTTGTTTTTTTTAGAAACAAAAGAATGAAATGCCACACACGAGGATAAGTGTATTCGTCGCAATGACAATTAAAAATGATTTGGGTTTTAGAAACAAATGTAGTTTTCTTTAAAGTCAATCTGTGGGAATTTCGTCTCATTTAAAGACAATGTTATTTTAATTTTAGCGTCACACATGATGATGGTTTTTTTTTTTCAAATAATACGTGGAAATTATTTTCTCCAGCAAGTGTATTGTCTTAAATAGACAACATATTTTCTGTTAATTTTCTAGGCGCAAATAGTATGATTGTTTTAATGTCACGTGGAATCTTTGTTCGTGAGCACATGGGATATTTTTTTTTAGAAACAGTAAGTATCATTTTTTTTTTAAATAATCACGTATTTTTATCGTTGCTTTATATCACAAAACAAGTGTGAATAATTCGTTTTTTAGAAAAAAAAAGTATATGAATTTTTTTTTTTTTAAATCTCACATAGAATTCTATTTTCCAGCACGTGGTGATTTGTTTTAAGCATACAGAATCCTTTTTGTTTTTAGGAACGAAAAGTATGACATTTTTTAGGTGTCACGTAGAATTCTGTTATTCAGGACGTGGAGCTTTATCCTAAGAAGACAGAATAATTTTTGTTTGTTTTTTAAAAACAGAAAAAATGATTTTTTTTTTAATCTCACACACGCGGATAAGGTTGTTTTGCTTTTTCAGTCACTGTGTGTGTGATAAATTTATATATATATATATATATATATATATATATATATATATATATATATATATATATATATAGTTCTTATAAATATACTTCTTTGGTACATAACACAGTTTTGCAAAATAAAGAGATTTAGCAAGAGAACAGTTCATTCGTCGCTTGACAAAGTCGGAAAAATGCTGAAAGAAAAAATGAAGACCCAGAAAACAGAGATAAAAGAGCATTTTCATTAATAGTGTTCAATTGAACTATAATACTGAAACGTCTTGCAAAACTGATTGTGTTTGCGGCTTTACAAAAACCAACTAATAAAAGAGTTCTTTAACGTCCAAAATAGACGATCCCCTGAAATGTATCTCTACAAAGTCACCATTCGCCCATGCATAAAGTATTGTTGCCACATCTGGGCTATTGCATCATTCACTAGTCTCTCCCTCCTTTACAAGGTCCAAAAAAGAGTCGCCAACTTAATAGGCTCTCACTGTCCACCAAGCTCCAGCCCCTGTCCCATCGCCGCAATGTTGCATCCTTGTACTTGTTTTACAAATACTTTAATGGATTGTTCTCCGATGAACTAGCTGCTCTGGTGCCCTCTCGACGTAAATACACTAGACCAACCCGACAATCAGCCAAATCCCATCCATTCACTGTGGATGTCCCCAGATGCTGGAGAGCCTTCTACTTCAATAGCTTCTTTCCTAGTGCTGCCGGCCCCTGGAACTCACTTCCTGGTCCCTGTTTTCCCGACTCTACTGGCATGCGGAAATTTAAAACTAATTTAAACAGACATCTCACTGCACAGCTCCCAACTTAGGATGACACCCAAAACCTACACCCTAATTCTCAGTAGCCCCTTTACGTCTACAGGTGGCAACTTGCCTTGTTTGGGGTGAACTATGTTAAAAATTTAAAATATTAAATATATGTTCGAATTCTCAAGTCGTCGCATTCAATTTAAGGAGAAATCATCCTTGCTTGTTGACTGGATTACGAACGGGATTCAAAAGAAGAAGAACAAGGGATTGTATGATTCAGCCCGCCAAAATTAAGTGTCTGTTGATTGGTCAAGGAGAATCGTCTTGGCCAATCAAACAGGGCATTTTCAGAATAGGAGGGGGTGTCGCGATGGACAAGAAGAAAATTATTTGGGGCAGAAAGGGAGCTAACCTCGTTTTTAGACTTTTTGCAGCTATCGTACAATATTTTAATCCAATCTTTTTTTTTTAGTCCTATCCTTATTATTTTTAAAAAAAATTTTAATCAACTAATACCTACTGACTATATTTTTTATACTTCAAATAAAATAACGAAAAGGTAAGTTTTTTTTTAAAGTAAGTAAATATTTTGATTTTTTTAAATTAATTTTCGATTTTTAAGCGTTTATTACTTTTTATATGTTTTATAAACAGTGTATAACATCATCAAACGATCGTAAATTCTGTACTTTTTTACATATGTACATTTTCGTTTGAACATTATGATTGATTTCTGAAGTAATTCTTAACTAAAGTGGAAACATAAAAACTATATTTTTTAAAATGATATAATTCTTAAGAAGCTGCCATCGTTGGTGGGGAATAATATGCAATTATTCTTTAGAGTAATCGGCTATGAACTGAAAATAGTTACGGGGTCGCCACAAAAAAAAACGAAGATGACTTCGAAAGAGGATTGCTGTAAATCAGTGGCGGGCAACCTACGGCCCGTGGGCCACATCCGGTCCGCAAAGGCTTAGCGTCCGGCCTGCCACCCTGCTATGCTTAATTATTGCAATCCGGCCCGCGGACCTTCCAGTAAAACTCATATCATTTTGTGACATAGACGTAAAAGTAGGTTTCAATTAAGATTTACAGTGGGATGAAAATGTATAAATATCAGCGAGCGATGATGCATGTATATTTCATTTTTCTTTAACTATTAATTTCAAATCGTTGGCCTGAGATGAAAATAGAAAAGGAGAAATAGAGAGGCAAAGAGAAAACAAGAGACGAGGAAAGCGCATAACACAGAGAACTTATGTGAGGTGTGTCAAAAAGAATGCTGGATCAACTTGCTACTTCCCCTGTCATTATTTTTTATGATTCCAAAATGGCTCTTCGTCGGCGCCTTTTATAACATCACATACAGAAGTCTCTTGAGAAAAAATATCAGATTTGTAGAGTGTTCAATGCAATTTTTGTACAATTTATTCATGTAAACAAAATATAGTAATTCTGAGATTTCGTTTTTTATTCCGGCCCGCGATCTCCTTCCAAAAGTCTCATCTGACCCTCACTCTGAAAAGGTTGCCCGCCCCTGCTGTAAATGAACAAGATATTTAAATGTAGAACAAATCTGCGATAAAGGAACGAGCAGACTTCCATACAAAACAATCGAAGACAAAAGAAATCTCCCGCCTTTCTCTTTCAACGCTGAAATAGCTTAATTTTGTCTCCCGGTCCAGACGATCCGTTTCAATCTCGTCTGCTTTCTTGATTTCGATCGTTTACAACTGAAAACGCATACGCATCTGTTTTCTTTGCAAATCGACACGACAGGTTAGAGTTAGTGGAGGGCAAAATTATACTTACTACTATACTAGAGTTGTCCGTGGCGCAGTGGATATAGTACTAAGTATAATTCAGTTGTAAGTGACAGTCATCTGAAGGCTGAAGGTTCAATCCTCAGTGCGGGCGATACGAAGAATTGCGAATTACTGAAGTAATGACAGATGGAACGAGGTTTCCGTTCGAAATTCCGTCCAGATCCCCTAGTTCGACAGAAAGATTCCCGAGTGCGAAGAAGGTCGGAGTTTACATCGGCCGAAACGTTGTGATAAAAACACCCAAGATAAGAATAGTATTCCGAATATACCAAATTCTACATAAAATGTTTCGTTTTGTTTTCATTCCGATACATTATTTGGTTTCCTTCAGTCATAATCAATGTGCGTTTTCTTTAAAAATTATGTAACTTTCCAAACATTTGACGACCACAACAATGCTTGATACCACGTGCAGTTTATATCGTGTTATACTTTTTATAAACATAGTAAAGCAAGAATTTATTTGAAATTCTAATAATTCCAAAATGTGAGATGACTCATAATTGAAGAGTGAAAGTGAAAGCAAATTGAATTGTGCATTCGTCGGGTCGATGCAATTAGCCGACATGTGCATTAATATTTCGCTTCTTTTATTTCTCTACTTCGAGTGACGATACTATTTTGAAGAACTCGTGTTTGATGTTTATTATGCAAAATTCATATTTCGACACAGGGAGAGAGGGTGGAGAGGGAAAGAAAGAGAGAAGGGGACGTCCTTCTCGGTAGAGAGCACCATTGTCTTGAACGAGAATTTTTCTTCTTTTTTAACTAATCAATTTTTTTTTATTCGCCGTTTTGTTATTTTTTTATTGTTTTGTTAATTGTTGTTTATATTTTCTGCAATTTCTTTATATGCCAAGCAGAAAATTCTTCCCACTCAGATAAGATGTGAGAGTACGCAAGAGTGTTTTTGTTTATTTGTTTGTTTTTTATAAACGTGTTTCTTGTTTAAAACTATCATAGAGTTAAAATAATTTAATTTATCATTTTACCATTAAATAGTCGTGTCTTTCAAACATGTAACCATAATCTATTTTACAGATTAAACCTAATTTAACTTTCTTTCTTTTCTAACCCTAACCCGAATTTAACTTTCTTTCTTTTCTAACCCTAACCTTAACCCGAATTTAACTTTCTTTCTTTCCTAACCCTAACCTAACCCTAACTCGAATTTAACTTTCTTTCTTTTCTAACCCTAACCCGAATTTAACTTTCTTTTTTTTTCTTAACCTAAACTTAACCCGAATTTAACTTTCTTTCTTTCCTAACCCTAAGCTAACACTAACTCGAATTTAACTTTCTTTCTTTCCTAACCCTAACCCGAATTTAACTTTCTTTTTTTTCTAACCCTAACCTTAACCCGAATTCAACTTTCTTTCTTTTCTAATCCTAACCAAACCCTAACTCGAATTTAACTTTCTTTCTTTTCTAACCCTAACCCGAATTTAACTTTCTTTTTTTTTCTAACCCTAACCTTAACCCGAATTCAACTTTCTTTCTTTTCCTAACCAAACCCTAACTCGAATTTAACTTTCTTTCTTTCCTAACCCTAACCCGAATTTAACTTTCTTTCTTTTCTAACCCTAACCTTAACCCAAATTTAACTTTCTTTCTTTCCTAACCCTAACCTAACCCTAACTCGAATTTAACTTTCTTTCTTTCCTAACCCTAACCCGAATTTAACTTTCTTTTTTTTCTAACCCTAACCTTAACCCGAATTCAACTTTCTTTCTTTCCTAACCCTAACCCGAATTTAACTTTCTTTCTTTTCTAACCCTAACCATTAACCCGAATTCAACTTTCTTTCTTTCCTAACCCTAACCCGAATTTAACTTTCTTTCTTTTCTAACCCTAACCTTAACCCAAATTTAACTTTCTTTCTTTCCTAACCCTAACCTAACCCTAACTCGAATTTAACTTTCTTTCTTTCCTAACCCTAACCCGAATTTAACTTTCTTTTTTTTCTAACCCTAACCTTAACCCGAATTCAACTTTCTTTCTTTCCTAACCCTAACCCGAATTTAACTTTCTTTCTTTCCTAACCCTAACCTAACACTAACTCGAATTTAACTTTCTTTCTTTCCTAACCCTAACCCGAATTTAACTTTCTTTCTTTCCTAACCCTAACCTAACACTAACTCGAATTTAACTTTCTTTCTTTCCTAACCCTAACCCGAATTTAACTTTCTTTTTTTTTCTAACCCTAACCATTAACCCGAATTCAACTTTCTTTCTTTTCTAACCCTAACCCTAACTCGAATTTAGCTTTCTTTCTTTCCTAACCCTAACCCGAATTTAACTTTCTTTCTTTTCTAACCCTAACCTTAACCCGAATTCAACTTTCTTTCTTTTCTAACCCTAACCTAACCCTAACTCGAATTTAACTTTTTTTCTTTCTTTCTTTCTTTCTTTCTTTCAACAAAGTGCATAAAATTAAGTGAAACAAAAAACAAAATGGCGAGCGAATTTTCATTATCCTGTGAACAACGAAAGACATAACTTGTGAATAAAGTCACAATAAAATTATTACAGTCGCCATGAGTTTTGAATGAAACGAAGGATTTTACACAATCGCAGCTGTTCTTTGATCTTTTTTTGCTTTTAAGTGCTGGCAACCTTAAACGGGTTGATGAAATCTCCGACTGGAGATAAAGCAGACAGGGAGCCGAACCCGAACTCCAATCGCCTTTGATATCGGCTCATAAAAGCCCAAATATTCAACATGATAGCTTATATCCAGTGATATCAATTTACATATCGCAGGCGCTACAGATGACATGTTACAGGCTGTTTACGATTACGAAAGAGCTACTTCCGTCTGGTAAGCGGTTTTGGTTAAATCCTTAAATCCTATACCTTCCCACGAGATAACTGGCTCCTAACACACACACACATACACACACACATACACACACACACACATATATATATATATATATATATAATATATATAATATATATATATAATATATATATATATATATATATATATATATATATATATATATATATATATATATATATATATATATATATATATGTATATATATTAGTGATATTTTAAGCTGAATTATTTCGACACTTGATTATTGGGGAAATGGTCGTATAATCAGTACCATTGGAGAGCCATGAATATTATAACTGTCCTGTTTTTAAATCTCCGAAACAGTTACATGGTAAACAGCTGATGATCCCCGTGTTAATATTAGATGCTTAAGGTCTCCTGTTTTTGTTTCAATCTTAGATAATTAACCCCCCCTTTTTGTTTCTTTTTTTTTTTTTTTAACTTATATTTGTTCATTTATTTTCCAACGAATGTTAAATCTGCAATATCTTGGATTTAGTTAGTTTGTCTGGGGATTTAAACTGCATTTTACATTTTTTTTTTTTCTAATGACTCAAAGCTTCTTTAGACTATATATATATATATATATATATATATATATATATATATATATATATATATATATATATATATATATATATATATATTATAGTAGTATGTTTTAAAAGGCAATGCAAATTCCGGGTAAGATGTAAGCTGGAAGGAAAAAAAATAATAAATCGAATGCGAAATGTGAGTTACTATTTTTTTTTTCTTCCAAATGGATGCCAGAAGATTCTCTGCACAGACGGAATTTTCCTCTGGTGTTTATTATTTTTGACAAAGGGAAGTTTCTTTTCCCGAAATATTAAATAAATTATTTTTATAATCATCCGGACATCACACAAACAGCTAACACCACACTCGCTGTTATGTAAGATTTTAAGAAAAAATAAATAGTAAGTCACATTTTGCATTCGATTTATTATTTTTGTTCCTTCCAGCTTACATCTTACCCGGAATTTGCATTGCCCTCAGCCTTTTAAAAACATACTACTACTATTCCCAGCAATGTTTCAAGCAAACTACCATTGTCTATTATATATATATATATATATATATATATATATATATATATATATATATATATATATATAAAAGAAGATTGTAGTTTGCTTACAAACCTGCACTTATATATATATATATATATATATATATATATATATATATATATATATATATATATATATATATATATATATATATATATATATAAGTTATGAGGTTGAAAAAGACTAGATATACATTCGGTCATTTTTGATTCGGTTGAACCACTTCTTAATTTGTTTTACACATTACATCTTCTCCAAACACCTGCTGAATCTAACGCGACGGCGGAGATGAACACCATTTCAAAAGAAGACTTCCAGAGGTGTTTTCGGCAGTGGATGGATCGGTGGACTAAATGTGTGCAAGCAAGGGGATTAGGGTCCCAACCCCGTCACGTATTTGAAATATTTTTTTCTGGCCTAAGGTCGGATACTTTTTAGACATGCCTTGTACATTACTTAAAATAACCATTGCGGACCCCGCCGCGCCGCCCCGCCGCCGTAGCTCAGGATTGGTGCATAAGAAGAAGAAGAAGAAGAAGAAGAAGAAGAAGAAGAAGAAGAAGAAGAAGAAGAAGAAGAAGAAGAAGAAGACTACTTTACGTGAAATAATATCCTTTTTTTTCAGACTAAGAAAGATTTCCTGTTAACTCTTAACAAATTCCTTATATTTAATGGAATTTGGAACATAAGAGAGGAATATACATTGAAGATTGAGTAATGAAATAAAGAAATTCTTTTCGCAATTCAAACGTATAATTTCAGGTAAAGCCGCTAAACGCGTGGAAACACGGGAGCGTTATCAAAGAAAAGGTGCTAAATAAAGACACATGAACTGATATAGAAAACCTGGCAATAAAAAGATTCATGAAGGTATTGCAAAATAAGTTATGTGCAAAATTTGCATAGTTTTGTAGCTAAAAAAATAGATTCAGATAAAGGACAGAAGGATTTTCGGAAATATTAAAATTATATTAACATCTTTAATTTACATACTTTTATCTTTTCAGTAGGACGAACACTTTTGTTGAATGGGAAAAAATTCATCAGTTTTAACCGTTTAAACAAATTCTCTCTCTCTCTCTCTCTCTCTCTCTCTCTCACTATATATATATATATATATATATATATATATATATATATATATATATATATATATATATATATATATATAGGGGGTATATTACTTCATGTATCATCATAAAATGTTATAAGGAGATATAATATATTTATGTATAGATTTTCAGTATTTACTTCAACAGTTCTCAATACGTGAGTAGAGCTAGGTTATAAGTGATTGTGTGCTATAATTATTATTTCTAAGTTTTCGCAGCCACCGTAAGACAGTTTTATGTTATTTTTATTGAATATTTTATGCAAGTGATTGGTTACGGGGAAGTGTTTGTCCATGAAATTTAGGAATTTCTTGCCTAGTTTAGCTTTTAGCAGCTGATTATAGGGCGGTGTATACCAGATTATATTTCTTTTTCTTCTATTTTTTATTTTATTATAATTATTGGTGTCCTGTTCCTTATATTTAATTTCGATATTATGATAGTCACTATTTCTTTTAGAAAACTTAGAAATGATAACAAAATACTAAATGAGAGAGGTAGATAAAAAAAAACATTATAACAAAATGCGTAAATTAAAAAAACGCTAAGAAGAAAATATATAACCACTAGACATAGTAATCACCCAAGTAGAAATAATAAAGTTAATAATGAAGAGAAAAGCTGTAACTGTATACCTCGTGCACTTTGTCCCCTACAAAATAAATGCCTAACCAAAAGCATTGTTTACACGATATTTACCAAAGAAAGCCCAAAATAACAAAAAGTACTACGTGGGTATGACCTCCCTAGATTTTAAAACCAGATATTACGAAGACAAAGGCACATTTAATAACCATAAACGCAAATTAAAAACGGCACTACTAGAAAGAGCACGCTATTACTGGAAGCTCAAAGAAAGCGGAGGCTCGCTAATAATCGAGTGGAAAATAGTACGACAGGCCAGTACATGTAGAAATTTAGATGATCCGTATAGATTATATCTGAATGAGAAATTTGAAATTCTAAACATTAAAGACCCCCAAAACCTATTAAACTGTAGAAGAAAACAACTCTAACCACAGAATGAATTTTACTTTAGGATTAGAAAAATAAAATAAACTGAAGTAATTAAATAAAAAACTAAACTAATCCAACATCTAAAAATAGAAATAGAAAAAGCAGGCACGTGTTAAAATAAGGACACCTATTAATTCGATACATACACAAAATAGAAAAGAACAACAGAATAGTGTTGCATTGTGAGGGGACCTATTTTCAAAAGGAGTACTTCAGCTATTATGGATTGTGACTGAGGTTGAAATTAATCGTTTGGTGCAGGTCGGGCTGACACAAACTTTGGGGAAACGAATCTGTTTTCCCACGAGTGAGTAACAGACACGTGAACTTAAAACCAAGCATTGAGGTCAATAAACGTCAGAGATAGAGACCGACAGATCGAGACACGATGACGTAACTTGTTGTTGCGCACAAAAAGAAATGAGAGTTTCGAGGGAGTTGATCTATATGGAATTGAAGCGAGACAGACGTAAGAAGTATGCTCTAACAACGTTAAGTTAAGTCTCGGATGAGAGAAAGATGATAAATCCGCCTGTTGCCCAGTCCCTGAAATAGACCTATAACAAGTTAAGTCAAGAAATAACTAAGTACGAAGTTAAAATATGACAGAGACTATTAATTAAGATATTACTGACCTCTCCTCTCTACTTCTTACCCAGAGAAGATAAATAAAATACCCATTGAAACTCTCAAAACATGTCTCCAGACTCCCTTTTGTCGATTTAAAGAAAGTTTGTTCACTAGACACTCTAACGAGGCGGCCACACAAGAGAAAAGAAAGAAAGGCTATAAACGCAGCAACCACGACGGCGATCACGGCATGAAAAGGAGAATACGAATATTGATGGCGGCGAGGAAAGACACCAAGACAAGTAAGAGGTAAATTTCGCTTTAAATTGTAACGAACATTTGTATGAGAAAAGAGAAAAAAGATTTTAAATACAACGGAACTCTCGCATACATGATAAGGAACACACTACCACGCCCGAAAACGTTATAGGTAAGATACGCGAAAAGGCATATGAGTTACAAAGAAGAGAAAAATGGTTTTAAGACTTTTTAGTAACGTTTCAAGTTTTTTTTTTTTATATTTTCGGAAACGTTACATATATGTGATTTAGCAACGAGATTTATAAAGAACTACGAAACAAGTATAAAGGACAGTTTAAGGGCATTTTAGTAACGGTTAAAAAGCTGCAACGTTACATAGGTTGATTTGGTGACGTTTAAGCCAGGGCTCCTCTCGTGAGGGCATTTTATGAGCTGGGTTTGCCACGACAATAAAACGCGGGGTCCTAAAATGGAGAAAAGGAACTTGAAGAAAAGATGGAAAGCCGTCAACGCAGAAGACAAAAGGAGGGGGCAAAGAGAAGAGAGGAGAGAGGTTCGAAAAGAAGGAAGAACAACAAATTGAGAGAGAGAGAGATAAAGACAGAATGACAAAAAAATATGTCCAGGTTTTATGTATTGTTAACTTGTTGAAGAGAAAAAGAACAGAAAAAAAGGAAAGAAAACAAAAAAAGAGGGAAAGAAAATAAAGAAAAAGACAGAACAGTTACATGATTGAACGTTGTGATTTAGCGACGATATTTATAAAGAACTATGAAACGAGTATAAAGGACAATTTAAAGCTCTTTAATAACGTTTTATAAAAACTGCAACGTTAAAATAGGAAGTAAAAATCAGCGGAACCTTTGTGTATGAGAAGCTCTGTCATTCGCTAATGAAAACATTAACTCGTGAAAGGCAAAAAAAGAATCGCATTAGTTAGCTAGCTAAACTAAGCAGCACATGCATATAAAAAGCACCCGGTAACACGAATTCCATGCATTTTTGCTTTACAATTCCCTACAGGGATGAAACGCGGAAGCATCGTTTTAGCTTAATTACCATAAATATATTTTCATAACTTACTACATATATATATGTAGTAAGTTATGAATATATATATATATATATATATATATATATATATATATATATATATATATATATATATATATATATATATACCTAAATATTTAATGTATTTTTATGTAATTATTTTTATTGGGGGTTGTTGCAGCGTTCGTTGTTCTTTTGCTCACTACTACTTAGATTGTCTCACTTCCTAAGTGATTAATATGCAGAAAATTGCATTATTAGTCGCCCTTAACTTTTATAGGACGTATTTTTCGTTAATATATATATTTGTTTATTTATTTTATACGTACATAAAAGTAATCCATGGGCACGTGTTTCTGGCTCACAGCCGTCATCAGCATGGCTAACATAGACAAGGATCGAACTTTCGATATTGATGTCTATAGTCCAGTGTTTTACCATCGGACCAAGACGCCCTGTCTAGAAACACGTACGATTTTTATCACCTAAATATTTAATGTATTTTTATGTAAACGAGAACAAGAGTGGTTTTACGTCAGTCTTGACTGCCAGTATAGACTGGTGTGGTTCCAGGTATTTAATCGCTTCCCACAAAGCAATATGTGACACAAGGTCGGAAAGTGGGGAGATCAAGCCAGCCAGCGCCCCTAAAGAAGGAGCACTCTGGCCTATCAAAAATAGCCTGGGCAACCCCGTCGGCATTCCCCGGTAAGGGCGCCTCAGGCAGCAAGCAATAAACTTACCCCTCCCCAAAGAGGGAAGGCAAGGCCTGGGAGGGTGCACCTCCTAGGAAAACCCAGAACAATATACCTCAGCCCGGCAGATAAAAGGCCAACTAAATGGCCCAGTTCCTGCCGGACTGATTGTCGAGAACGAATCCTCGACCGGTATTACCCCATCCCGACGTCTTCAATTAACCGAAGTTAATAAGAGACTGATCGGGCTGGTGTGGTTCCATCCCTGAGAAGCAGCTGCTCCCAGTATTTATGGTGAGTGGAAGAGTTCAAGTAGTCCGTTATAGGTAAGGTACCATAGCAATACTAGATGTCACGATCATACAACACGTGGCCACAAAAATTTGTCAGTCAAATTATTTACGGTCAGAGGATGATATATATATAGGTCTTCAATTGCAGATATCTTATAAAAATCCGTATTTGTGTCTCTAATTTTAATGTTGATCTATTCTCGTTTCCTGGTAAGTCATGTCCTATATGACCTTAAAATACTAGAAACTATACATATTAAATCGATGCGACCTTCTCTCTGTAAACAGAGAGAATTTTATCTTGAACTTAATGTAATTTATATTCAAAAACTAATATATATATATATATATATATATATATATATATATATATATATATATATATATATATATATATATATATATATATATGGGAAGGCAATGTTGTTGTTCTCAAGCCGCTACAAAATATAATTAAGTTTTGCTGACACGAATGTATTTATTATGCGTCTCCCATTCTAGTTTACTATGAGTTATGTGTTTTCTATCACAACGTATCAGTCGTAAAGTAAATGTAATATAACAGCAGTATTACGAATAGCTTTGGTTTCATTTAAGGAAATTACTGTGATGGCCTTTTAGCTAAGATCAAAGTGTAGTATCTATTCCGATGGATACTACACCCCATAGACTGGTATTGTCTTGGCCTTCGGGGTTTGATTTACGCCAGTCTATGGGTCTGTCCTGTGCAGTTCTAGGAGGTCCTCCCTCCCAGGCTTCGCCTCCCCTCTTTGGGGAGGAGTAAGTTTATTGCTTACTGCCTGAGGCGCCCTTACCGGGGAATGCCGACGGGGCTGCCCAGGCAATTTTTAATGGCCAGAGTGCTCACCTCTCGGGCGCTGGCTTTTCTAACCCCACTTTCCCGACCCGACCTTGGGTCACATCTTACTTGTGGGAGTAAGATAAAACTGGCCTTGTGCCTAACTCCTGGAGAGGAATAAATCAATACTCTGATCATACGTTCACTTTTGCAAAGTTAATCTTTGTTTTCGACTGGTTGGCGAAAAAAATACGCTCTGCATCTCGGTTATTTTTATAGATATTTAAAACGTGTTGCTTTAAAACTAGCGTAATACTCTACTCTTTTTTTTTTACACTTCTGTTAAGAAATCCAAAATGTTCGTCTTTACATGGATGAATTCCGAATCCACTAAGAATTTCAATATCTTTATTTTCATCTCAGTTTTTATCATGATTATTTTAGAAAATTACTATTATGGAAATGTTTTAGGTGTTTTTGTATCTCATTTAACGTCTGAAGATTGAATGTAATTTTTACTAATAATTGTTTGTTTGTATCACAGACTTGCTTGATACGCCATTGCATATCTTTTTTCCCCCCTTTTTTTCGATTTTTGTTATGCTCTATTCATAGCCGATAAGCATAAAAGCTATTCACAAATGTTGAGAAATGTTCAAAATGATTCAAGCCTTTACCATCTTCGCAGTTATGGCATCCAAACATCGTCCGCGTACATGATACCCTTATCAAAGATGCGAAGAGATTATACGCTTGGAAAAATGCGATTCTTTATTACCTTTTTCCAAACTTTAAAGACTTTGAGTTCATTTTTTGTGGAGTTTAAATCTTTCTCGCTGATTCTAAGCTGATATCGTGATATGCAAAAAGGCATTACTTTAATGGCGTTCGTCATAGGGAGAATATGTTTTGAAATCTCTGCATTCATTTTTTATTGTCGCAATAGCTTATCTCCTTTGGGGCTTGGCCATATTTGCGAATGTAAGCCTGGAAAGACGAGATGTTCCACTTTTGCAGTAAGTACTCTGAACCGAACGTTGTAATCTGCACGACAAATGTACTAGAAAACTTTTTTCCCCTCGAGTCATAAATCTCGAGTAGGGACCTCGGGTCGGTTTGCAAGATGACTTTTCTACTCTCTCCTTCATTTTGTTTCTTTTTTTGGTAGTTTTATTACAAAACTTATAACCAAATACTTTTTTATTTCCTTGTATTTTTTTTTTCAGCTGGCAGTAATGTTCTGACAAAATGTGTTCTGCTTTCGTTACGAATAAACTCTTGTAAGATGGCAGCGTTAACAGTGGACGCCAGGAACTGTCATGGCTAAACGATAAACGTATGATTAAAAGTAAAATCTTTATCCATCGTAAAACAGCAAGGAACGTGAAAACATTATCCTTTCTTGACAGAACTTGAAATAAATAGTTCATTTAAAATTACAACTCATTTATTTCATTACTAAATACGAAACCAACTTATTTAAAAAGATAAAAGTGCAAATCAATTCAAACCAATCAAAAACAATTGACCTTGAGCTGAATTCCTTGTCTATGCCTCCGCGAGTGAGAAGGGAGGTGGCGGTGGTTAAGTGGCTATCGACACGGACTGAAGACCTGTGTGTTCCAAGTTCGAATCCAGTCGGTTCCACAGTACTACTTTCACTTAGGGATGTTGGCAACCTTCTCGTGGTCCTTCCCGATGTCTTTCCAGAAAGATTTATAACTAGAAAAACATCGGGAAAACTAATGCCAACACCAGAATCATCTGATTCACACAAAAGAAGAAGAAGCGAATGAGAAGAGGGGTTTATAATTACAATTACATTCCCTTCACTTCTTTAGATGATCTCATGAAACTTGCTTCCTTTTTATTTTTAACTAGTATAGACACATTCTTGTTGCCTGTGAACGAATGCGGACATATTGATAGTCCAGCTCTTATCCTGGCTATCCAAAATGTGTATGGAGCGCATAGCATTCTCAGAAAAGTCATTTATGATCTTCTACTAGCCTCAATCAGAAATAACAATTACCACATTAGATAAGAAATTGTCTTCAAAGCTCGGAATTATTGGTCTGGAGTACTCTAGGGCCGCAAGCCTGGTTGTTATTTGGGAAGATGGCATTAAAATATTACAAAAGCGAAAAGCGGAAATTGATTGTCGAATTATGAGGTGACCGAAAATCGGAGAGAAGCGAAAATATTAAGATGGAGATCACCCAGATTGGTGAAATCGACAAATTAGTTTGTGGTTGAGCCAAGTAAAAAGATGAAGAAAATGGAAGGAGCTACTCACATTTAGCTAAGATCAAAGTGTAGTATCTGTTCCGATGGATACTACACCCCATAGACTGGTATTGTCTTGGCCTTCGGGGCTTGATTTACGCCGGTCTATGGGTCTGTCCTGTGCAGTTCTAGGAGGTCCATCCTCCCAGGCTTCGCCTCCCCTCTTTGGGGAGGAGTAAGTTTATTGCTTACTGCCTGAGGCGCCCCTACCGGGGAATGCTGACGGGGCTACCCAGGCAATTTTTAAAGCCCACTTTCCCGACCCGACCTTGGGTCACATCTTACTTGTGGGAGTAAGATAAAAACTTGCCTTGTGCCTAACTCCTGGAGAGGAGTAAATCAATACTCAAAATGTGACAAGAATTTAATGAGCGCGATAACCAATGTGAATGGTTGAGGTCGCAATTGACTGAGTTGGAAAAAGGGATAATTAATGAGATTTAGGTTGGGAAACCGGTAAAATTATCATGCAAGCCAGAGATCTTCGTATCTCAAAGACAACCTTCCAGAAACACTGGGCATTATGCCGTCCGTGGGGGGGGGGGGGCTCTTTCAGATTGAATTCCATGCCCAGCTCGCAACGCCAACAACTGAAACTCTGAAAAAAGATGTTAGTAGAAGTTTCAAAGCGAATTTCACATAGATTCGGATCTTGTTTTGTTTCATACAAATTGTATAATTGTTCCGTATATAAACTAATTGATCGTTATGTTGCAACTAGTTTGACACTTTTTCTTTTGTATTATTTGTTTGTGCTCGACGGCCGACACGGCCCAACCCGCCGTTCGACAATTTGTAGGCTTTCGTGATCAAAGATGACAACGTACAACTGGTGGGATGCGAGTTATGCAGATCGTCGGCCAGATGCAAAACCGGACCACGGATGGGGAAACTGATCCGTGGCGTGTGAAAGCTCAATATTCAATATATAATGAATGGAGCTTATTCATATATAATGAATAGAGCTTATTCATATATAATGAATAGAGCTTATTCATATATAATGAATAGAGCTTATTCATATATAATGAATAGAGCTTATTCATATATAATGAATAGAGCTTATTCATATATAATGAATAGAGCTTATTCATATATAATGAATAGAGCTTATTAATACATAATGAATAGAGCTTATTCATATATAATGAATAGAGCTTATCATATATAATGAATAGAGCTTATTAATATATAATGAATAGAGCTTATTAATATATAATGAATAGAGCTTATTCATATATAATGAATAGAGCTTATTCATATATAATGAATAGAGCTTATTCATATATAATGAATAGAGCTTATTCATATATAATGAATAGAGCTTATTCATATATAATGAATAGAGCTTATTCATATATAATGAATAGAGCTTATTAATATATAATGAATAGAGCTTATTCATATATAATGAATAGAGCTTATTTATATATAATGAATAGAGCTTATTCATATATAATGAATAGAGCTTATTCATATATAATGAATAGAGCTTATCATATATAATGAATAGAGCTTATTAATATATAATGAATAGAGCTTATTAATATATAATGAATAGAGCTTATTCATATATAATGAATAGAGCTTATTAATATATAATGAATAGAGCTTATTAATATATAATGAATAGAGCTTATCATATATAATGAATAGAGCTTATTAATATATAATGAATAGAGCTTATTCATATATAATGAATAGAGCTTATTAATATATAATGAATAGAGCTTATTCATATATAATGAATAGAGCTTATTAATACATAATGAATAGAGCTTATTCATATATAATGAATAGAGCTTATCATATATAATGAATAGAGCTTATTAATATATAATGAATAGAGCTTATTCATATATAATGAATAGAGCTTATTAATATATAATGAATAGAGCTTATTCATATATAATGAATAGAGCTTATTAATACATAATGAATAGAGCTTATTCATATATAATGAATAGAGCTTATTCATATATAATGAATAGAGCTTATTCATATATAATGAATAGAGCTTATTAATATATAATGAATAGAGCTTATTCATATATAATGAATAGAGCTTATTTATATATAATGAATAGAGCTTATTCATATATAATGAATAGAGCTTATTCATATATAATGAATAGAGCTTATCATATATAATGAATAGAGCTTATTCATATATAATGAATAGAGCTTATTAATATATAATGAATAGAGCTTATTCATATATAATGAATAGAGCTTATTCATATATAATGAATAGAGCTTATTAATATATAATGAATAGAGCTTATTCATATATAATGAATAGAGCTTATTAATACATAATGAATAGAGCTTATTCATATATAATGAATAGAGCTTATCATATATAATGAATAGAGCTTATTAATATATAATGAATAGAGCTTATTCATATATAATGAATAGAGCTTATTAATATATAATGAATAGAGCTTATTCATATATAATGAATAGAGCTTATCATATATAATGAATAGAGCTTATTAATATATAATGAATAGAGCTTATTAATACATAATGAATAGAGCTTATTAATATATAATGAATAGAGCTTATTAATATATAATGAATAGAGCTTATTAATACATAATGAATAGAGCTTATTCATATATAATGAATAGAGCTTATCATATATAATGAATAGAGCTTATTAATATATAATGAATAGAGCTTATTAATATATAATGAATAGAGCTTATTCATATATAATGAATAGAGCTTATTAATATATAATGTCAAAGATTTATTTAAATCAAATTTCGAATGGAAGAACCTCTAGAAGAGCATAAATTTCAAAATGGTTTAATAGCAATAATAAAGGTACTGTTTTAGATATTGACCCTAATTTCCGTGACTGCCCGGCAGCAGCAAGCCGACAGCTAACGGAAGCGTCCGAGACCTGCCGAAATCGAAAACGAGGCTGGCGTCCGACGCTTGGCACTTGTTGACAATGAATTTTGAAGTGTTGTGTAGTTCAATTGCCTCTCCGGAGCAGTGCATTAACTTTTGCCAGCAGAAAGCTCTGCTGGCAAAAGATATGCGATGCGGCGGCGGCCGACTTTGCCGGCTAGTACCGCGAAAGACAGTTACTGAAAAATATGCCTGGAGATGCCCCACTCAGGAATGCCGGGCTTGGATTTCGTTGCGATCGGGGACGTTTTTTTCGCGGTCCTCCTCTTCTGCCTGTATTTCGCTAAGCCCCCCTCCAAAAACGAAAAACAAGCCCTTACCCCTCCAGCTAAAATAATGGAAAAAAACAAAAAAACAATGCGTAATTGCAAAAAAAAAAAAAAAAATGGTTTAAAAAAGTTATTATTTCCGCGTTCTACAGTTTATAAAAACAGTTCATTTCAGTTACAAAAGAAATGTTTAAAAAAAAAACAATGCGTAATTGCAAAAAAAAAAAATGGTTTAAAAAAGTTATTATTTTCGCGTTCTAAAGTTTATAAAAACAGTTTATTTCAGTTACAAAAAAAATGGTTTAAAATGTTAGCGTTTATAAAAAAATTTCTTACATAAAATGGTTAAATATTAATTTAAAAAAAGTTTATTCATTTCAGCTATGGGTTTGTTCATTTATTTCATTTTTTGTATAAAAATATATGCATTTCTTTTTCTTTACGTATATTCATCGTCTTACATTGTTGTCGTCTGCCGACTCGGCAGGTCTCGGACGCTTCCGTTAGATGTCGGCTCGCTGCTGCCGGGCAGTCACGGAAATTAGGGTCAATATCTAAAACAGTACCATAATAAACGAGTAAGCACTAACCCTAACGCTAATCCTAACCCTAACCCTAACCCCAAGATACGGAAAAATATCCCATCATTAGAAATCATGCTCCAAAAATCAGCATATCATTGAGACGGGTACCATGAAAAAAATTCCTCCGTAGAATAAAAGAATCAATATTATAAGTACGAATTGGACTCCTTAACCTAAACCTTAGACTATGATATTAGTTATTTTATTCCATGAATGAATTTTTTCATGTGAATGAATTTTAAAGCATAATTTATGATATATATATATATATATATAGTCATCCACATACACAGTTCATCATTGCGGCTAGACCAGTTAGTGCCTTTAAACCGGGATTGAAACTCAACCGTCGAGCTGACAGTCGGCGCTTCTAACCCCTACGCTATCATACGACACTGACTGAATGTAAGAAATATCTCAATGTATATCTCAATATATATATATATATATATATATAATTATTTCGACCGGAAGAAAACAGTGTCAAATAAACTCTTTAGTATCTTTTTACAGCCGTTTCATATTAAGTAGCTATACTATCAAACGAGGTTTGAATTTTATAGTAAAAAATAATCTTCAGGGAAAAAGGTTTTACATATACACAATTTATAAGGTACAAATGCGTTGCAGACTTGACAACAGATGAGTGCAATCATGTTGCTTTAATATAGATGTTTGTCTTACAAATTGTGTATATGTAAAACTTTTCCTCTTGAAATTCATTTTTGAATCAATATAATTCAAACTTCGTTTTATTGTATAGCCACTTGAGATGAAACGGCTGTAATGATATAATAAAGAGTTTACTTTACACTGTTTTTTTTGGGGGGCGGTTGGAATCGAAAGTTAATTTATATTTGCTCTAGAGTCACATACTAGCGTCCCTGGGTCTGAAAATTGGAAAATCTATTGAGCTAAGCGTATGAGAGTTTGCCTTGGTTGAATTCTGACTACAATATATATATATATATATATATATATATATATATATATATATATATATATATATATATATATATATATATATATATATATATATCGCAAGTATGAAGGAAAGACGAGTGTTATCGTTCATGATTAAAAGTTAATCAAGAGAAAAAAAAAGAAGAAAATAACATTTTTAAATCCCTCGTTTTTTTTTATCCCTCGATACAGCCTTTGTTAAGAGAGGGCGAAACCGGTCGGCTGGCTTTTTTCTTCTGTTTTTCTTTTCACTTGATTAACTTTTAATCATGAACGATCAAAACTCGTCTTCCCTTCATGTTTGCGATAATAAAATTTTGTACTCCCCCCCCCCCCAAACAAAAATTGGGAATTTCCTTGCTTTTGTACATTTAGTGTATATGAATTGTCATCTTAACCCTATTAAGGGCATATGATTTCAGTATACTGGCATTTCTCATGGAATGTTACTACTTTTGTAAAGGCTATGCCTCAATACAATGCCTTCTCATAACTGATATAGTTGGTAGTTTGACTAATCAAGGTATATGATAAACTGAAATTAGAAAGCCATTAACTAGACACTAGAACCTCTATCTTTGCCAAAAATCAGCTGAATCAATCAAATGGGCGATAACATATAGAATAAAGTGTATGAATACTGGTAATTTTTAAGGTTTTTAAGAATTTTCTGGAAAACTAAGGTATATGGTAAACTGAAATTAAAATGCCATCAACTAGATCCTAAAACCTAAATCTCTGCCAAAAATCAGCTGAATCTATCAAATAGTTGATGAGATACGAGTACTTGCCGTTATAATTCAAAAATGAGCACAACAGTAAAGTCATAATTTGTAAAGACACTAGAACTAATACCGCCTGAAGATGATTTGACGATTCAAATCGAAAGTACTTGCAAAAAAGAAAAAAGAATGGAACAAGTTACCCATGGATCATATTTACATTAATTTGACCGAAACATTAGATGGACAATTCGGAAAATTGAAAAAATAAAAAAAAGTCGCATCAAACAAAACCACTCCGTGTTATTTAATAATGTTTGCCTAAGTATATATATATATATGTTTAAGCCGAACTTTGCAAAGTAAAAAAAAGTACTCAGAAAATCAGACATATTAAGATTGTCACTATGTACCTACGTTGTCGATGTTATGAAACTATATATATATATATATATATATATATATATATATATATATATATATATATATAGTTTCATAACATCGACAACGTAGGTACATAGTGACAATCTTAATATGTCTGATTTTCTGAGTACTTTTTTTTACTTTGCAAAGTTCGGCTTAAACAGTTTGTGTGTTGTCCCACTTCAAGTAGATAGATTCGAATCGCGAAAATGGCTGCAAATATTACAGAATTATTATTAATTAATTATTATTAATTAATTATCTGTGTTAGTTATTATGAATTTACAGCATAATGAACGTTTAGTACGTAGATAGTGGCAATGGTATTTAACGTCTCGTTCTAATACTTTATATAATTTGTTTGTGGTTTTCGTAGATTTTATAATAATAAAATACCAAAGATAAATACCATTGGAAATACAACTAACTAATAAACAGACCCGGCATTATCCGGCAATGTGCTCCTAAACCCGGAGCCCCATATTACCATTTTTGTTCTTTCTTTTATTTCTATGATTTTTTTTTTTTTTCAATAATATAATTCAATAAATATAATAAATAAAATAATAAAAAATATAATAAAATAAAGAAAGACGTTATCTGCTGTTTTTGCATGTCCGGTGCAAACATCACGATATTACTGTAAAAAAAAAAAACTAATAAAAATAATATTGCCAATGAATTTCTCATAACATTTTTCACGATAAAAGCTGTATTTAATCTTGGTATAGGGATTTGTTTTCAATTGTATCACAGACAGAGAGACAAACAGAGATGCCACAAATAGATTATAGATTGCATCAATCTGAGTATTCTTGATATTATTCGTGTTAGAGAAAAAAGACGCGAAAAGAAAATTGACAAAAGAAATCGTGGACATTTCAATGGAATTCGTTTCTCTTCAGGAAATGGAGTCCTTCAAGTGTACCCCTTCTCGCAAACGAACGACAAAAAAAAAACAGATAAAACTTTTTGTTCTCACAATTTTTTTCCTTTTCGTTTTTTTTTTTTTTGTTTTTTTTTCAGTTTGGATATTTGGTATTTTCTGTTTGAAGAAAACTAATTTACGTTTCCAATAAATAAAAGAAATTCCCAAGATTTTTGATCTGGGCAAAAATGTTTCCTTGTCACGGCTGACCGCTAGGGTCGCGTCTCAAGTTTTCTTATGTTCTTTTTTTTTGCGATCTTTACTAGAAACCGGCTCGATATCAATTCTGTACCTGTCTCATTCGTCTAATTCTTGCATTGGAAAGAGAATCAATTCTAATTTTTAAAGCATAAATAATCTCACTTTTCATTGCTAATTAAACTAATCATTGCTTTGTGTATTTACTTCATTTTCCCTAAAACGTCAATAGTTAACTCACGACATGACAATGTTAACAAATAAATTAAGTAGCGACTCTAATGGTGGCCGCAACTTACACATTTCATTCTACGGGGTCCATCACTTGACAATATTTATAATTCAGCCTGTCGTCAGATTGGTATTGTTTAAATTTTTCGGTGTCATCTTTGGATAGAATTTGATATTTGCTGCTCGCCGTACAAAAATTCGCGCTCGTTAACGAAAGTCGAATTGGGGATTCATTACAAGATGTACATACAGTTTAGAGTATTATTGTTTCATAAACAGAAAGAAAAAAAAAACAAGCGAATACTGTTTGCTAAAAAACGGCTCTGGATTGAATAATAATTCAAAGATATTTTTTTTTGTATACGCCATTTAGAGGCCGGTAAAATATGGTCCGCCGCAATATCAAAAAAGACACGTTTCAATTTATTCCCGCCAAACGGCTGGGAGCCGATCAGATTCATAGATAAACAGATGCGGCAGTTTTTAAAATAAGTCTGTCCCTGTCCTATTAAAAGAAAGGACGCAAGTACACTCGCTCTCGACAACTCTCACCGGAGGGAAGAGGCAATAACTACTATGAACTTACTTCCATGAAATGGCACGCATATTAACGCACTGTCATGCACATCAATGGAGTAAAAGTGACACTATGATTCTGCGCCATTCCTATTGTTCATTCTGGGCCAAACCTTCGCCGACTTCGCCTGCAATTGTTTAATCTTGCTGCTTTCTGTGTCGGGGGTAAAAACCTGCAATTTTGCTGCGACCAACGAGGTAGACATTATGCAGAGGAGACAATCCTGGGGCACGATCTACCGGGGTTCTATGCAGAAGTCCAATTCGATTAACAAACAGAATCAGAATCAGCACCAGCACAAGCACCAGAACCAGAACCAGAACCAGAACCAGAACTAGAACCAGAACCAAAACCAGAACCAGAACCAGAACCAGAACCAGAACCAGCCCCAACACCAGAACCAGAACCTACACCAGCACCAGCACCAGCACCAGCACCAGAACCAGAACCAGACCCAACACCAGAACCAAAACCAGCACCAGCACCAGCACCAGCACCAGCACCATAACCAGAACCAAAACCAAAACCAAAACCAGAACCAGAACCAACACCAGAACCAGAACCAGAACTAGAACCAGAACCAAAACCAGAACCAGAACCAAAACCAGACCCAACACCAGAACCAAAACCAGCACCAGCACCAGCACCAGCACCAGCACCAGAACCAAAACCAAAACCAAAACCAAAACCAGAACCAGAACCAACACCAGAACCAGAACCAGAACCAGAACCAGAACCAGAACTAGAACCAGAACCAAAACCAGAACCAGAACCAGAACCAGAACCAGATCCAAAATCAGAACCAGAACCAGAACTAACACCAGCACAAGCACCAACACCAGCACCAGCACTAACACCAGCACCAGAACCAGAACCAGAACTAAAACCAAAACCATACCAAAACCAGAACCAGAACCAACACCAGCACCAGCACCAGAACCAGCACCAGCACCACAACCAGTCCTTCAATGATCTACAACGACTACATTATCAGCAGCAGCAGCTTTATCCAGTATGGCATCATCATCATCATAATAATAATAATCATCATCATCATCACCTAGCAACAAAACTAATAATCTTTGATACATATGAAACACAGCTGCACGAATCGTGATAGTGACGAGCCGACCTTAAACCAACTTCAAGATTGCTGGTGACTTTTTATCATCGTCTACTATAGCGTTTCTGTTCTCATCTACAACTAGTAACAGCAACAGTGTCCTCTATGAGCAACAATATTTTCCGATCGTGCATGCAGTAGCATTACCATCACCACCACCACCACCAACAACAACAACAACAACAACAACAACAACAACAACCCCAACAGCTCTTTTCCTAGAGATGTATTTTATTTATCTAGAATAAACCCCTCTAATTTTGCTATCACACGTCTTTCATTATTTTTTCTTGTCATCGGGGGTCGTAATACACTTGACATCCGTGCTATCGCTCCTGCTACAAATTGGTGACCCCCCCTGATGTGATGTGATACAGCAATTAGGTTAATACATATTCGTACAGTACCACCGCAGGAAAATCGACCAGATCAGACCTGTTTCACGACAACTTTGAACGATAAACCAGCAAAACAAAGAGACGCAACATACAGAAGCATTGACTTAATATAGATGGATAAAAGCAAGACTCAATGAATATTGACATCGTACAGAGGATTTACAACCCTATCTATCAGCGACGGCACGAATTTCTTGGCGTGGTTGGTCACGCCCAACCACGCCAAAACATTCATCTCGTACGAAAAATGCCTGGAAATCCATCAACGAAGTCATCACTAACAACACTGTGGATTAACTACTCAACTATTTACCGAGAGGACTCATCAACGTCAAACTATAACATGGTAGACACACTTGCCCTCGTCTCTTCAAATTTGGAGACACATTGCGCTCTAACAGTCGGGCAGAACCGCTTTCACCACTGACTACGACCATAGTACACCAGCGATCCTGACAACAAGGCGTTCGTCGCTTAACTCCGTAGCGATAGAACTCATTAACTAGGACGATGTGCACTCGTTTCTTCGAATTTGCAGACCCGCTTGTAAATAACACGTACCAGCAACTGTTCAGATCCACCTGTGTTCATCACTTCATACCGTGCAAACTCATTTACACTACTGACTTCGAACACAGCACATACTTACATCACTCATTTAAATGCAGACACACTTCAACTCCTCGCTCCGATAGTCTGTACTTATACACTTCTAACGCCTGTGCACATCCGTTTTCTTAGCATTTCCTCCAAACGAGGGTTTCTAATTGATACTATAAATTATCTAGGGAGAGAGTTTTGTCGTGATCAACCCAACCCCCATTTGCGACTCAGTACTTCTTTCTAACAGAATCGGATGTTTGAGCTTTCAACATCTCGACGCGTGTGGCAGAGATAAACACAATTTCGTCTCTCTGTGCATCGTCATTCTCTCTGATAACCCATTGTCACCAAGGCGTCGTTATTAGTAACAACAGCCAAAAAAAAGGCTGTATAAAAAAGATGCGTGTTTTTTTTTATTCAGAGAAGAGTCGGGGTTTATCCTCTACCGTCGTTGCCAGGCGAGACCGCAACTACGCCGACTACACCAGCAGTCTTTGTCTTTAGAATTCGTTGTTGGACAAAACGAAAATCCATTACGACAACGACGGTCAGCAGCACCAGTCTTTCAGCGAACTACAACGACTATATGAACAGCTCTCTCCAGTCCACCACAACCACCATCATCATCATCAACAACAACAACAATAACACAACATCATCGTCAATAACAACAACAACAATAACAGCAGATGTTTATCTACGTAAAACTCTTGTAGATTTTCTAAAAGTTATCACGTCTTATCAACCTTTTTAGCAGATGTTTATCGACGTGAAACCCTTGTAGATTTTCTAAGAGTTATCACGTCGTATCAACCTGTTTAGAAGATGTTTATCTACGTGAAACCCTTGTAGATTTTCTAAGAGTTATCACGTCTTATCAACCTTTTTAGCAGATGTTTATCGACGTGAAACCCTTGTAGATTTTCTAAGAGTTATCACGTCGTATCAACCTTTTTAGAAGATGTTTATCTACGTGAAACCCTTGTAGATTTTCTAAGAGTTATCACGTCGTATCAACCTTGTTAGAAGATGTTTATCTACGTGAAACCCTTGTAGATTTTCTAAGAGTTATCACGTCGTATCAACCTTTTTTGACGATGTTTATCGACGTGAAACCCTTGTAGATTTTCTAAGAGTTATCACGTCGTATCAACCTTTTTAGAAGATGTTTATCTACGTGAAACCCTTGTAGATTTTCTAAGAGTTATCACGTTGTATCAACCTTTTTAGAAGATTTTTATCTACGTGAAACCCTTGTAGATTTTCTAAGAGTTATCACGTCTTATCAACCTTTTTAGAAGAGGTTTATCTACGTGAAACCCTTGTAGATTTTCTAAGAGTTATCACGTCGTATCAAACTTTTTTAGAAGATGTTTATCTACGTGAAACCCTTGTAGATTTTCAAAGAGTTATCACGTCGTATCAACCTTTTTAGAAGATGTTTATCTACGTGAAACCCTTGCAGATTTTCTAAGAGTTATCACGTCTTATCAACCTTTTTAGAAGATGTTTATCTACGTGAAACCCTTGTAGATTTTCAAAGAGTTATCACGTCGTATCAACCTTTTTAGAAGATGTTTATCTACGTGAAACCCTTGTAGATTTTCTAAGAGTTATCACGTCTTATCAACCTTTTTAGCAGATGTTTATCGACGTGAAACCCTTGTAGATTTTCTAAGAGTTATCACGTCGTATCAACCTTTTTAGAAGATGTTTATCTACGTGAAACCCTTGTAGATTTTCTAAGAGTTATCACGTCGTATCAACCTTTTTTAGAAGATGTTTATCTACGTGAAACCCTTGTAGATTTTCAAAGAGTTATCACGTCGTATCAACCTTTTTGAAGATGTTTATCGACGTGAAACCATTGTAGATTTTCTAAGAGTTATCACGTCGTATCAACCTTTTTAGAAGATGTTTATCTACGTGAAACCCTTGTAGATTTTCTAAGAGTTATCACGTCGTATCAACCTTTTTAGAAGATGTTTATCTACGTGAAACCATTGTAGATTTTCTAAGAGTTATCACGTCGTATCAACCTTTTTAGAAGATGTTTATCTACGTGAAACCCTTGTAGATTTTCTAAGAGTTATCACGTCTTATCAACCTTTTTAGAAGATGTTTATCTACGTGAAACCCTTGTAGATTTTCTAAGAGTTATCACGTCGTATCAACCTTTTTAGAAGATGTTTATCTACGTGAAACCCTTGCAGATTTTCTAAGAGTTATCACGTCTTATCAACCTTTTTAGAAGATGTTTATCTACGTGAAACCCTTGTAGATTTTCAAAGAGTTATCACGTCGTATCAACCTTTTTAGAAGATGTTTATCTACGTGAAACCCTTGTAGATTTTCTAAGAGTTATCACGTCTTATCAACCTTTTTAGCAGATGTTTATCGACGTGAAACCCTTGTAGATTTTCTAAGAGTTATCACGTCGTATCAACCTTTTTAGAAGATGTTTATCTACGTGAAACCCTTGTAGATTTTCTAAGAGTTATCACGTCGTATCAACCTTTTTGAAGATGTTTATCGACGTGAAACCATTGTAGATTTTCTAAGAGTTATCACGTCGTATCAACCTTTTTAGAAGATGTTTATCTACGTGAAACCCTTGTAGATTTTCTAAGAGTTATCACGTCTTATCAACCTTTTTAGAAGATGTTTATCTACGTGAAACCCTTGTAGATTTTCTAAGAGTTATCACGTCGTATCAACCTTTTTAGAAGATGTTTATCTACGTGAAACCCTTGTAGATTTTCTAAGAGTTATCACGTCGTATCAACCTTTTTTGAAAATGTTTATCGACGTGAAACCCTTGTAGATTTTCTAAGAGTTATCACGTCGTATCAACCTTTTTAGAAGATGTTTATCTACGTGAAACCCTTGTAGATTTTCTAAGAGTTATCACGTCGTATCAACCTTTTTTGAAAATGTTTATCGACGTGAAACCCTTGTAGATTTTCTAAGAGTTATCACGTCGTATCAACCTTTTTAGAAGATGTTTATCTACGTGAAACCCTTGTAGATTTTCTAAGAGTTATCACGTCGTATCAACCTTTTTTGAAGATGTTTATCGACGTGAAACCCTTGTAGATTTTCTAAGAGTTATCACGTCGTATCAACCTTTTTAGAAGATGTTTATCTACGTGAAACCCTTGTAAATTTTCTAAGAGTTATCACGTCGTATCAACCTTTTTAGAAGATGTTTATCTACGTGAAACCCTTGTAGATTTTCTAAGAGTTATCACGTCGTATCAACCTTTTTAGAAGATGTTTATCTACGTGAAACCCTTGTAGATTTTCTAAGAGTTATCACGTCGTATCAACCTTTTTAGAAGATGTTTATCTACGTGAAACCCTTGTAGATTTTCTAAGAGTTATCACGTCGTATCAACCTTTTTAGAAGATGTTTATCTACGTGAAACCCTTGTAGATTTTCTAAGAGTTATCACGTCGTATCAACCTTTTTAGAAGATGTTTATCTACGTGAAACCCTTGTAGATTTTCTAAGAGTTATCACGTCGTATCAACCTTTTTAGAAGATGTTTATCTACGTGAAACCCTTGTAGATTTTCTAAGAGTTATCACGTCGTATCAACCTTTTTAGAAGATGTTTATCGACGTGAAACCCTTGTAGATTTTCTAAGAGTTATCACGTCGTATCAAACTTTTTTAGAAGATGTTTATCGACGTGAAACCCTTGTAGATTTTCTAAGAGTTATCACGTCGTATCAACCTTTTTAGAAGATGTTTATCTACGTGAAACCCTTGTAGATTTTCTAAGAGTTATCACGTCGTATCAACCTTTTTTGAAAATGTTTATCGACGTGAAACCCTTGTAGATTTTCTAAGGGTTATCACGTCTTATCAACCTTTTTAGAAGATGTTTATCTACGTGAAACCCTTGTAGATTTTCTAAGGGTTATCACGTCTTATCAACCTTGTTAGAAGGTGTTTATCTACGTGAGACCCTTGTAGATTTTCTAAGAGTTATCACGTCGTATCAACCTTTTTAGAAGATGTGTATCTACGTGAAACCCTTGTAGATTTTCTAAGAGTTATCACGTCTTATCAACCTTTTTAGAAGATTTTTATCTACGTGAAATCCTTGTAGATTTTCTAAGAGTTATCACGTCGTATCAACCTTTTAAGATGTTTATCTACGTGAAACCCTTGTAGATATTCTATGAGTTATCACGTCTTATCAACCTTTTTAGAAGATGTTTATCTACGTGAAACCCTTGTAGATTTTCTATGAGTTATCACATCTTATCAACCTTTTTAGAAGATGTTTATCTACGTGAAACCCTTGTAGATTTTCTAAGGGTTATCACGTCTTATCAACCTTTTTAGAAGATGTTTATCTACGTGAAACCCTTGTAGATTTTCTAAGGGTTATCACGTCTTATCAACCTTGTTAGAAGGTGTTTATCTACGTGAGACCCTTGTAGATTTTCTAAGAGTTATCACGTCGTATCAACCTTTTTAGAAGATGTGTATCTACGTGAAACCCTTGTAGATTTTCTAAGAGTTATCACGTCTTATCAACCTTTTTAGAAGATTTTTATCTACGTGAAACCCTTGTAGATTTTCTAAGAGTTATCACGTCGTATCAACCTTTTAAGATGTTTATCTACGTGAAACCCTTGTAGATTTTCTATGAGTTATCACGTCTTATCAACCTTTTTAGAAGATGTTTATCTACGTGAAACCCTTGTAGATTTTCAAAGAGTTATCACGTCGTATCAACCTTTTTAGAAGATGTTTATCTACGTGAAACCCTTGTAGATTTTCTAAGAGTTATCACGTCTTATCAACCTTTTTAGCAGATGTTTATCGACGTGAAACCCTTGTAGATTCTCTAAGAGTTATCACGTCGTATCAACCTTTTTAGAAGATGTTTATCTACGTGAAACCCTTGTAGATTTTCTAAGAGTTATCACGTCGTATCAACCTTGTTAGAAGATGTTTATCTACGTGAAACCCTTGTAGACTTTCTAAGAGTTATCACGTCGTATCAACCTTTTTTGACGATGTTTATCGACGTGAAACCCTTGTAGATTTTCTAAGAGTTATCACGTCGTATCAACCTTTTTAGAAGATGTTTATCTACGTGAAACCCTTGTAGATTTTCTAAGAGTTATCACGTTGTATCAACCTTTTTAGAAGATTTTTATCTACGTGAAACCCTTGTAGATTTTCTAAGAGTTATCACGTCTTATCAACCTTTTTAGAAGAGGTTTATCTACGTGAAACCCTTGTAGATTTTCTAAGAGTTATCACGTCTTATCAACCTTTTTAGAAGATGTTTATCTACGTGAAACCCTTGTAGATTTTCTAAGTTTTATCACGTCTTATCAACCTTTTTAGAAGATGTGTATCTACGTGAAACCCTTGTAGATTTTCTAAGAGTTATCACGTCTTATCAACCTTTTTAGAAGATGTTTATCTACGTGAAACCCTTGTAGATTTTCTAAGAGTTATCACGTCGTATCAACCTTTTTAGAAGAGGTTTATCTACGTGAAACCCTTGTAGATTTTCTAAGTGTTATCACGTCTTATCAACCTTTTTAGAAGATGTGTATCTACGTGAAACCCTTGTAGATTTTCTAAGAGTTATCACGTCGTATCAACCTTTTTAGAAGATGTTTATCTACGTGAAACCCTTGTAGATTTTCTAAGAGTTATCACGTCTTATCAACCTTTTTAGAAGAGGTTTATCTACGTGAAACCCTTGTAGATTTTCTAAGAGTTATCACGTCGTATCAACCTTTTTAGAAGATGTTTATCTACGTGAAACCCTTGTAGATTTTCTAAGAGTTATCACGTTGTATAAACCTTTTTAGAAGATGTTTATCTACGTGAAACCCTTGTAGATTTTCTTAGAGTTATCACGTCGTATCAACCTTTTTAGAAGAGGTTTATCTACGTGAAACCCTTGTAGATTTTCTAAGAGTTATCACGTCTTATCAACCTTTTTAGAAGATGTTTATCTACGTGAAACCCTTGTAGATTTTCTAAGAGTTATCACGTCGTATCAACCTTTTTAGAAGATGTTTATCTACGTGAAACCCTTGTAGATTTTCTAAGAGTTATCACGTCTTATCAACCGGTTTAGAAGATGTTTATCTACGTGAAACCCTTGTAGATTTTCTAAGGGTTATCACGTCTTATCAACCTTTTTAGAAGATGTTTATCTACGTGAAACCCTTGTAGATTTTCTAAGGGTTATCACGTCTTATCAACCTTGTTAGAAGGTGTTTATCTACGTGAGACCCTTGTAGATTTTCTAAGAGTTATCACGTCGTATCAACCTTTTTAGAAGATGTGTATCTACGTGAAACCCTTGTAGATTTTCTAAGAGTTATCACGTCTTATCAACCTTTTTAGAAGATTTTTATCTACGTGAAACCCTTGTAGATTTTCTAAGAGTTATCACGTCGTATCAACCTTTTAAGATGTTTATCTACGTGAAACCCTTGTAGATTTTCTATGAGTTATCACGTCTTATCAACCTTTTTAGAAGATGTTTATCTACGTGAAACCCTTGTAGATTTTCAAAGAGTTATCACGTCGTATCAACCTTTTTAGAAGATGTTTATCTACGTGAAACCCTTGTAGATTTTCTAAGAGTTATCACGTCTTATCAACCTTTTTAGCAGATGTTTATCGACGTGAAACCCTTGTAGATTCTCTAAGAGTTATCACGTCGTATCAACCTTTTTAGAAGATGTTTATCTACGTGAAACCCTTGTAGATTTTCTAAGAGTTATCACGTCGTATCAACCTTGTTAGAAGATGTTTATCTACGTGAAACCCTTGTAGACTTTCTAAGAGTTATCACGTCGTATCAACCTTTTTTGACGATGTTTATCGACGTGAAACCCTTGTAGATTTTCTAAGAGTTATCACGTCGTATCAACCTTTTTAGAAGATGTTTATCTACGTGAAACCCTTGTAGATTTTCTAAGAGTTATCACGTTGTATCAACCTTTTTAGAAGATTTTTATCTACGTGAAACCCTTGTAGATTTTCTAAGAGTTATCACGTCTTATCAACCTTTTTAGAAGAGGTTTATCTACGTGAAACCCTTGTAGATTTTCTAAGAGTTATCACGTCTTATCAACCTTTTTAGAAGATGTTTATCTACGTGAAACCCTTGTAGATTTTCTAAGTTTTATCACGTCTTATCAACCTTTTTAGAAGATGTGTATCTACGTGAAACCCTTGTAGATTTTCTAAGAGTTATCACGTCTTATCAACCTTTTTAGAAGATGTTTATCTACGTGAAACCCTTGTAGATTTTCTAAGAGTTATCACGTCGTATCAACCTTTTTAGAAGAGGTTTATCTACGTGAAACCCTTGTAGATTTTCTAAGTGTTATCACGTCTTATCAACCTTTTTAGAAGATGTGTATCTACGTGAAACCCTTGTAGATTTTCTAAGAGTTATCACGTCGTATCAACCTTTTTAGAAGATGTTTATCTACGTGAAACCCTTGTAGATTTTCTAAGAGTTATCACGTCTTATCAACCTTTTTAGAAGAGGTTTATCTACGTGAAACCCTTGTAGATTTTCTAAGAGTTATCACGTCGTATCAACCTTTTTAGAAGATGTTTATCTACGTGAAACCCTTGTAGATTTTCTAAGAGTTATCACGTTGTATAAACCTTTTTAGAAGATGTTTATCTACGTGAAACCCTTGTAGATTTTCTTAGAGTTATCACGTCGTATCAACCTTTTTAGAAGAGGTTTATCTACGTGAAACCCTTGTAGATTTTCTAAGAGTTATCACGTCTTATCAACCTTTTTAGAAGATGTTTATCTACGTGAAACCCTTGTAGATTTTCTAAGAGTTATCACGTCGTATCAACCTTTTTAGAAGATGTTTATCTACGTGAAACCCTTGTAGATTTTCTAAGAGTTATCACGTCTTATCAACCGGTTTAGAAGATGTTTATCTACGTGAAACCCTTGTAGATTTTCTAAGAGTTATCACGTCTTATCAACCCACCTTTGTGGCTTATTTGATGCCGAACTCAATTACCGATTGTAAAAAATTCAACTCATGGTGGGGTGGAGCTATACGTTCTCCAATGGCATTAGTATGTAAGTGAATACAATCTATCCGAACGGATTTAAACTTGCCATGACGTTTCAGTGTTTTGCGTTGGTATCCATTAAGCATCCCGCGTCTTATATTACGTAAACGGAAGTCATGTGACCATCTGTTCACTGTCATATCTTTAACAGAACTCTTCTTACGATTTGATGACAATAAAAAATCATAATTGTATCACTATCATTAGTATCATTAGTATTATTGTAATTATTTTGGCTGGTATTATTATTAGACGAGATAGCAATAATAATAATAATAATAATAATAAAGACAATAATAAAAAATAAACATAATAAAAATTACAAAACTAAAAATGGGGGCAGTGAACATTGACCATGTTTATCGGCAAGCAGCTGTCATTTCGCATCAAATTAGCTTGCTAAGTAACCATGGTGACGGTGTGCGATAAGGACAAATCCTGCGGTTATGGGGGAGGGGGCCTAATGTCTTCTGCTGCCGCATGACTGATCGCATCTGGTGACCACACACTATGCCAAAGCTGGGAGCTTCCAAGTCGTTACCCAAGGCTCGAGTTGGCTGATTGGCCCAGCCATCGGCTGACTCTTTTAGTCCATCACAAAGAAGTGCAATGTGTCTTCCTCTTCCTCCTCTTCTTCATCCTCCTCTTCCTTTTCTTCCTTTTCTTCTTTTTCTTCTTCTTGGTAAACAAGTTGTTGGGGAGAGGGGCGTCGACCAAGAGACGCTGACACAGATTCACGTCTAAAACAATAAATACAAACAACTGTTCACGGCTGACTTCACGTCTAAAACCATAAATACAAACAACTGTTCACGGCTGACTTCACATGTACGCATATATGGGGACCTAGTTACTAAAGTCGGCAAAAGTACGGATAATGAAATTTGGAAAAAAAGATTCCAGTTCTCTCGGGGAATTTAGCGGAAACACCGGATAATGGGTGCCCAGTAGTGAAGTTTGTTGCACAGATTTTTCGTCCCCCCCCCCCCCAAAAAAAAATGGAAACAGAAAAAAATTCTTTAACACAAATTCAAAATCGCAAAAAGGTTCCTCCTACCCTGCTCACTCCCATCCCTCTCGCAGACACTGTGTGCCGATATGAAAATAAAGATGTGTCCACCGTCTTTATACCTTTATTACGTAAATTTATTTACTATTATACAGGGTGGGCCAAAATAAGGGTCCTATCTTTAAATTTGAATAACTTGAATTTGAATAACTTCTACAAAATAAAAGTTAAACTCACCAAACTTTATGTGTGTGTAGACTGACCCTTCCGAGATTTTTTTAAATAAACAAAACAAATTTTAGCCGAAAAACACTTCTTAAAACTTACAAAAACTAAAGTATTGTTTTTTTACACTGTTTTGAGTTTTTTAAGCAAAAATAATGTTTTCTAAATGAGGGTACGTTCCTTAGGGCTAATACGGCTCATGCTTGCTTCGGAAGGGGTCCTTTACTTATTCTAAAAAAAAAAAATTTTTTAAATCAATAAATAAAAAAGTTATGAATTTTTAAAAATAGGACCCTTATTTTTGCCCACCCTGTATAAGCACGTATTGATGAAAAGCCGACTTTCTTGATTATGGAAGGTTATAATAACTTATAATCATGTACGTTTCTCCAGCTCTCCTGAACATTAGCCCTGTCTAATAATGCAAAACCAGCAGTGTAAATGGAATATACGTATACTTTTTCACTGTCCTTTCCTATGCCTTTTCACTCGTTCCTTGTCGCGCCGTTTTTCTCCTGCTTGATTCTTCTCAACACTCGCCGTTGTTTTCTATTTTCTATCTAACATGGTCTTAGCGTCACTTTTGAACATCTATCATTTATATCCTTATATCCTGTATCCGTATCATCACTATTATGAGACTGGGCTAGTGTTTAGGAGAGATGGAAGAATGTCACTTTGATAGACAAATTGGAATGGGAAAATCCTTATTCCAATTGATTAAAAGATACGGAGGTACTCGTTAATTGTTCGTCTATTTGAAGTGATTGATTGATCTGATTTCTTTTACTAAGTTCTTCAGATTACGATACGTGTGTTTTGTGTTACATTTATGAACGAGAAAACACGTGATCTGACATCAAACCCCACCCCCCCCCACCCCTTACCGACCACAATCGAAAATCAATGTCATTATATTCGCATTTAAATTATAGAAAACCCTAAGGGAAGACGCAAATTTACAAGTGGGTTCCCATTATACGATTATCCGCTTTTTCTTTCTCTCTATTAAAATCTAAAGTCAGATTAGTGTGATTTTTATATCTTATATTATCAACGGAATATTTATGAGTATATAACCTGTTTTGAACGATCTTGCATACTGTCTATGTAAGATGTTTTGGTATCAAGATTTTCCTAAATTCTACTATACAGTTAGAGAAGCAGTTATTGCGTAAGGGGCAATTGTCTGCTTTTTGCAGATACATTTATTTTTATCTACTTTTTGCCGAATCAGTAATTAAATTATTTATAAAGTTACTAGCATGGTCCTTATTTGTTAGTATTATGTTTATATATTTTTCTTAAGTCAACTATAGCTAAAGTTTTAAGTATTTGAACTAAAGCTTTTCTGTAATGTGTTGTTAAGAGGAACGTAAGCCGCTATTTTTAAAGTATTATGGTGTGCAAGTAAACTCTTCACGCGCATGTATTGATTAATAACATAAAGGACATAGTAGGCATTCATGATGCGGTGGTAAATAGTGAAACAATCATAAAGCTCGAACACAATAATGTATACATAAAATTAAGTGCACATTATTACTTTATATATATATATATGTATATATATATATATATATATATATATATATATATATATATATATATATATAAAGGATCAAGTTATTATATTTTGCGTTCCTAGAGTCCCAATAACAAGTCCCATTTGGCGTACAATCGTTTCCAAAACATTTTGGAAATACTTTATTTTATTTATACTTTACAAAAATATTTTTTAAAGATTGTCCAAAAGTCCTTCATCAGCGCCTGCATCGACACGTTATACAGAAACGGCCCAAAAAGAACACTTAGAAAACAAATAGCAAAACATCAGGAGACCCACGAGCTTGTAGGGCGAAAGGGCAAACCAGCAGAGTGACAGACTATAAAGCCTTCTAATCCTCCTCCACTAAAATAGGTATAATATATATATATATATATATATATATATATATATATATATATATATATATATATATATATATAGTAATTAAAATATCTGAAAAAGAGTTGAGCACTGTATAGAAATGCAGATCAAAAGCTCTGAGCTGTCCCAAACGCCCGATACTCACAGCTATCCCTATATATATATATATATATATATATATATATATATATATATATATATATATATATATATATATATATATATATTAGTATTTTATGTATCCACATAAAATTTTATAAGGAGATATAATTTTTTATGTATCCATTTTCAGTCTTTACTTCAACAGTGCTCGATACGTAAGTAGAGCTAGGTAGTAAGCTATGAAAATATAGTTATGGCAATTAAGCTACACAGAGGCTCCCGCGTTTCATCCTCGTGGGGAATCTTCAGGCTAAAATGCATTATTTTTGCCGGGTGTTTTTATATACACGGCTAGCTTGTTAACCAATCAGATTTTTTGTTGTTCTCTCAGACAATCGTTGGGCTTCCCGCGAACTTGTTGGTGTTACTTCCTATATCCTGTTCTATTGTTCTGTTTTCTATAGATTGGCCTATATCCTGTTTCCTTTGTTGTGTCAATATAAGGGGTGAATTTATTTTAACAGGTGGTTCCTTGTATTTCTATTTTAGGTTTTAATTCTTAAATTGTTAAGTTTTCGTTTAGTTTAGTTTTTTTACTTATTTGTTTATTTATTTATTTATCGTTAGCCTAAGGTAAATTTATTTCTGTGTAAACAGCTGCTTGCTATCTCACTTCTGCAGTTTAATAGATTTCGGGATCTTTAAAGTTTAGGATTTCAAATTTTTCATTCAGGCATAATCTACACGAATAGTCTAAAGTCTACATGTACTGGCTTATCGTATTATTTTCCATTCAATTATTGGTGAGCGTCCATTTTCTTTGAGCTCCCAATAGTGGGTTGCTAGTGCTGTTTTAATTCGGCGTTCTCTGTTTTTAAATGTTCTTTTGTGGTCATAATATCTGGTTTTAAAATCTAGGGAGGTAATACCCACGTAGTATTTCTTGTTATTTGGTATTTCCTTGGCAAATATTGTTGCTTGGTATACAATACTTTTGGTTTGACATTTATTTTGTAGTGGACAAAGTGTACGATTTATGCAGTTACATCTTTTCTCTTCATTGCTAACTTTTTCATTTCTATTCGGGTGGTTACTATTAGTGTTTTGTTTATTTCTATTTGTATTGTTTATATTTTTGTTCTTCTTAGTGTTATTTTTGTTATATTTTCCACTTTTTTATGAATTTGTTATTTTTTTCCTCTCTGTTGTTCTCTTTTAGTATTTTGTTATTGTGTGCCTTAATTATCATTTCTAGGTTTTAGCAGCAGCTGTAGGATAGTTTTAGGTTATTTTTATTGAACATAAAGTAGGGGATTGGTTACGGGGAAGTGTTTTTCAATCAGATTTAGGAATTTTTTGCCCAGTTTAGTTTTTAGCATCTGGTTATAGGGCGGGGTATAGTAGATTATATTTCTTTTTCTTTTATTTTTAATTTTGTTGTAATTATTAGTGTCCTGTTTTTTTATATTTAATTTCGGTATTATGGTAACCACTATTTTTAGAGCTGTATTGTAAATGTTGATTGATTATATATATATATATATATATATATATATATATATATATATATATATATATATATATATAGAGAGAGAGAGAGAGAGAGAGAGAGAGAGAGAGAGAGAGAGCGAGAGGGAGAGATTATCGTAAACATGAAGGGAAGACGAGTTTTCTCGTTCATGATTTTTAAAAATGTAAGCCAGACGACCAGTTTCGCCCTCACTTAACAAAAGCTGTATCGAGGGATTTTTTTAAAAAGGGGGGAGAAGATATAACAAAAAAACTGTATGTATTTTAAATAAAACAGCGTTATGGTATGTGTACAATGGAGGATGTATCTTAGAGACTGATCACGTCCCAATAGACACTCTTTCTGTTTACAAAGGGAGGGGCGTTTTAGACGAACATAAATTGTCTCCAAGATTTTTAGATGATTGGCTTTTTTTTTTAACTTTTAATCATGAACTCGCGAAAACTCGCGAAGACTCGCGAAAACTTCATGCTTACGATAATAACATTTTGTACACCCTCCACCCCCCCCCCCCCCCCAAAAAAAAAAAATGTCATGCAGACTCCAGAGAACACTACTAAACAATCACTGATTATAATTTATGTGAAAACTCCTAGTGAATGATGATGAGGAGAAGGAGAATGAGGGGGGAGGAGGCGGAGGAAAACAACCAGACCCGACAGAAACAAAATACTTCTTGAGTAAGCTAAGGGGAAAGCCACAAGACCACAACATAACGGCCAAATGGCTAAAAAAAAAATGAAAAAAGTTAAAGAATTTGAAGAAGGACCAGAAACAGAAATTAATGAATAAACAATTAAGAAAACCCTAAGGAAAACTGGAAAGTACCAGGACGCGATGGAATACATGCATAAAGGTTTGAAAGATTCACGGACTTACATGAAAGGCTAGCACAAAATCTGAGAGGGTGTATCTATAAAACAGATGTACCAGAATGGATAACCAAAGGAAGAACTACCTTAATACAAAAAGACGCCGATTCCAAGCAACTACAGACCAATAACCTGTTTACCAACTATGTGGAAAATTCTAACGGCACAACTAGGAGAGCATATCTCTCATTTCCTTGACAACCGTAGACTACTTCCCGAGGAACAAACAGAAAGACGGAAATGACAAATAAGGGTGCATAACCTGTTATACAGGGTGAGCAAAAATAAGGGTCCTATTTTTAAAAATTCATAACTTTTTTATTTATTTATTTTTTTTTTTTTTTAGAATAAGTAAAGGACCCCTTCCGAAGCAAGCATGAGCCGTATTAGCCCTAAGGAACGGACCCTCATTTAGAAAACATTATTTTTGCTTAAAAAACTCAAAACCGTGTAAAAAACAATACTTTAGTTTTTGTAAGTTTTAAGAAGTGTTTTTCGGCTAAAATTTGTTTTGTTTATTTCAAAAAATCTCGGAAGAGTCAGTCTACACACACATAAAGTTTGGTGAGTTTAACTTTTATTTTGTGGAAGTTATTCAAATTCAAGTTATTCAAATTTAAAGATAGGACCCTTATTTTGGCCCACCCTGTACATAGATCAAAAGATACTGAAGGAGATAAAAACAAAATAGAAACAAGAATATAGCATGGGTTGACTAAAATAAAGCCTACAACAGCAACCCTAAAGCATGGATACTGGAATGCTTAAGAATGTACAAAATATCCGACAAGATAATTAATCTCATTAAGAAAACAATGGGGGCATGGAGACTGGAACTGACAGCTGGATGGACAACACCTGACTGAGATAAGAATACAGAAAAGCATCTTCCAAGGAGAGTCTTTATCACCACTACTGTTTTCCATAGCCATGATGCCACTCAACTACATATTGAGTAAATTTGATTCTGGATACAAATTTACACACACTGAACAAAGAATTACCCACCTCGTGTACATCGACGATCTGAAACTATTTGCAAAAAGGGAAAAGGAACTGTGAAAGCTGATAACTATTACCAGAATCTTCTATCAGGACATTCAAATGGAATTCGGACTGGAAAAGTTTGCATTGCTAGAAAACTGGAGACAGCGGAGGGCCTTGAACTGCCCAACCAAGTGGAGATCAGGGCGCTTGGCGAACATGATACCTACAAATATTTGAGAGATCTGGAAGCAGACACAATTAAATCAACAGGAATTAAAGAGAAGATTGGAAAAGAATACTGGAAAGAACAAGAAAACTCTTAGAAACAAAATTATATAGTAAAAATCTAGTAAAAAGAATAAACATCTGGACAGTATCACTAATAAGATACTCTGAGCCATTCAAATGAAAAGGAGCGAAGGGGAGAGGGCTGGTAAGTATAGAGGACTGCGTGGAAGACAAAAATAGTAATATATATAGAAGGTCGGGGTAATATTTACTCACATGCTAAAATCTACTTCCACTGCTTTCACCTTACGTCTGAAAGTATTCTTCATAGGATATTTTCAGCATTGTTACTTTATTTTTTCATTTCTTGCTATTGTCTTTTACCTATTATACTTTTACTGGCTAAGTACGGGTCGTTCGCTTCAACCTCATGTTCTGCTTTTAGAGAGTTTTGATTGGCTATTCCAGAGACTAGCTTAAACGAATATGTATGACTACATATCAACCAAACCATTTCATTATCACATCACTACAGTATGAATCTCTATGCATGAATGGATGAAGTATGTGAGGTGCGCTGAAGAAAAATTCCTACCAGTAAAATACATAGCCCTGTTGTGCTCGCATACCCTTAATGACAATAAAAGCGTAAAAATTTAGGAATTTCCTTGCTTTTGTACATTTAGTGCATATGAATTTTCATCTTAATCCTATTAAGGGCATATGATTTCAGTATACTGGCATTTTTCATGGAATGTCACTACTTTTGTAAAGGCTATGCCTCAATACAATGCCTTCTCATAACTGATATAGTTGGTAGTTTGACTAATCAATGTTTCTTCCAATATTCACAGGTAAATATTTATTTTTAATTATGATGAGTGTATATTTACTCATGATACAATTCAAACTAGAACAATTTTTTTTCAAACTTTACCATGTATTCATTGCAAACAATAAATGGTGATTCAATCATTTTACAGTCAGTGTGTTTGAAAATTGACAAGGACACAATGCAAAAATATTTAATTTGAATGAAATAAATAAATCAATCAAACATTTTTGGAGCAGGGAGAAATATAATAAAGTTATTCACAATAGTAAACAATAAAATATTCCGTGTACAAAGGAAAACAAACACAACCTCTATCTGTGCCATAACACAGCTGAATTAATCAAATAGCTGATGAGATATAGAAGAAAGTGTATGTGGACTAGTCATTTTTTAAGGTTTGTTGAAAAATTCTGAGAAACTACGGTATATTGGTAAACTGAAATTAGAAAGCCATCAACTAGAGCCCAGAGCCTCTATCTCTGCCAAAAACCAGCTGAATCCATCAAAAAGTTGATGAGATACAGAATAAACTGTATGTAGACTAGTAATTTGTTTAGGGGTTTTTAGAATTTTCTGGAAAACTAAGGTATATGGTAAACTGAAATTAAAATGCCATCAACTATACACTAGAACCTCTGTCTTTGCCAAAAATCAGCTGAATCCATCAAATGGTCGATAAGATATAGAATAAAGTGTATGAATACTGGTCATTTTTAAGGTTTTTTCTGGAAAACTAAGGTATATGGTAAACTGAAATTAAAATGCCATCAACTAGACCCTAGAACCTCTATCTCTGCCAAAAAATCAGCTGAATCCATCAAATAGTTGATGAGATACAGGGTGGCACATACGTACATACGTACGTACGTATACACGGATAACACAAAATCACTTCCGACCTTTCTGGATCTCTGGGTTGCCTTGACTAATGATGCTGAAATTCTACACACTTATAGAACCTATCAAATAGAAATTTTGTGCAAAGTTTTAACTAATTTGGTTTATTGGTTTTTGAGTTATGATTGATCAAAGAAATGAGATTTCCAGCATAGGCCATTCGTAGATTCTATTAAGGGATAGAGCGCTCTCGCGCCTCCCTTGATATATATATATATATATATATATATATATATATATATATATATATATATAAAGATAAATGAAAGAGGGATAAACATGTACTAATATTCCTATTTTCTTCCTCCCACAAGAGCAGAGTAAGGCACAATGTCAATATTTAACGTGGGGTGAATCCAGCTCCCCCAAAATGGGCACTCTGAATTGGAACAAAAATTTAAATTGCCTCGGTCTAGAAGGAGTTCTCCTTCACTGACAGAGAACATAAAAGCTAAGTGCAGATTCAGTACAGATACTACATTTTGTTCCTAGCCAAAAGGCCAAGGAGTTAACATGTTGGTAGTGATGATGATGATGATTATCATCATCATCATGATAGAAATGATTCGTTATAGAAAAGAAATAAACATCGGAGCATATATATTTGCTAGTAATTACATAAAAAACAATGATATCGTTTGCACAGCAGCTGATAAGGCTGAACTACTTGCCCAGTGTTTCGCCTTAAACTCCACTTTGGACTCAGCAAACCACCCCCTCTCTAAATTTCCATTTCGGACTGAAGCCACGCTTGAGAACCTGGTCATCACTCCATCTAAGGTAGAAACATCATAAAAACTCTTGACACCTCCAAAGCCTGTGGGCCTGATCTTATACCAGTAATAGTAATAAAGAAATGCTCTGCTGAGCTGGCCCCTGTCCTCTCCAAACTATACAACAAATTGCCTCTGTGGTACCAGTCTTCAAGAACTGTGGAGATAGAACTGATCCTCTAAACTACCGTTCAATCAGTCTACTCCTGATCTTTTCTAAAATCTTTGAATCATTAATCAATCTAGCGATAGTTCGGCACCTAGTTAATGCTAAACTTCTTTCTGATCATCAATACGGATTTACATAATCACGATCTACTGCAGATATCCTAACGGTCATCTCTGAGCGCATGTACCATACACTGGACAATGCAGGTGGAGCTAGGGCGGTAGCGCTTGATATATCCAAGGCCTTTGACAAGGTCTGGCATGAAGGGCTTCTCCTAAAACTGCACTCATAACATATTATTGGACACATATTTGATATAATTAATTCCTTCCTTACAAAAAGAAAGATCCAGATTGTATTCGATGGCCGTTTTTCTAAACAATATTACATAAATGCTGGTGTACCCCAGGGATCTATTTTTGGACCTCTACTGTTCCTGATTTTCATAAATGACCTGCATGATGTCATTGAGACGGAGATAGGAATATTTGCTGACGACACCACGCTCTACTCTCGTCATGTTGGCAAAACCGACGCAATGGCTGAATCCTTAGAAAGTGACCTCCAGTCTGTAGTGAAATGGGGTAAAAAATTAATGGTAACTTTTAATGCCGCAAAGACAAAGCTACTTTACTTCAATAACTACAAGAAACCTCTTCAACCACCGATTGGCATGGCAAATAACACCCTACCTGAGAGTTCATCATTCAAACTCCTCGGCCTAAGTTTCACAGATAACATGAATTAAAATAAATACATTGAAGACATTGCCAGGGCTGCTGCAAAGAAGGTGGGCTCCCTCTACTGTGCTAGTAAACTTCTCAAACCTGACATTATCCTATATCTCTACAAAGCCACCATCCGCCCATACATGAAATATTGTTGCCACATCTGGGCTGGTGCATCATCTACTAGTCTCTCCCTCTTAGACAAGGTCCAAAAAAGAGTCGCCAACTTGATAGGTCCCTCACTGTCAACCAAGCTCCAGCCCCTGTCCCATCGCCGCAATGTTGCTTCCTTGTGCCTGTGTTACAAGTACTTCAATGGATTGTGCTCTGATGAACTTGCTGCTCTGGTACCCCCACGACGTAAATTCATTAGACCAACCCGACAATCTGCCAAATCCGATCCATTCACTGGGGAGGTCCCCAGATGCCGAAGAGCCTTCTACTCCAAAGGTTTCTTTCCTTGTGCTGCTGGACTCTGGAACTTCCTCCCTGCTCTCTGTTTTCCTAACTGTACTGACATGCAGAAATTTAAAACTAATGTAAACAGACATCTCGCTGCGCAGCCCCCAATTTAGGTTGAACCTATCCCCCAAAACTTGCACCATTTTTCTTAGTAGCCCCTTACGTCTACAGTTGCGGCCTGTCTTGTTTGGAGTGAACTATGTTACAAAAATAATAATTTTAAAAAAATGATTCTTGGTTATTAATATTATTGAAACTGTTTTGGCAGTTCAGTTCATTTTTCTTCTACTCACACAAATACACAGTGAAAATTTGCCTGCCAACATAAAAATGTAATGCATATTTTTTTAAAACTATTTGAAAGCAATTTAAAATGTGTTTTATGAATTTAAAATTAATTACTTACATGTTTTTATTAATTTTTGTTTCATATGTAAACTTATATTTTCATGTAACCTAAAAGTTAAGTAGATACTTTTACTATATAAATACTTATTATTATTATTATTATTATTATTATTATTATTATTATTATTATTATTATTATTATTATTATTATTATTATTGTCGTCGTCGTCGTCGTCATTGTTGTTGTTGTTGTTGTTGTTGTTGTTGTTGTTGTAGATAAAAAATCCTCAGCTAAATCCCCTCTAAAGAATAATGAAATTGCACTTTTTAAGCGATTACGTATGAACACCCTGAAAAACTTGGCATGAAGAAAAAATAAATTTGAAGTGGGGTTCAGTTTCACATGTAAATTTAACATAAAATGAGTCATCATTTCTGAGCATTCTAGCGTTTAAGGGCAATTCATTAAATAAATTTGCTATGGGAGATAAATTCTGTGCGTTTTAATTTAGTTAAGGTACCAACTTTTTAAGCGATTACGTGTAATTTTATTACCTTTCCAGTCAGAAGAATTATGAACAGTCTTAAAACGTTAGAATGACCTGGAAATGAGGATCATTTTCCGTTAAATTTATATACGAAACTGATCCCCCCCACTCTAAATTCTAAATTAATTATTTTTGTTGTGTTTTTCTTCTTTCTGCAAAGATTCTCAGGATGTTCACATGTAATCTCCTCAAAAGGGGAATCTCATTTTGGAGGGGAGTGATTTAGTTGAGTGTGTTATTAATTACTTGACATCCTATTCATTTATCTCTCCACGAAGGCAAAGTTAGACACAAGATCGCTTTTAATGTAGGGAATCCAGCCATCCAAGAAGGGGCACTCTAGATTACGAGTCAAGTAAAAATTGTCTCAGTAGTGGACAGAAAAGATATAGTATATTATCAGAACAGATATCACACTTTGAATTATTTCTTTGCTAAAAACATATAACATGGCACAAGGCTATCAAAACTGTGGGATAGTGAGGGTCGTTGGTCATCATCTATTTTACACTTTCTATCTTACTCTTAGCTAGAATAATTCCAGTCAGCACAATGCCATATTTAATCTAGGAGTCATTCTCGGAAACCCATTTTTTCCATCTTTAAATCTCCTTTCGTCGGACACCTTATCAACGGACATTCGCCAACTGGACAGACTCCATATTTTTTACACGCACACTCTCACTCTCCATTACTTTATATTTTTTCAAATTTTGAATGTTGCTTTTTCCACTGCCAATTTATCCATCTATGTAATTCCTCTGATGATAAGATTTTAATCTTTGAAAAGCCTTGGCTTAAGGAAAGAATAATAAACATGTTTTTACCGAGTACACCTTGCATTGTACAATCGAAGTTGAAATAGATTTGTCATTACTACATGTTTATCCCTCTTTCATTTATCTTTATATATATATATATATATATATATATATATATATATATATATATATATATATATATATATATATATATGTTTATCAGCTCCCTCCCACAAAGGCTGGGCACTTTCGAGTAGCTTTAATAACAAGCAGTACAAATAGCTATATGCACGATCCGAACGCCGTTTCGTAAATCACTCTAACTACCTGGTAAATAGCCGCCGATTTTCGCTATTTACAGTTAAAGTTCCTCTATATTTACTAACTATGGCCGTATGGATAAGATCCCCGACTGCGAATCAGTGGCGATTTGTGTTCGGGGTTCGCGCCTACCGACCGTTGAGAATTGGTTCCTAGACTGAAGATTGCGTTAGCATGAAACATCGATTTCTCTAGGTATTTAAAAATAATTAATATTTATTTATAAAAATATTATTGTTTATATATATATAGAGATAGATAGAGTATTATAATTATTAAACTTCCCTAAAGTTGTATTTTTTAATCCAGGAAAATGTTTTCCATAGGGTGGTAGATAAATATCAATCAAGTTTTGTCAATAATAAATTTATCAGTGGCAGATCTCCAATCTATGTCTAATATGTTAATACCAAAATACCTAGCCCCTCCTTCTAAAAAAAACTCAGTGTTAAATATATCTTAGTTGGTCAAATTCTTTGGGGTAGAATTATTTTGGGTCAAATTCTCCGGTGGCAGATTCGCGATTATGAATGTATAAAATACTATTACACGAAAGGAAATCGATTTATCTAAAAAGTTTTCCAATGCGTATTGATTTTTTTATAACTTATGGGTGAAATACAAAAAATTATTAAACATATCCGTTTTTTATAGATTTTGTTCCAGTGCAAAATTTTTTTTTTTTTAAATGACGTGAACAAATTGTCCGTTGATTTTTTTTTTTTAAATAACTTTGGTATATTTACATTTTTACCATATTGTTCTTTTAAGAAAAAAGTTTGTGATAAGAAAAGCTCCAAATATCGGAAAATTTCTATATAAACGAACTTAAAATCGGCGCCATTTAATGAACTCTTTCGATATAGCCTATAGTTTCGCATGTGATTACTTTTATGCCGTGGCTGTGTTATTTGGGCTCTTTTGTTATCGGTATCGGAATCGGTAATTGTATCGAAATCGGGAAAAATATTAAAATCGTCCAATCATTGATATATATATATATATATATATATATATATATATATATATATATATATATATATATATATATATATATATATATATATATATACTCGGAGCCCGGGGTTTCGCATCGCGCGATCAGTACTGAATAGTTATATCTCTATGCTGACGAGTCCCGATTAAAAAGGACAAAACGGATAGTACACTTTCTTGACATCAAAGCCGCCGAATAAGTGTTAAAATTATCACTGTTAATTTAGCTATTCAGCGATGGCCGTGTGGTTCTAGATGGCGGGATTTGAGTTGTAAAATACTTGGAGCCTGGGTTTTCGAATCGCATGACAAGTAGTGAATAGTTATATCTCTATACTGACAAGTCCTGTACATAGATAGTAAACAAAACAAATATTGTATTGGTACAACTTTTTTATTTTCATCATTCATCTGTTATTTTAATATGTATATAAAAAATAACGTTTCTTGATTTTCTCAAAATTCTAGAATACAATTCAAAAAACGTTTCTCAAGGGATGTGTGACCCCTGTTTTCAATTCAAATCTGCATAACTGCGCCTTACACATCTACAATTTCGCTTTCTTCAATAAAAACAGGCGATAAATAACCGTTTGGGACCACGAGGGGATTTTTAACACCAGCAAGATGAAGAGAAAAAAAAAGCAAAAGAAACGAAAAGAAATAACTCTTTGATAATGCTGTCATATTAGCGAAAGTCTCAGACATATATTTATGAAAAAAATGATTTTATTCATTTAATGAATATATAAAATATTAACGTTTTTTGGTTTTCTAAAAATTGTATTATATATATATATATATATATATATATATATATATATATATATATATATATATAATTGAGCCTGACGGTTCCCTGCGGGGATAAAATGCAGAAGCTTTTGTATAGTTTAATTGCCATAAATATATTTTCTACTTTACTATATATATATGTATATATATATATATATATATATATATATATATATATATATATATATATATATGTATGTATGTATGTATGTATGTATATATGTTACGATACACGTTACCTTGGAAACGGCATCTCAAGCCTTTTTCAATTACGGCCTCTGTTCATTTATACGTATCTTAAAGTCTCTAAAAAGTTCTCAAATAAATCTCAAGGTTTACCTTATCTTCTGTTCTCTTCTTTGGCCTGTGATTCGTCTGGTCTTCGCTGGCTGTGTCGTCTTGATCGAAGGAAGAGGTCTGTCTCAGACAGAATGAATACACGAGACACGAATTTTCTTGAAGGGAAGTTTCACACAAGTTTCTTTATTCTCACACAATTTTCTTATCTCTTGGTTCGGTTGCTGTCAGGGGGATTCCGGTTTCGACTCTCTCATGCTTCGGCTATCTTCTTTCCTTTTGGGATATCTTCTGCCCTCCCGGAGCGGGGCCTTACCGGTTTGCCGGCTACATGCTCGCACCCGGTCTGAACGGTATCGCCTCTAAGCTCAGACTGATTCTAAAAAGCTAATTTCTTGTTTTCCGTGGTGACGTAATCATCATTCTCACGCACGATATGGGGACAAAAACGACTCACTCTGATCTCTGACTCAAAGGTCACGTCAGGTCTAAATTTATTATGACTATTCTTGGATGAAACACTTCTCTGAACTCACTTCTGAGTCCAGAAACAAAACCTATTTTTCAATAACAAAATTAGCTATTTGATACTAGTTAACCTACTGTGCCTTGCATAATGGGGCCCTACGGTATTGTAACACTCCTTCCTTCCCTATAAACAAAAAAAACAAAAAATCCCAAGATTTTCTCTTTTTTTTTAAAAACCAACCCTTCCCTGGGACTGGTAAAAATCCGAGCCTGAGCACTCCTGGGTTGCCATCATTTCACCACTGCCGGAATTTCCTTCGGCACCACATGACAATGTTTCCGGGATGTGGGAGAGTTTGCTCCCTACGGTCGTTACCGGCTAAAAAAAGCCATCCCCTGTCATAAATCAACATCGGGCGTTTCTCGCCTATATCTCCTGCAAAATCTACTACATAAATTCGCTCTTGCTCACACACGTTCTCCATGCTCGACCACTTCCCAAAAATTCCCGGTATGTTGCACTTTCGGGCCACCATCACTTTCTTAGATAACTTCAACAAACGGTCGGCACACAACCGATTAAAACTAACTGCGCGTTTTATTCTCGCGAAATAGGGGAACAAAAAACAGAACAAAAAAACCTTCATTGACCTATTCTCTAATGGTCAGCCTCGAAGCTTACTGAAGGTACCGTCGCTATACTGCTTGCTATATATGGACCATACATTTCTGACACGCCCGTGCTCCCGTCGCGAATGACAGCGAACAAACACCCAGTTTCTAACTCCCAACCCCATTGGCGTGGCGTGGCACCCATCCCATGGCTCTAACTAAACGGCGTGACGGGGGTGAAATGTCGACACCACCGTTCCTGGAACACATCGGGTCACCAATCCAGGTCCATCATTTTCTTCCCTAAACCAAAATTAATTTGACTGAGGTACCCTCTCTTAAATATAAAGCTTAAATCTATTCCACTTCCATACACGGTCTACCGACGTG
>OY744539.1:80747850-80755350 GCA_963556195.1 Sepiola atlantica | reverse complement strand
TGTGTACGGTCTTAATTGTATATATAGAAACGTTATGGATTTTATTAATTCACTTCTGACGATAGGATAACCCATAAAACTGCAGTAAAGTGTGAGGATTGGCCACATTTGATAATTGTCTATTGAGGCCTTTGTGTGTGCAAAGTAGATTTTTATATTATTACATACACACATACGCGTATACATATATATATATATATATATATATATATATAATTATTTCCACAATCAGACAACGCCGCAGCCCACACAAACTATAAAAGCCACAAACCGGAAGTCTTAGACTCAAGTTTCGCCCTCCTTTGGGCTCATCAGTATAATATATCCGAACTCAGGATTCGAAACCTGAGTCACTTACATGCGTCGCTCGTACTCTGCCACTGAGCCAACTATATATATATATATATATATATATATATATATATATATATATATATATATATAAAGTGGTGAACTAATTGAAAAAAGATTTGACTTTTGCTTTTCTAATTCCTTTTCATCCTTCTACCTAAATATATATATATATATATATATATATATATATACATATATATATATATATATATATATATATATATATATATATATACATATATATATATATATATATATATATATATATATATATATATATATATATATATATATATATATATATATATATATATATATTAGTAGTATGTTTTTAAAAGGATGTGTGCAATGCAAATTCCGGGTAAGATGTAAGCTGGAAGGAACAAAAATAATAAATCGAATGCAAAATGTGACTTACTATTTATTTTTTCTTAAAATCTTACATAACAGCAAGTGTGGTGTTAGCTGTTTGTGTGATGTCCGGATGATTATAAAATTCATTTATTTACTATTTCGGGAAAAGAAACTTCCCTTTGTCAAAGTAATAAACACCAGAGGAACTCCGTCTGTGCAGAGAATATGGCATCCATTTTGGCAGATTCTCTTCAAGCAAACTACCGTTATACATACATATATATACATACATACATAAATACATATATACACATACATACATACATATATATATATATATATATATACATATATATACATATATATAAACATATATATATACATACATATATATACATACATACATATATATACATATATATATACATACATATATATACATATATATATATACATACATATATATAAATATATATACATATATATATACATACATATATGCATACATACATATATATATATACATACATATATATATATACATATATATATACATACTGTTGTAAACCATGTAATTTAGGTTATAATAATTAATAACTCGTAAAACAAAATGGATGACTTTTCAACAGAAAGGTTTAACAGATTTATTAAAAGTGTAATTAGAATGAAATGAGTTATTTAGCCGCTGTAACGCGAGATGTAATATGAGCCAGTCTGATCCGTGTCAATGTTTACTTTTCACTCCGCAAGCCACTCGACAAGGGGCGATAACTCTGACATGGTCCAAGGAACATAATTGCGTTTTTCTTTAGTTATCCTAACATCTCCCCGTTTTAGTTTTTAACTGTATCGAGCGCACCTGGGGTCAACTTGAAGGTGCTTTACTCTAGTGCGACTGCGCTTTGGCCAAGTCCTGGGAGGTCTTTGATAATTCTCATCTGAATTTGTCTGCATGAGAGGTGGAGTAGATGGCAGTTCAAATGTGTCCATTAACAAATCAAATGGCATGGTTGATCTGTTGTCCACTAAGTTGCCTACAGAGTATCTTAGACGCAACTGGTGTTTGTGCCGTGCCCAGAATTGATTTCCGACTTGAACATCATACAGAAATTGTCCATTTATTTTGCGGATGATGCCTGGTACCCAGTTTGGCCGGCCAGGTCTGTAATTCCGAGCAAACACTGGTGTGCCAACTGAAAATGCTTTTGTTTTGTTAGGGCTTGGTTGTTGCCTTTGTGGCTGGGGACGTAAAGCGTCCAATGTGGTACGGAGTTTTCGTCCCATGAGTGCCTCTGCTGGTGATAGACCATTCTTCACATCTCCATTTGGTGTTATTCTATAAGAAAGGAGGAAAGCATGTAGTATCTCCTTTGTTGTTCCCTCCCTCTTGCTTTTAGTAGTGCCCTTTTGAATGTGTCCACAAATCTTTCGGCTTGTCCGTTGGATTGAGGATGATACAGTTGCGACCGAACGTGTGTTATGCAACACGATTTGCAGAATAGGTGAAATGACTCAGACGTAAATTGTGTTCCGTTGTCTGAGACTAAAGTCTCGGGTAAGCCGTGTTGACTAAATCGCCGCCTAAGTATCGTTATTGTAGACTGAGTGTCAGTCTGTTTCATTGGAAAAACTTCTGGCCATTTGGAATCGGCATCAACAACCACCAGAAAACTAAGGCCATTGATAAGGTCAGCAAAGTCTATGTGTATTCTGGACCATGGTCGCTCTGGGTATGTCCAGCGAGAATCAACAATCTTAGGTGGGTTCTTCTGTGCTTCCATACACTGGATACAATGTTTAACGGTATGCTCAATGTCTGTGTGTATGTTAGGCTAATAGACCACGCTGCGGACTAGTGATTTCATTCGGTTAATGCCTGGATGGCCCGAATGTAGTTGCTTAAGGACTGCTTGTCTGAGTTTAGTGGGAATAGTAACACGATCTGCAAACATCAAACAACCATCAATGACAGAAAGAGAGCCACTGCGCCGTTTGAACTGTTGGAGGTCTCCCGTGAGGTTAGGAGGCCATGTATGGTGAAGAAATCTGCACACTTTTTGTATCGTTGGATCCTGTTGTGATTCTCGCTTTATATCATTCCTTGTCACTGGAATTGTCCGGATACAATCTGTGAGCGTGCGTTGAAAATCGTCCTCGATGTTGATGGCAGCGATGACAGTGTCCTCATCTGTAACTGATTGTGCACTAATGAGTCGTGACAAGGCATCAGCTTGGCCGAATTCTGTTGTCCGGCAGTACTGTATAGCGAAATCATACCCCAGTAGAATGATTGCCCACCGTTGTAATCGGCTGGCTGAGTATACCGGAATACCCTTTTTTGAGCCAAATATTGACAGTAGTGGCTTATGGTCTGTCAGAAGTGTAAAGTGACGCCCGAACAACGTCTTATGGAATTTCTTCACTGCAAAAATCAGTGCCAGTGCTTCTTTTTCCACTTGACTGTAATTGCGTTCAGCATGTGTCAGGGATCTGGCTGCATGCATGATTACTTTCTCAGCTCCATCTGTGAATATATGCGAGATTACAGCTCCAACGCCATGATTTGATGCATCTGCTGCTACCACAATTTTCTTATTGGGATCAAAATGTGTGAGCAGTAGGTCCGAGTTAATGAGTGCTTTGATTTTGTCAAATGATTTTTGACAGTCCTCGAGCCAGGACAATTTTGTGTCTTTTATCAAGTTTGTTGAGTGGTGATTTGATTTGATGGAGTGAAGGCAAGAAACTACCGTAGTAGTTCACCAGTCCCAGAAATGCGCGTAGACCGCTAACGTCCGTTGAGGTGGCATGTGTTGAATGGCTGCCACATTAGCAGGATCTGGACGACGACCTTGACAATCAAACATAAATCCCAAGTATTTAATGGACGGTAAATAAAAATGGCACTTTTCAGGTCGGAGATGGAGACCAAAGTATTGGATTCGGGTTAGGACCTTGCTGATCCGTTTTGTCAACTCCTGGTTGGATTTCCCAACAACAATGATGTCATCCAAGTATGCAGCTGTACCTTCCATGCCAGTGAGCATTGTACCCATAATCTGTTGAAATATGGCAGGGGCTGTTTTTACCCCAAAAGGTAAACGAGTGAATTGGAATAATCCACGGTGTGTGTTTATAGTAAGCAACTCCCTGGAGGTTTCTGCCACTTCGACTTGCAAATAAGCCTCTGCGAGGTCCAATTTTGCAAAGTAGGTGCCACCATTAAGTACGGTGAAGAGATCATCGGGGATTGGCAATGGGTATTGATGATCCTCTAGTGCTGCGTTGAGCCCCGTTGAAAAATCAGCACACAACCGAATTGAACCATCGGCTTTCTTTACAACCACGATGGGTGCTGCCCACCGTGAATATGTTACTGGTATGATGACCTTCATTTCCTCAAGTCGTTTTAGTTCCTGGTCCACCAGTGGCAATGCAGCGTATAGCACTGGGCGTTTGGGTCGAAAAACAGGCTTAGCAGATGGTTTCAGGTACAGTGTGGCCTCTGCCTGAGTGCAACGTCCCAATTTGTTTGTGAAGACTGGAGAAAATATTTTCATGATGTCTTTGGTCTGGTCGATAATGTTGCTATGAGGTAACGATGTGGACACCACCTCACATATCTGGTTGAGTGGAATGTCGAGAAGACCTAGTAACTCGATAAAATCAAGTCCCAGCAAATTATGGCATGAATTTGCTATGTATACGGCGCCTGACACCGTTTTTCCTTTCATTTTGACGGTAGCGGGTAATTGACCCGTGATGTGAACACAATCTCCAGAAGCACTCTGTGCTACCTGACTTGTTGGTGTCAATGAAGGCTGGCCTATGGCTTCCCATAGTTTTTGTGATATAATAGTTATATCTGATGCTGTATCGATCTGCAATTGAATAGGATGGCCATTCAATTGTACTGCAACATATTTTCGTTTGGATGTTTGGTTTGAGCGAAAAGTTGCTATCAGACTGTTTTTGAAAAACTGTTTGTTTTTTAACTGTGTTGATGTCGTTGCCTGTTGTGTGTATGTGAGGTTTGCCTATTATGGGTTGGTTTTCGTCCTGGATGGGTGCAAAATCCCTCTTTATGTCCGAGTCGATTGCAGCTGCGACAGCGGTGTGTCTTGAAGGTGCAGTATCGCACAAAATGCCAGTTGCCACAATTCCAACAAGCTGTTGGAGGCTGGACTGATTTTGAAGTCGGTGAGGTGGGCCGACGTTGTTTTTGAACTGTGTTTACCATGGATGCGGATGCTTGTTGTACCATAGTTGAATCGTGTTTTAGATTCACTAGACGCTGGCATTCCACGGCAACTTGTTGCAATGTTATGTCTGGATTTTGTTCTATTTTTGACAAAATCCTTGTGCGAATGTCTGCTTCGTCTGTTGTTTTCAAACCACATACAAAAATCAAACATTTGAACTGAGCGTCTGTGATGGAAGAGATTTTAAAACGTTCACATTCTTTGTTTACAAGGCCTGCATAGGTTGAAAAAATCGGTCGAGGAAGATTTCGTTATGTTAAGACAATTAAAACGCATATTGAATAATGAAATATGCTCACCGAAAATCTGAGTGAGGGTTTCCACTGTGCTGTGAAAATTTAAGTCACGAGCATGATTTGGTAATATGTAATTTACATACCGATCATGTTCCGACGTCCCAAGCTTACGTAACAGAAGTCTCACCTTCCAGTCGTCAGCTTGATCCTTGAAATCCACTCGAAAAATGTCCTCGAAACGCGCAAACCATGTTTCGAACGTCGAATTTGCCATTGGGTCATAACAAAATTCCGTTATTGTTTGTGAAATGAAATCTGTAGATGTCCTAAGATTTGTTTCTGAAATCGACGATGTAGGTGTGGAAAATATCTCTGAAAATAATTCCATTAACCGTAACTGTTTTTCCAGTAATCGCTGAATTGTACTATCCATTTTTTTTTGTTTGTTTTTCTTTTGGAAAAAATGTAAATTTATCTCATCCTTCGTCGCCACTGTTGTAAACCATGTAATTTAGGTTATAATAATTAATAACTCGTAAAACAAAATGGATGACTTTTCAACAGAAAGGTTTAACAGATTTATTAAAAGTGTAATTAGAATGAAATGAGTTATTTAGCCGCTGTAACGTGAGATGTAATATGAGCCAGTCTGATCCTTGTCAATGTTTACTTTTCACTCTGCAAGCCACTCGACAAGGGGGGATAACTCTGACATGGTCCAAGGGACATAATTGCGTTTTTCTTTAGTTATCCTAACACATACATCTATATATATAGGAAATGAAAAGGAAAAGCCAGAAGATGCTTGTTTTTTTAAGTTTTTTTTATGTATTCATCAACGTTTCGTCTTTATTTGTAATACTTCTTCAGGATGATAATTTTAAGAAAAATGTCATGCAAGTACATAGAAATATTGGATTGACATGATGGGTTGATGAGAAGAAGTAGCAGTCACTACTGGGAGTGCAGGACCAAGGTTCGGGTTGAGAGAGCTCGGTGGCAGACAGTGAAATTAATGTGGATGGCTGTGAGTGAAAAAGGGGAGGGGGGAATGTTAGTTAATTTGTCTTAGGGTGGGAATGAGGTTTTTGTCGTGGTGAGGTGTAGCATGGATTTTGAGGGCTGAGGAAAGAGGAGGGAAGGGGGAAGCTCTGTCTCTTTGGTGCGTAGGTAGTATCATAGTTTAAGAAAAAGATTTGAAGAAATGAAGATGATTTGAAAGTAGGTGGGGTGGGTGGGTAAGAGTGTGAGAGAAGAAGTTGAAAGGGTGAGATGGGTGAGGGGAGATTTTGTTGTGGTTAGGTGTGACATTTTTGGAGGGTAGGAGTATTGACCAGCTGGCTATATCAGGAATGTGTGAATATAAGGAAGTTAGAAGGAAAGTGTTGAAATGTGCTGTGAATATGACAATGAGGGGAAGGAAAAAGAAAAAGAAAGAGAAGGAGAAAAGTGATATTAATTTTGGCGAGAAATAGGTGAAATGTAGTTTTGTGCAGGCAGTGTTGATTGTTTGAAATTAAATTGAGGGCTGTTGTATCGACACGTTCTTGACCCATCTTAGATTTGGGGAATCATAGAATTAGAAGAACTCTCGCTGCTGGCTGATATTTCGTAGCTACCCGATTTGATTCTCTCTCGCCGTCGCCACCATACTGCTACCTCGTGCGCGCTTTTCCCGTCGCCGTCGTCGCCACTATTCGTACCGCCTTAGTTCGCCTGCAACTTGATATCTCTGTGGCCTGTTCTCCCACACAGCTGCAGATGCGATTCTCTGTTGTCTTCTTCACGGCCGCGGTCGTCATCATTCCTTTCGGGCTGTTATCTTCGCTCTGAAATCAATTTCTTAACAGTACAACAAAGTATTTTTCTGTTTTAAAGAGCCGCTTTTATTTGACTATTTTAATTAGCCGACTTGAACGAGTTCGCTGGGATCGAGAGAGAGTTTACGCTAACTAAATTTACTAGTTATTTCTTAATTACTTGAGAGAGGGAGGAGGGTGAAAGATTCACTACTGGCTCTTATATTTTTGTCATTCCGAATCTTTCTCGTAACAGCTACATGATTGCTGGTCCAGTCTCGTCGCTTCCAAGTCAGACCCTCCTTCAATCTCGATTTCACTTTTCCCACGGCGGGAACTCTGACGTCATCAAACCTCGTGATCGCACATGTGCAATCTGAACCCCTGGCCTTCTCTTGAACTTAAGGTCAATCAACGTCACCGCGTTCGTGGGAAGCACATCGAACTTAACCTGCACGGGATGACTCCGCTACAATTCGCGTAAGTCAACCCCGT
>OY744539.1:80475350-80740350 GCA_963556195.1 Sepiola atlantica | reverse complement strand
GTTGTTTTTTGTAGATGCTAATGTTGGCGCGTGCAATATTAGCAAACATTAGCATCCACACAAAAAAATGCAGCATAATACATAACATAGTTTCGGAAATAAATTCCCGTGTGACACGATCATCGTATTCCGCTCACTCGACAATGCAACAAGAAGATATGGTTACACCCCTCGTAAAAACGTAAACAAAGCTTGGAAGATGCGTTATTTGGATAATTTCGGCTTCCTTTACTAAAGCAGAAGTTTAATGTCACAAAAACTATAACAACAAAATGAAATTAAAACAAAAATGGTAACAGCATTGAACATGATGGAGTTTGTTTAAAGGAAATTAAATTTCCGACAAAAATCGTATGGAATGAGCTGATTAGCAAGGAAACTAACTGTTCTAGGAGGTCCACCCTCCCAGGCTTTGTCTTCTCGCCCTTTAAGAAGGGGTTAGTTTGTTGCTAATCGCATGGGGCGTTCCTTCCGGGGAATGCCGACGGGGCTGCCCAGGCATTTTGTTGAGGGCCACAGTGCTCTTTTTCCTCTAGGGCGCTGGCTTTCAATCCCACTTCCCTGACCTTGTGTCACATCTTTCTGCTGTGGGAGGAAGATAAATAGCAAGCAAGGAAACAAACTAAGTAAAACATTTACACAGAAACATTTTAAAGGATTCATAGAAGAAGAAGAAAGAAAAAAAAGGAAAAGAAGAAGAAGAAAGAAAACGAAAAGAAGAAGAAGAAAGAAGAAAAAAGAAGAATGAAAAGAAAAGAAGAAGAAGACAGAAAAGTAAAAGAAGAAGAAAGAAGAAAGAAAAAAGAAGAAAGAAGATCAAGAAGAAGAAGAAGAAAAAGAAGAAAAAAAGAAAAAAAGAAGAAGAAAAGAAGAAGGAAAAATAAAAGAAGAAGAAGGAAAAAGAAGAAAAGAAGAAGAAGAAGAAGAAGAAGAAGAAAAGACAGAAAAAGAAAAGACAGAAAAAGAAAAGACAGAAAAAGAAGAAGAAGAAGAAGAAGAAGGAGAGAAGAAGAAAGAAGAAGAAGAAGAAGAAAAAAGAAGAAGAAGAAGAAGAAGAAGAAGGAAAAAAAGAAGAAGAAAAAAAAGAAGATCTTACTCGAATGAAACTAATGAGGCCTATACAATTATGTATTTTCTCTATAGACACCGTTTACAAAATAAACTTATTAGACGTATTTAAAATTATTTCGCAGTAAGAAACGAAGAAATGTACTATTTACTATTATGAATCAAATTTGTTGTTGGTAGAAAGAAAAGAAAGTTGCTACGGTACACAACACACAACGTGATGTGAACATTAAAAAAAATTTTTTTAATAATAACTGAAAATAAAAAAAGAATCTAAGTTCAAAAGCAAAAAAGGTAATCAAGAATATTATTCAGAAAAAACTAAAAGAATTCAATTCACACAGAAAAGGAAGAAGAAATGGAATAAAACGCAGAGACCAGCATCAGCAGCAGCGGGGAGGGGGGGGGCAGAGAGGGAGAGGATGAAGGGAAGAGACATATTGAACAGAAGAGAAAGTGAACCCTAACCCGACGCACAAGAACCAGAGGATAAACAATTTACATTGTAAGTAAAGTTTCATATTCACATACACATATAAACACACATGAAAGAGAGATTTATGGAGAGAAACTGAATGTCTACTAGACAACATCCTCGGGTGTCTTCGGTCTCTCTGTACAAAATTTTGTCAGGTTACCCTGACATTAGGATACTTCCCATATAAAGTAAACCCTTACCAATTATTAAAAGAAAATGATGCGCCATCTCCTTGGGCCATCCAACACGTCCCAATTGCGAACGCGGACACCCCCCCCCCCTCTATTAATAGAGGGCAGCTTTGAATAACCAAAACAGAGGCCGTTCACAATGGTGACCTTAGAAAAAGATTAACAAAAACAACACTCTATACTGACGACAGGCCGGCACCCAGGATAAAAAGAGCCCCCTCAACCTGTTTTTACGCCAGGCGGGAAGAGATAAGCAATGGTGTAAACCTTCCTGCCTCTGGAAGTGGCACTTCAGTTATGAGACGCCAACAAGGTGCAGCCATCAGACCTTGATAAAAAAAAGGGTCCTGGTCCCCTTACCCCGCCATATGCAGCGACCACAGAAAGAAATATCAGAGGCCTAAAAACTCAACAACACAAAAGATGGTCTTATTGTATTATATCTACCATTATTCTACGTTTGTCAAGTATTGATTTACTCCTCTCCAGGAGTTAGGCACAAGGCCAGTTTTTATCTTACTCTCACAAGATGTGACCCAAGGTCGGGTCGGGAAAGTGGGGTTTACAAATTGCCTGGGCAGCCCAGTCGGCATTCCCCGGTAGGGGCGTCTCAGGCAGCAAGCAACAAACCCACTCCTCCCCAAAGAGGGGAGGCGAAGCCTGGGAGGGTGGACCTCCTAGAACTAAGTTTGTCAAGTAGAGGAAACCATCAAATGAGATTTTAACTGAGAAGATCAAAGAATCCGCCGCCCTCCCTGAAGAGGAAAATAACACACTGGTTGTCCACCTATGATCGCTTGTTTCCCAAAATAGCATATATATATATATATATATATATATATATATATATATATATATATATATATATATATATATAGTGTTATAATGGAATAATTCCAGGAAGAAATCCGGGTAAGAGAGCTCAATGTGGTAAACAGAGCAAGAATAACGTAAAATATAATAACACGAAATTACATGATTGTCGATGCAATAATTTATTTCAACCTTGCGGTTTTATTCAAGCATCCAATTTAACAATTACATTTTTGAGACTGACAGAAAACTGAATTCACCCTCGACAATTCAAACACAACCAGAGAGAGTGGTGGTCGCAGCCAATCTGAATACCCATTACAGAGCGAGTAGGTATTAACATCTTATATTTAACTAAGGCAATCGAAAGGGATCTTATGGGTTTTTTTGTTTGTTTTTATTAAAATAATAACGTCTGAGTTAAGCGCACATATTCTTTCTACATTTCCGACCTGGTGACATTTAACGTTCATACGCCTCCATACACACGCACACATATACCTATTCTTAACATCACACACACACAATTTTTGGCTAGCTCGAAATTTAGTTTTCGGCCCGAAAGGAGGAAGAGAGATAAGACACTAACACACGTTAGCGTGTCATCGGCCGATTGACACTTGTCGTGCTTTCATTCTGTCTAGATCCGAGTGATAGTATCAATTTGAAAACTAAAAATTATTTAAGATTATATTCTAAATGTAATATTTTAATACTCTGAGTTTCACAAAATTCATCTTACATTAGTTTTATAAACTATGGAAGCCTATAATTAAAGCCTAATTCCAATCTAATATTGTCTAGTGATAATATTATACACTATACTTAATTTAATTCAATGATTAGTGTATTATCAGTCGAAAAATTTACTATCTTATTTTAAGTAAATAATCAGAATAAACGAATATCTTAAAGTACAATTATATATGCATACATCCCCACATATACACACACATATCTCTACACACATATACATATACATATATATACACATATATATATATATATACATATATACACACACACACACACACATACATATATATGCATGCACACCCATACCTACTACCTTGAATTAAAAAATTTTAAGACATCGAGGATAAATGTGTTTCGTCTTTAAGTATTCATTAAAAAATATCATTACTAAATGAGTGTATACCTACACACACACACACATATCCATACATATGCACATACACACACATACACACATATACATATACATACACACACATATATACGCACATGCACACATAGACACAAATTTGCAAAATATATATATATATATATATATATATATATGTATATATATATATATATATATATATAAACTTGTCGTTGCTTTTGCCTTTGAATCCGTTTCGTAGAAAACAGGAAGAGTCACGTTTTCTCAACATGGCCAATTTTATTTGATCCTCCATCCACAGACTACAAACTTGGGTGGAAGTGTCGTTGTTGGATCTTTGCACGGATTCTTCTTGATTTACCAATACATCTGAACCCCATACCACTTGGATTTCCGTTTTTAGTGACACTCTTTTACACTGGAACATACCCGTTTTAATTTAAAAACTTTTTAAACACTTTTTTAAAACTTTTTCAAATTTCGAATATTGACTGTCCTCATCTGTCAACTTATCCATCATTAACCTCCTCTGATGAAAAGATTTTAATATTTGAAAAGCCTGGCTTAAGGAATGAAAGAGAAGAAAAATAAATATTATTATTCACTAAATGTCCTTGTTCTGAACAACCGATTATTATGATTTGCTTCCATTTGAAGGTCTAATTATTTTTCATCGACTTATCATATATATATATATATATATATATATATATATATATATATATATATATATATATATATATATATATATATATATATATATATATATATATATATATATATATATATATATATATATATATATATATATATATATATATATATATATATATATATATATATATATATATATAATCACGTTGACACACCGGTTCCCGTTAGATCACCGAAGTTAAGCGGCGTCGAGCTTGGCCAGTACTAAATGGGTGACCATTTGGGAATACCAGGTGCTGTATGTGCTCTCTGCTTATCTCGGCATTGTTTCCAGTCGTCTTGTATTACTACTTGCCATTGGAATCAAGCAATGCCGACTCAGGAGAGCGGTGGTTGGTGATTGCGCAACCCTTGCAATTACAAATTCACGCGGTGGGGCACTCATACGTCGAAATCGACGGGAGAGTCCATCATATATATATATATATATATATATATATATATATATATATATATATATATATATATAACACCAAGTGATAACACCATTATAAAAGAATGTAGCTCTAAAAGAGGGAAGCAAGGAACTACATCCCTATCCAAGAAGAAGAAACCAGGCAGAAACACGAGTCCAGATGGGAGAGGGGGGAAAAGTGGACACTGTTATGAGCCACAGAATATGCTCAAGCCAAACATATTAAACAAAAACAGAGGACAGAAAACTGAAGGGAAATATTCCCCCACTTCTGTCCAGGCAAGAGAAATGTTTCCCCTAGAAAAATAACCTGAAAAAGGTATAAACGTATGAAAGTGTTCAATGAGACTGAACTAGACTATATGAATATATAGATTTTTTTTTTAAATCCACTGGATAATGCCATCACAATTTCCATCATCAATCAGCACACTATACCACAAGTACAGCCAGAACCACATCATTAGTCACACATGGATCTAGTCAAACAGGCTGGGCACATGACCATCCACCATAGATCCCCATCGCCACCAGTATCCCCTTTATCAACATGGCTCCCCAACATGTGTTACACCACAATCAGCTGTCTATTTACAATCACTAGGTAGCCTCTCACTGAACCCTAGTTTTTCCTCCCCACTATCACCGGGACCATCACCAACAACTTCACTAGAAACACCACCATTATCTTTGTAATTGCCGGAACTATATGATCAACAGTTGTCTCTGGATGAAGAACTTGGTAACACCATTGAGGAAGTCCAGATGATGATGCTAGAAAAAAGACCAATCCAAGCCTCAGAAACTACCAAGGCAGTCATAAAAAGAACAAACATCGTTCTCCATAGACTTGTGCCAGCCAACACATACCTTACATGTCTGTAACGATAAATTTGAAAATTTGTTAAGAAACCATAGAACACGATGCCGGATTTTTTTTCTTAACTTAATTTCTTAACTAATTTTCAAATTTATCGTTACACCGATTCTTCAACTGTAGTAAAACCGATCTCGTTATTTGTACAAGTGTCCCAGCGACAGTCGGACATTAAAAAACAGATTCTTCAACAAGACCGATAGAAATCGGCGATCTTCGGCACGACGTAAGATCTCGACAATGAAAAGAAAGAAAAACAATTGAAGAATCCGAAGAAGGTTTATAAAACGGAAAATTTGAATTATAAAAAAAATGAATAAATAATTCATTTGAAAAAAATCCTTCATCGCGTTATCTGGTTTCTTAATTATTGTTATATATTTATTAAATTATTTTTACCTACGTATGCTAGCGTTTCGAGCTTTTCCTCTCATCAGTGCAGCGATGATTAGCTAGGATGGTCGTACGGTTCGAACCACTGCCACAGAATCAACCTAGACTCCGTAAGCAGGCGCTGTAACCATTAGGCTACGGGACATAACCACATACAAGAAGGGAATTTAAGTTCTATTTATGCGAAGAGCGGCATATCAAGAAAGACTGACTAAAGATTCTACGAACGTTGTCGGAATATGCCTTATAGCTACGTGTCAGTCTATTTTTAACTTCCCCGAATTGAAGATACGTCCCTTTCCCCCATTCCCAGGCGTGCGTACAGCTATAAAGCGAGAAATTTATGGGAATCGTGGGTAAAGATGAAGTTTTTAGGAGAAATTTTTAAAAGTTAAAACCAGAGAGAGAAAATAAAGAAATAGAAAACAATGACATTTTTTTTCAATTATTTTTCGATGAGAAATAAGTAATGAATTCGGCTTACAATGCGGATTAAAAAAAAAAGATTCCATTTAGTAGATGTCGCTTTTAAATCAGGGGGAGATAATTGACATTTGTGTTTTTGTTTTTTGTTTTCAAAATTTCTGTTCTTTTAATAAAAATGTGGTTTTAAGTTAAGGAATTAATTAATTACTGCCTTTGAAAAGGGAATTACATGCGTAAATATGCTTTTCAGTTGACTGGGTGGTGAAGCGATATGTAGGACATTTTCCGGGGCGTACTGCAAGAAGTGTGAAATGATATGACGCAGAAGTGGCTAAAGAAATCTTACGTAAGTCGTAATAGGTGTTGCCTTACACGTCGAGGGTGTGCCAAGTGAGAGTCCGTAGAAGTTCTCCGACCGTTGGATTAAACGATGTTATCAGAAATCCAGAAGATTGGATGAGAAAATGGTTTTAAGATACCATGAAAGAAGAATATTTTCACCGTATGTATTTGGAGGTTTCTATTTTAGTGAAAGAGTTAATGAATCGTGTCTGTGTGTGTGCGTTGATGTCAGTGTGGCTATGTGTGCGTGAGTTTAGAAAAGGCGTTTTTCAGCATTCCCAAGGCCCTACGGAGGGGCGATAGTGGCTGTAGAACCGTCGGTGTTAGCTCTCTCATGGAGTAGGGCCAAACATATATCTTGAAGGAAAAATCTGGGTGTATATGGAGTCGAGGTGGCTCCCAAAGAACAATTTCTATAAATTCAGAAAAATCCGCTGATTGGTTGAAAATATTATTATTTGTTTTTATTAATTCTGGCAGATTCGTGCGCAAAGCAGTGTGCGCAGAAACGATTTGAAGCACTTTCATTTTCGGCACCGAAATGTACACTTCGTCTCTACATGTACGCAGATAATATTGTGTTAGTTCATGAGACTGGCAGCGTTCATAGAAAGTTTTCCCACGTGACGAAGTGTCGCCATCTTTGTATGGTAAATCCACGTACCTCGAAGTGTCGCCATCATGTTACATTGAATACACGTGTCGGTGCCGATAGCCTGAGGCTAAAGGCAGGTTTCGTTTGCACACCAATAAGGGGGTTGGTAGTTGTTCTGAATTATGTGGGGAGTTAGGCAGCTTGGTTTTCTCGCCGCTAAAAAAAATAAATGCAGTTCCGTAAATAACTTTCAGGGACTAGTGCTCGGGGCGCATGAGAGATTGTTCCTGATTGGCTGAATCCCGATATAGGGAACCAAGCAAAGTTAAGTATTTGCTCTAATCAGTACCAAATATTAAAATCAAGACATCGTTATTCTGCGGCTGCAGCTGCTGTCATTGTTGTTGTTGTTGTTGGTGCTGTCATTGTTGTTGTTATTGTTGGTGCTGTCATTGTTGTTGTTGTTGTTTTAACTACTACTGCTAATATTTTGATTAACACGTACCAAAATGTCAATACATGAATAGTGCTAAATTAAAACAATACTAATAACATAAAATATATTGATGATTTCAGGTAAATGGTAAAACTACGTATTTCAGATTAACAGCGACTCGCCATTTTGTTATTCGCCATTGTTTCTTGGACATGATAGAATCCGCCAATTTTATTCTGATCACGTGAGTACCAATTTAAAACTGCGTGCCGTGTTTCGGCGGTTACTTTAAAGGTGAAGCGGCCATATTAAGAGAATTCTTTTTCTACCGCCATCAACTTATGAAGCACATTAAACCATTTTTGTAGCTCACTTTTTTCTTCTTTTTTCTTTTCACCATTGGTCAATGGTCATATAAGTAACGTTTAATGTTCCTTTTTTCTTTTTTTCTTTGAAAGTATTTTTGTCTGTTAAGAGATTTCCTATGGAAGTTGAGAGACATATTTTTCATCATTTTCTCAGCATCCCCAATATGAGGATTTCTTCATTCTGAAATTTGTGTCTTTCGTTTTAACTTCCAAATTCCTGCTTTTACATACTCTTTATCTTTCTCAACTAAATTGTCGGTTGCGACTGCTTGCTGGAATTACTCATTTATAATAATTACTCATTTATAATAATTACTCATTTATAATAATCAGCAGCTTTTGCCGATGACGTCCGGGTTTGGTTTACTCAGATCGATGCGCATTTTGGCGCTAATAGTATTATATCCTAAACCTGACAGCTGAATATTTTATTGAGAGCATTCCCGGCTTCGTTAACTTTGATTGTAAAAGATGTCTCATATGAAAGCGTAAAGAACGAGGTTTTAAGACGAACTTCGTTATCGACAGAGCGAATATTTCAGACGTTAATAACATGGACGGCGGCACCGGGTGGGGGGGGGGGAGCTCAAGCCCCCTCACTTTTTTACTTGCCCCCAACCCCACTTTACGGTCATCAGTAATTAAGTTGATATGCATGTGTTTAATTTTATCGAATTAGCTTATGTATTAATTGATTGTTTTTTAATGTTTCTTCATCTCTCACCAAGAGTATTCAATTCCGCTTCTAACGAGCCATCAACCACTACCAGACGATCATTTTAAACCAAAATATGTCCCAAACAGTGATTTTTCCCCAATATGCCCAAATAAGGTAATTTGAGCCGAGACGCAAAAAAATTGAAATATTTTTAATTTTTCTTTTTCTATCACCAAGAGAATTCCATTCCGCTTCTAACGAGCTCTCAACCACTATCGGACGATCATTTTTAGTCAAGATATTGAATTTATTCCCATATTTGGCATTCTGGGCGCAATGTGGGCCGGACCCCCCCAACTTTTTAGGAGAACCCCCCCACACACACACACACTTTTATAACTGTCCCGCCGGCCCTGAATAAATAATGCACTGCTATGGGGATCGGGCGCATAACCAGCTTCTTCGTCGTAGGAAAGAGCTGGCGGAGGACGCACAAGTCGACAGTGCCCAGTTGGTACAATTATTCGTATCTCGTTTACACTAGTGTTCAGGCCATTTTAGCACTTTTGATGGACAAGCGTACAGTAGAGCAGTTGGCGCCCTCAACGCCCAAAATTATTGAATTTACAGGCTGGACATCACCCACCCCCCTCCAATGGCGAATTCTAATTCGGTAGCGGAAATCTCTTCTTTTGCCACTAAGTCGGCCCCAGACTTTACGCTTGTAGCGATAAAGAAGTTGTCAAAGACGCAATCGCCTACTATGGTTGTCACTTACTTTCATGTGCTCGCTATCGTGATGGCCCTCAAACATAATGTTTCTACCACCGCTGCAACAAGCATTGTTCTTTCATTTCTCAGAGGCAAAGAAATGAAATTCGGGAGAAGTAGACACGTCACTCACTCCCCAGAATCTACCTAATAATCGTGCGTTCTATCTTAAGGTTTTTTTTTGTTCCAATACCATTTATTGGTAGATACGAGTGACGCATGTAGTATCTAGCCCCTTAAATTATTTAAATAAAAGCCGCCAGCCTCTCCTATTGTACTCCAGGCTGTTAACCACTCCCCAATTTGGTCAACTTTTTTCGGTTGTTAGACCTGCAACTACGTAGAGACTTTACGCAGATCTTCAACGTCGCGGACATACCCTACTCTATCTTAGGTGCAGATTTTCTCCACCATTTCAACTTACTGGTGGACATGCGTAGACATATTTTGGCGGATTCCAATACTAAATTATCAATATCTGGTATGAACCCCCCCCCCTCTGTACCTGTAATCACTAATCCCGTTTTTTTTTTTTTTTTATTGCTTCTACTGAGGACCCCTATCAGTCTTTACTGAACTCCTCTAAGGGTTTGACTGATTTAGATTTCAAAATAAATCAGTCTGCTACGATGCCTTTTATCGAGACTACAGCAGATCCTGTTGTTTCATGCCCTCGCCGTCTATCCCTAACCCTATCCCTAACCCTAACCCTGGAGAAGTTAGAAGCGGCGAAGGCTGAATTTAATCACGTGCTTCATCTAGAGATTATTCGTCCGTCATCTAATCCTTGGGTTCCGAAGCGTTCCGGGGATTGGCGTCCTACCGAAGATTTCCGTCGTTTGCACGCGATTACTATTCCTCACATCCAGGATTTAGCTTCGTCAGTGAATAGTTGTAGAATGTTTGCAAGTTGGATCTAGTCAAGACTTACCACCAAATTCCAGTTAATCCGGCGGTTATACCAAAGACGGCTGTAACTACCCCCTTCGGAGTGTTCGAATTTTTAACCATGCCTTTCGGCTTGCATAAACATGCACTAGGTGGCATGTTTAGTGGTGCATTCAAATAACAACCTACTTGAGAAAAGTAATGCTCCTAGTTTGTCTGCAGATAAGCCATTTAGAGTGGACACTGTCTAACCGTTATCTCTAGTGGATATCGGTGTGGTCATTCCAGGTGGGCAAATTTGGATAACTGATAAAAAGACCGGAATCTAAGATTTCGTGTTAAAAGTAAATATATTCCATGAAAAAGCAGTTAGATTCGGCCTTCCGGACGTGAGGCAGTCAGTGAGAATTGGATATCTGAGAGTCAGTTGGATTCGTGTGCCTCTCAGAGAGAAGGGGGCTCTAAAGCTCTAAATTAAAGGACTTGTTTTGATTGGGCAAAAATCTCATTTTGCAAGTCTACTATTCAACCTAAGAAAACGGGTACCATCGTAACTTTCAAAGAAAAATAAACCTTAAAACTTTGGACTGTAAACTCTTTCAACCCCGATAAAGTCAGTATTGAAATGAGAATCAAATTCGAGAAAACGGGCGGTCAGGATTGAAATGAGAATTAAATGCAAGAAAACGGGCGGTCAGGATTGAAATGAGAATCAAATTCGAGAAAACGGGCGGTCAGGATTGAAATGAGAATATAATGCAAGAAAAGGGGCGGTCATAATTGAAATGAGAATCAAATTCGAGAAAACGGGCGGTCAGGATTGAAATTAGAATTAAATGCAAGAAAATGGGCGGTCATAATTGAAATGAGAATCAAATTCGAGAAAACGGGCGGTCAGGATTGAAATGAGAATATAATGCAAGAAAAGGGGCGGTCAGGATTGAAATGAGAATCAAATTCGAGAAAACGGGCGGTCAGGATTGAAATGAGAATATAATGCAAGAAAAGGGGCGGTCATAATTGAAATGAGAATCAAATTCGAGAAAACGGGCGGTCAGGATTGAAATTAGAATTAAATGCAAGAAAATGGGCGGTCATAATTGAAATGAGAATCAAATTCGAGAAAACGGGCGGTCAGGATTGAAATGAGAATATAATGCAAGAAAAGGGGCGGTCAGGATTGAAATGAGAATCAAATTCGAGAAAACGGGCGGTCAGGATTGAAATGAGAATATAATGCAAGAAAAGGGGCGGTCAGGATTGAAATGAGAATCAAATTCGAGAAAACGGGCGGTCAGGATTGAAATGAGAATATAATGCAAGAAAAGGGGCGGTCAGGATTGAAATGAGAATCAAATTCGAGAAAACGGGCGGTCAGGATTGAAATTAGAATTAAATGCAAGAAAATAGGCGGTCAGAATTGAAATGAGAATCAAATTCGAGAAAACGGGCGGTCAGGATTGAAATGAGAATATAATGTAAGAAAAGGGGCGGTCAGGATTGAAATGAGAATCAAATTCGAGAAAACGGGCGGTCAGGATTGAAATTAGAATTAAATACGAGAAAAGGGGCGGTCAGAATTGAAATGAGAATCAAATTCGAGAAAACGGGCGGTCAGGATTGAAATAAGAATTAAATGCAAGAAAATGTGCGGTCAGAATTGAAGTGAGAATCAAATTCGAGAAAACGGGCAGTCAGGATTGAAATTAGAATTAAATGCAAGAAAAGGGGTGGTCAGGATTGAAATGAGAATCAAATTCGAGAAAACGGGCGGTCAGGATTGAAATGAGAATTAAATGCAAGAAAAGGGGCGGTCAGAATTGAAATGAGAATTAAATTCGAGAAGGGAGTTCAGGATTTAAATTAGAATTAAATTCGAGAAATGGGGGTCATGATTGACATGAGAATTAAATTCGAGAAAGGGGGTGTCAAGATTGAAATGAGAATTAAATGCGAGAAAAGGGTGGTCAGAATTGAAATGACAATCAAATTCGAGAAAACGGGCGTTCAGGATTGAAATGAGAATTAAATGCAAGAAAAGGGGTGGTCAGAATTGAAATGACAATCAAATTCGAGAAAACGGGCGTTCAGGATTGAAATGAGAATTAAATGCGAGAAAAGGAGTTGTCAGGATTGAAATGAGAATCAAATTCCAGAAAACGGGCAGTCAGGATTGAAATTAGAATTAAATTCGAGAAGGGAGTTCAGGATTGAAATGAGAATTAAATTCGAGAAAGGGGGTGTCAAGATTGAAATGAGAATTAAATGCGAGAAAAGGGGGCAGAAAATGATGAGTGGAAGAACCCAAAGAAAAAGAATATGGAAGTTAAGAATGAAAGAGGAATTCATTTTCTACTTTATCTGATCATAGCACAGTTTTACAAATACTATAACTATAACTCTCTCTCTCTCTCTCTCTCTCTCTCTCTCTCTCTCTAGACAGAATGTGAAAAAGACCTTTGTTAGTATGATAATGTTTGTAATATTGCACAGGGTGACCACCACCACCAAAAAAATACCATCCATGGAATTGTTAATAAAATTCACAATGCTTTCTGTAATCTAACAATATTTGGTTGGAATAACCTTCAGTCTATACCTGACTTGTCCACCAAGCATAAATATCAAACAGTCTTTGTTTTATCTCTGTTCAATGATATGGGGGAGTCATGGCTATCGTAAAAGAAGAAGGCCTGTCAACTGATTCGAGTTTTTCTGGTGATGTCATTGATAGTGAGAGTGAGAACCACTATAAATGAGGACCAGAAGTCCTCGGAACGCTTAACGTGCATGCGTCCATCTGTAATCAAAGCAAGTAATTAGACAAGCAGACTCGGTTCCATAGGATTATTCATTCACTTGGAAATCATTTTTAACTTGTTTCTTTTTTCAAACGTATTTCCTTTACTACAGATGTCAAGCACGAAAGAGAATTTTTGTAAATCCAACATGGCGTCCAACGATTAAGTAATTGCATTAAAGTTCGAATTACAAGTCTTTAAAAAATAAATTTGAATTTCATTTCGGGATAAAAAAATACAATTTTAGACTAATTAATAAGTTCCGTCTAAAATATGTGCGAAAATGCAACAAAATAAGCGAGATAGTCAGATAATCTATTGGACAAAAAATCACACACCCCCCACACCCCCCAAAAAAATAATAAAATAAATAAAATCATGACTGTTTTAATTTATTACAAATTTTTACTATATTGTAAATAAACTGTTCGTTTTGAAAAGAAAATTAATATATTTTAATAAATATTAATAATTTATTTTGAATTATTGATTTTATGTTACTTTTATAAATTCGTAATCTTTCATGTTTGATTTACTTTTCAGGTTTGATTTACTTTTAAGTTAAAAAAAATCAAGAAACATGATAATAATGAAATGTTTATATAAAGAATAAAACTGCCTAAGAATAGGGATTTGTCTTTTTGTGTTTGTAAACCAAGAGATATGTCCATGCAGTATAACGGATACTAGTCTTTTCATTCGATGTAGACCGTAAAGAATAAACTCATTTAAAGAATGAATATTAAAAAGACAAATTATTCTTCAAAGAAAGATTTTCATGTTTTAAAAATTAAAAAATTTATAGCAACACCATTTTATTATTATTAATTTAATGTTTGCTGTCTAGCCTATACTACGCAAATTATACAAAATAATACATTTGCACTAAGATTTCTAATAAAGTAATAGGTTAGTTATATTCTGTGATCAATAATTAATAGATACTAAAAATGTCATTAAAATTGGTTTATTTCCTGAATTTTAGGGAATTTTTAAGTGAAGGGAGGGGTCAAAATGGCCCTAGTCTGACTGTTCGACAAATCTCGTTTATAGCATAACGTCATTTTCCAGCGCTCTGGCCTCCTTTACGATGGCTGTGGGGGGAGTACACTCTCAGTAGGAGATGTGATCATGAATGGACTTTACACTTACCGTACCTTAACCGCCCCTTCCAATTTGTATCTGTTCTCAAACATAATCAAAACAATCTTCACATCGTATCCAAGTGTACTTACTGGAGGAGGAGGAGGGGGGGGGGATGATGATGATGATGATGATGATGATGAAACAAAGATTGTTTAAAATTCATGGCTGAAACTTGGTGTGCAAGTCAAGCTTAGACTGAAGTTTCTTGATACCAAACTCACATGCCATTGAGATAGGCATTCTCCTAAAAAGATCAAACTCACATGCCATTTAGATAGGCATTCTCCTAAAAAGATCAAACTCACATGCCATTTAGATAGGCATTCTCCTAAAAAGATCAAACTCACATGCCATTTAGATAGGCATTCTCCCAAAAAGATCAAACTCACATGCCATTTAGATAGGCATTCTCCCAAAAAGATCAAACTCACATGCCATTTAGATAGGCATTCTCCTAAAAAGATCAAACTCACATGCCATTTAGATAGGCATTCTCCTAAAAAGATCAAACTCACATGCCATTTAGATAGACATTCTCCTAAAAAGATCAAACTCACATGCCATTTAGATAGGCATTCTCCTAAAAAGATCAAACTCACATGCCATTTAGATAGGCATTCTCCTAAAAAGATCAAACAAAATCGTGAACAGTGAGGTCACATTTTCACATAAAAGCATTTAATCCAATAAAATAAAATATACATTAAACAAAAAGTATCATAGCCTGTGGTTGAAGGTGAATTTTTAATTTACACCGGCGAAAGTTGGGCTACAGGAATAATAGTGTTTTATTGATATTGCCTGACAAGAGTCGGTTGCTAGCAAATAACTGTTTATTTCTATGACTTTAACAATTTACCAAAGACATAAATGAGGATGAGAATGAGGAATTATGTTCTGGGAGGGGGGGGGCATTATTGGTCCAATGGATAATCAGTTTTGCAGAGTTCAAATATTCTGGTCATTCATGCACTAATAATGTTGCAAAAGGCATGAACTCGCGATTTACCACAACTATGAGTCAAATACACAACTAATTTCAGATGTCAAAACACAGCGTCAATTAACATTTTAGGTAGTATCATCCTGTTTTATTGAACTTATTGAAATTATTTGATGGATTCTTAAACAAAACTGTCGTCTGGAGTTAAGAGACAAATGCACATGATAATATTTTACTTCAATACATCATCAACAATGAGAACAAAATTATGAGCAATTGATCAACATCTATAATAAAACAAATAGCATTTACATGTTAAGTAAGTGAGTGGCCTTTCTTGTCAATAACAGCCAACAATTTATTATCCATTGATTTTGATCATTTTTAATTCAGCAGGTTCAATATCCAACCTGCATCTCGTAGGTTTACGAACTTTCACAACTGATCATAAATTTTGTTCGATCAGATCTGAATCAGCACTTGATGGTTGCCATTCAATTATTACCTCTCCTGTTAATCTTTTCTGGTCAAAGAATTCACAGGTCAACTTCACAGTATTTAAGGAGTATTGTCGTTAATAAATTGCCTATTTCAATTTGAAACTGCAAGAGCAGAGCTTGTACAATGCAAAGAAAGTCTTCTCCGTCAATCGGAATAATTAACATTGTTAAGTTTAAATCTGTAACATTGTTGAAGAGAGACGTCTGACTGGAACAGTCGAGGTTCCGTTCTGGACAATTAGTTTGGCAGAAACTGGGCCATTTCGTTAGCTTTTTATTAGTCACGCTGAGGTAGTGGTCCTGTGTAGTCCTAGGAGGTCCACTCTCCCAGGCCTTGCCTCCCTTCTTTGGGGTGGAGTTAGTTTAAAGTTAACTTCTTGAGGCACCCCGACTGTGAAATGTCGACAAGGCTGCCCAGGCTATTTTTAGGAGGCCAGAGTGCCACTTCTTTAGGGACACTGGCTTGATTCTCCCCACTTTCCGACCTTTGTCTCCGAATACTTTTTTGTCTAAAAAGGAAAAAAAATTTATTTTTTTCCTGCCAAAATTTTTTTTTTTTCCCCGCAAAAAAAAAAAAAATGGGGGGAGGGGGGTGAAATTCCCCGTTATATTATAAGTGGATTGGGTTTTTTGAAAGAAGAAATCACTAAAAAACGTCCAGAAAAATTTGCACGTTCACCAAGACAATGCACCGTGTCATAAGTCGATCGCAACAATGGCAAAACTACATGAATTGCACTTTAAATTTCTTCTACATCCACCCTATTCTCCAGATCTGGCTCCCAGCGACTACTGGCTGTTTGCAGACCTCAAAAGAATGCTCCAAGGAAAGATATTTGGCTCCAATGAAGAAATGATATCAGAAACTGAAAGTTTCTGTTTTATATCTAATTTTGTATTGGCACGTACTATCTAAACCTTTTCATATTTTCTCTGGAACAAAACAAGCTAATAATTGTGAAATGGATACCAACCACCCAAAAATGTGTGAAAAGTATTTCATTTCATTCAGCAGACTTCCCACAAATCAAATATGACTCAAATATTGCAATAAGTGAAAAAAATTAAGATTAGAATTTGTAGACAAAGATTAGTTTATTTAGGAGAGGAAATTATAAAACTCAATACAAATGTTTGTTTCTGCTAAGATCATCCTCTATTGCAGTTGGCTAAATAATGATGTCGCCTGGGATCTTAGAGATCCATTCACCTGACAATGTAAATGAACATATTCACATTCTTATATATACTGCGTGTGTGCGTGCGTATGTTGAAATGAATGTGATCATATTCATACTTTTTTATATTTAAACGTGTGTGTGTGTGTGCCTGCAATAAATACGTTTTGGAATCAGATGTGAGAAAATGTTTTATTTTTTATTCATGATATTAAAATCCATCTGTAACTTGAGAAAAGAGGGATAAATAAAGACCAGGTCAGAGATAGGTTAGTTTGGAAGTCAATTTTTAAAAGCCATCCAACACATGCCAGCATGTAAAACGGAGGTTAAACCAAATATGACGATATACAGGGTGTCTCAAAAAAATGTACTCACTCGTAGAATGACGAGAAAACTTTTATTTATGAACATAGAGTGAAATGAAATAGCATCGAATACATGAGACAGATGTAATTGAAGAATCATGTTCGCAAATGTTCAAACTGATGACCATTATTGTTCAAACAAAGCTGATAACGCGCACCAAGGTAAATAAAGGTTTTCTCGTCATTCTAAGAGTGAGTACATTTTTTTGAGACACCCTGTATATATGATGTTGGCCCATTAAATGTTAGTAAGAATTCACTCATAAAAATTATTTTACAAAAGTCAATTTTCATGTATTTCTTGGCCATATTGTGATTCTTTGAAACATTTGCTTCATCGTGTATTTAAGTGTGTATGTGTGTCTGTAATAAATACGTTTTGGAATCAGATGTGAGAAAATGTTTTATTTTTTATTCATAATATTTTGTTACAAAGCATCGCATTCTATACAACTGATATAAAACACCATGTTACAATGTTTTTTCACTTCATGATTTGCTTTCAAAAAGTTTTTTTCTTTGTTGTAAAACAGCCTCCTCCTCCTCCTTCTTCTTCTCTTCCTCCTCCTCCTTCTCTTCCTCCTCTTGGTGTCTTAAAACACTGGAATTTGACAATTATAGAGGAATAACGTCAAAGATCAAATTCATTTTGAACAGACACGTATATATAAATAACTGGATAGGTCGCTGAAAATTGATCAGCCAAAACCACTTTTTAAAATGAATAGGTCATGTACATGATATCAACAATGTCAGGAGATTTGGGCAATTGATTGGTCAGTGATTAGTGGCTAAATACATTAGCTGAGCATGCAAAATATTTTCTCTTTCTCAGTGAAGATGTTGGTAACGTCAGTCATTGGTCACCATTTGTTGCAACCTGCAATAAAAAGAAATCACTATCTCAATTCACGATCAGATGCAGAGTTTGATTCATGGGATGTACATTTAGATATGATACTAGGGATACGAAAGGAATAATGTACAATCAGATAGAGTGTGACTTATGAAAGGAAAGCCAAAGTATTTGGAGTCATTTAGAAAAAATGACACGCATAGATACAAAAAAAAATATGAGTCATGTTATATTTTTACAAATAAAAATAGTAATTGGTAGCTGTAATATTTAAGGAGTAAAATGATATATTTTACTTATTTAATGTAACTAAAATTATTTAACTAATTTGCTTGCTTAAATAAATAACTTAATAAATATGTTAATAATAGAAGTATTTATTAACTTACTCGCTTATTTGCTAGCCAATACTTATTAAATATTAGCTTTATCTATTAGGCGTTTTTCTTTCATTTTCTCTCTCATTGAACTACCCCCTTCCATTGGCTTGATTTCTCTTCATTTCTTGGAAGACATTTTTGAAGACAATGAAGAAATGCAATAAAATCGATTGGATGAAACGAAATGCAGAAATTTAAATCCCACAAATAGTTTCAAGTTTTTTGGGGGGTTTTTTAACAACAAAATAGACATTCTACAAAATATTTTTTTAACAGCTATTGTATACCAGTCCTTTTCACTTTTATTAATCAGATTTTGTGAAGATACTTATTGTATCCATTGGTCATTGCATTAATTAAACAAAATTGTTTAAAATCAAATTTTGAAAAAGTTTGAATGTGAATTATCTGATACTTTTATGATATAAATGTATATTATTGAGTGAAGGGTCAGCATATTAATCAGAAGAAATAATCAAATCTGTGTTTCAAGTTTTTTGTTCTATTATTGGCGTTGATCAATGGTTGATGATTTTGTTACTGTTTACTGATTTTGCATAATATCTTCAGGTAGAATCAATCCAATTACTTTAATGAAACATGTTGAAACTATCTAAACAATTCACTTAAGCTTTGTTTTAAAGTCTACATTGATCGTTTAAAATCTGGCAAAAAACTGTTCAAATATTCACGTTATTGGGGTTTATGTGATTTGCATAATAACGACCAATTGTATTTGGTAAATAAGCAACTGAACTAAATAAACGGGTTGCTCAACATAGTTGCATAGATTTGCTGAAATGCAACATACAAACAATGAAATTTGCCGAAAGTCTTACTTTTATGACTGGAGCTGGGACGCCGATTATTTCACAAAGTTGGTTTCGAATTGGTCGGAGTTCAGACACGGGTCGATCCCTTACAGAAAAAAACAAAAACAAATGGTATCTTCAAAATTATTATACATTTATAAACAAATCAAATTTAAATCATTTAAAAAAGTTAAAAATGACATAAAATATGACATTTTTTCTAATTAATGACTGCAAATTAAATTGCTAACTAATAAACAGTTATAATATTAATAATCAACTTCTGTTGTTGGCTTCAGAGTAAAAATGGATGAGTTTCTGTGAGTTTCAATAAGATTCAGAATTAAAACAAGGAATACAGTAAAATTTTTGCTGGAAGTTATTTTGCAAACAGCATCCATTCTAGTTCTAAAACTCTAATCTAAGTGTATTCAAGTGGGCGACTTAGCTAGTATATTTATTAACAGGTAAAATGTGGGTAGAAATGAACTGCTAGACTCAAAGGCAGTTGACAGTTCAAAAGGTTAAGTGACTAACAAAAAGTGTGAGAACAGAAGTAGGGATACAAGAGAGGGGAAGTGAAGTCATAGAAAAATTATGTCAGAGAAGCGACCAATGATGACGGACGTACTAAATAGGAATAAGCAAGAATATTAAAAGCTTTGTGCTTTGCCATGTCTTTCTTTCTGACCATATAGGCGATCATAGCCATGATGTAATGAAACCGCTTGTTCACTTGACATCATGTTTGTCTGAATGATTTCTGTGTGCCTTTATAAAAGGAAAAATGTTCATAATGAGTTGATTTCAAATATTCGCTGGCCTACAACACATGTCGACAGAGACAAGTCGCTGCAATACCCGGAAGGAACAAGGTATGAGTTTTGTGAAAGTGAAAATCGCATAAGTGATTCAAAATGGAAAAAGACCATTTTTTTTTTCTTATGATGAATGCCATCAATTGTTCCTTTCTTGAAATGTCTTGGAATATTTGTGAGATGCAGGAATCACTCACCATTTTGTGTCCCCAATGAGTTGCATACATTCTTCAAGGCAATCCTCTTCAAGAACTTCATAAGTAATGAGGACATCATAAAATTCGCTCGCAGTCACCAATCGAATCTAGAAAGAGAAATTCAAATGACGTATTCATTTTGATTTATAAAAAAGAAGAATCATCATATTTGAGTCATTCAATTGATTCAAAATTTGAGTCATTCAAACGATTCAAAATTTGAGTCATTCAAACGATTCAAAATTTTGAGTCATTCAAACGATTCAAAATTTGAGTCATTCAAACGATTCAAAATTTGAGTCATTCAAACGATTCAAAATTTGAGTCATTCAAACGATTCAAAATTTGAGTCATTCAAACGATTCAAAATTTGAGTCATTCAAACGATTCAAAATTTGAGTCATTCAAACGATTCAAAATTTGAGTCATTCAAACGATTCAAAAGTTGAGTCATTCAAACGATTCAAAATTTGAGTCATTCAAACGATTCAAAATTTGAGTCATTCAAACGATTCAAAATTTGAGTCATTCAAACGATTCAAAATTTGAGTCATTCAAACGATTCAAAATTTGAGTCATTCAAATGATTCAAAAATCAAACATTGAGGACATTAAATATTTAAGTTGATGCTTATCTATCATAAATTGAACTTCTTTTAAAATGGATGCAGCTAATGATATCAATAAATCTATATTTGTCTGGAGATGCAATTGAAAAGAAATACCTACACTAAGATCAAAAACACCCCCTGCATAAAATCTTGAGGAATGCAATGGTGGTATTAATTGTAGGGGGGGGGGGGTACCATAATATTGTGGGGTCTGCGTTTGCATTTTACATCCATAAAAAAAAAGATGACATTTTATTTTGTAACGTGAAAATTATAGAGAATAAAAATTAAAATGGTAATATGGGTTTCAGGTTTGAGAGCAAGAGTATACAAGAGGTTTCTATTCATTCTCGGGCAACACCAAGTCTGCCTGTTAGTTAATATTTTTGCATAAAAATTAAGGAACATAAGAAAAATGAAGTTTTCATTTTGAAAGAAAATGAAAATGTAATATCGTAAATTAAATCTTTGTTTTGACTTTTCATATTTTACAGATATGTTACAAGTTTCAGCAAGAACACAAATCACTCCATGGGTGGGGTCAACAGCGGTTAATTTTAGTATAAAACTTACCCCAGTTTCATACATTCTTTTTTTCCTTTTCAACCCTCCTCCCTTTTTTTAGAGCATAATGCAATTTTATCTAAAGTCTTTGGCAAAAGTTCTATTATTACTTCATTAAATTAGACTTCATATAATTAAAATTAAGGCCCCAAAACCTAAATTCAAGAACATAATTACTCCGCCATGGTGCGATCTCTGCGATAACCTTCCACCTCCCCCTTCCAAGAACTTTGACAGAATCTATGGCAGCAGAGGAAACAGGGATTGACAAAGAGAAGGGGAAGGAGTCAGGGATTGACAAAGAGAAGGGGAAGAAGTCAATGATAGCCAAAATGTAAAAAGTTAAAATGGCTGCCAAGTTTTAGATTTATGCCAACTTAAGGGAATAATTAGGTTCATTTTTCTAAGCAGTGGCTCCACCTGCGGGCTGCGCGTGTGGCTATAAAAATGAAGGTTGTTCTTTATTAGTGTTACATTTTTACTTCACTAATTGGCATGTTGAATCTCTTCTTGCTTCAATATGCTGCATTCCAAGAGGTCAACCAGTACGCTAAACATGCTGTACTTCAGTTTTAACTCTGTATCTAGTCAGGCCACCAACCTCCTTTTTTTTCAAAACTTATGCCAAGATTTTTTACCAAAATCTAACCTTAATGTTAAGGTTTGGTTTAGATGTTTTGTTTTATGGCATATCAACCCTTTTCAGGTTATTTAATGCCAAATCCGGTCATTTTGGTGAAAGTTTTTATGCTTTAAGTTATTTATATGTTCAAGTATTCATTCATGGTGTTTGGTTTGGTTTGGTTGTTTTGTTTTACGGCATATAAACCCTTTTCAGGTTATTTAATGCTGAATTTGGTCGTTTTGGTGAAAGTCTTTATACTTCAAATTCTTTATATGTTCAAATATTTGTTCATGGTGTTTGGTTTAGTGAAAGGGTGAGAAGGGAGGGGAGAAGGGAGGGAAATTGTTTTTTGTTTTGGATTTTGCAGAACATGATTGAGTTTTGCAAAGAAAAATAGAACAAAATAATACATCAATGTTTGGTGCATTTTGAGTCAGGAAATCAATAACTTCAGACAGCCTGATCTGGTTGCGCCAGTAAGCTTAATGTTAAAAGTCATGGCATCAGATATGAATGCAAATCCATTTTGCTTCCAATAAAAGTTGAAGTGTAAATAAGTAAACTTTACCATTATTTTCATTGATGACTTAAAACGACAATTCCTTTCAAGTCGTCGCATGAAAAAGTTTTTCACTAAATTTCATATTCATGAAAGGTTCTTGGAAATGAAAGAAAAATATTGAAATAATGCAGAGAATAATTATTAAGTTTTTTTTTTAATCCTAATTTCAATTTGGAATTTTTTAAATATTAAATGTGAATCACACAGAAAATTGTACCCCACCCCTGCACGGTACCACTAAACTGTACCTCCTTCTCTGGGGCACAATTAAAATGCAGCATTCCTGGTCGTTACGACATTAAGATGTACCCCAGCCTCTCGTGATATCCCGAAGTTGGTTGTTCCTGGTTTTCGCTTGGTCACTTGGTACCTGTCTGCAGAAAAGGTTGCTGTACTAATGAAGACCGTCAGTGTTGAAAGGTCCTTTGATTACCACTCTCCTCACGTTGTGATTTGATCAAGAGGGTAATCGGCTGGCACTGGTCTCCAAAGTTTGTACCTCTGAGGGGGGCGAATTCAATTTCAAGCAAAAAAAACATAGGACAAATTCGGATGTGTGTTTTTGTATAAAAGAATAATTATTAGAGTAAAATATACAAGACTAGGTTTGCTCAAAAACTTCTACAGTCTGTGTTTTGGACTAGCAATATTACTAAGTTTGGGCGATGTTGGTTTGGGGCGATTTTAACCCTAAGTCCAGGGTGCGCCTTTGAATAACGTGGATTCGATGGGTGAACAAAGTGAGTCTTTGAAGGTCTGTTACATCTTCCTTTTATCGAGAATTAGATTTGTTGAGATAGGGCGGGACCTCGCTCCCCTCCTCCAACAGAATTCAATTCAACAACAACAAAAAATATATTCTCATTAGCATAACTTTCTATATTAGGGATTTTCCAATTCACTATTATAACTCAGAAATGGTCAGGTGTATGCTTAATCCACCCCCTCCCGTTTTCCTCTTCATCCGTCTCCATCTCCCACTGTTACCTGAGTGGGAGGGAGGAGATCCTTTGAAACTCATTCACAGAAAAATACTTCTTCATCTGTTTTCTATCTAACACTGTTACCTGAGTGGGAGGGAGGAGATTCCCCCCTCCTTTGAAACTCATTCACCGAGAAGAAAATATATTTTCATTAACCTGCAAATACGGGAAGTGTCATTCCGCCGACACCTCACCTCCTCCACTGGCTGGCGATGTTGAAGGGAGGGGAGGGGGTGTCCCTGTAAAACAATGCAATTCTTATCTCTTTGCAAAATATGTATTTATTCCCGGACGCTCGTTATTTTAATCTACGTCCATTCAAATGTCAGAAATGATAACAACTCGATGTCCACTTCCCTGTCACAGTGATTACATGGCCCATTCCCCATCCCAATTCTCTTCGGCAGAGACAATGATACCATTTCAAGAAACACCCCTTTAATTCTTTTGGATTTAAGAAAAACATTTCATTCTAATGCTCTCTCTTATTCAGCTGATTATATATTCCCCAGTTGCCATTACCTGTTGTCATTGCGCTATCGGGAACTTTTAATCTCCTCAAAATGTCAACCAGAAAAATTCCATCTGGTAGATGATATCCTCTTTGTATCTCTACCATAAGTTATTTCTCACCCACCGACTCTCAAGAAGGAAAACAATTCTTTTCTATCTTATCAGTTAACAATAAAAAAAATAAATAATCTGGAATTCCCCAAAAGCAAAGACAAGGTCTCGAGTTTGAATCCAACTGATCAACAATATTGTCACAAATGGTGAAGCTCTCATTCTTTGTGATTTGAAAACTACAGAACCCTCTATTTAGTTTTAAATTAATTCAGTCTATTTCTCAAAGTTAGACATCGATAGCCTTGAATATGGAAAAATAATATTTGCAAATTTGTTTTTTTCTTCTTTTACACATGTTCTTTACACTAAAAAGAATCTATTTATATTCAGTTTCTTTTTAAAAAAATACTCATTCCAGCTACAGAGATTGTTAAAATGAAAGTATTTTTCACTTATTACCTACACAGCTGCTAATTACATCATTAATAAATAAAAAATAATTTCTACATTAACCTGTCAGCTTCCATATAAACATTTGCATTTGTTTAATTGAAATATTAACATATTTCTTTCTTACAAATAGTTGTCTATCATAATAGTAAGTACAGCTTTTTCTTTTATAACAACTAATTACATTGTTGTTTTACTGCTATGATATAAGTGGCAGTTATTAACTTAGGTGTCATTCACCAAATGGACTTTTTACTCTTGCCTTCATCATAAGCTTATATTTATCTACTCACCTCATTTCGGGATAAAAATCATTTTTGATTTTCACATCTTAAACAAATGGCCATGTGCAAATATATGAAATGCTGTATACTTTCTGTTATTTATTTTACAATTTGTTGTATTAATCTAATGGTCTGTGTAACAGATTAAACCATTTATTTCTGTATTGAATTTTTCAGTTGTTCAGAAGAGCATGAACATAACTCTTTTTGAATATTGTTTTCCGAATGTAATTAGTTTCAAAGGGATAATTAAAAGTGGACAAATGAATAATGAAAAGGAAAATTCTTTTATATAAAACTTAGTTTGTTTGTCTGTCTGTATGTCTAATAAAGAAAGAAGTATGACAAATTTGGGGAGGAATAAACGAAATAGATAAAAATTCTGATCACTAGGTGATGATAATCACCCATTTAGGGACAAGATAGCATTTTTTTTAAGAAACACTAGCTCATCTTGAAGTGGGTGATCCTTACCGCCTGGTGGCCCGAAAGTGATCATTTTACATTAAATTTATATGTGATAAGGGATTACTTACTCTAAAGTCTAAAATAGTTTTGTTTTTATTTATTTCTTTTTGCCGCATACTTTTCAGGCTGTTTACATGTAATTGCCTAAAAAGGGTAGAATCTCTACTTTTTGGGGAGGTGAATATGCAAAGGGTGCAGAACTACAGTTTTAGCTTTTTTTTATTATTTTTATGTTCACCATTCAAATAGACTGCAAATAGAATTGTGATTTTTGCAATTATTCTGATGAAATGGATTTATGAAACTTTTTTTTTCCATTTTACAAACTATTGTCATGAAATACAAATTAACATATTAAATATTTGCCAAAATCATGAATATTTTATTTTCCAGTTTCTTAATTATTACTTAATAGGTCGATTTATTTTAAATAAGAGTGTGTCTTTGTTTTTTGTTTTTAAATAATGCCTAAATTATTTTAATGTAAACCATTGTTTACACATATGTTCAAAATACCATAAAATGTTTAAAATAATTTCGTCTGAAAATGTTTACAAAAATAATTCTTGTATCACATTATCTGTCCAAGGCATGTCAGCATGTAAAACAGACGTTAAACCAAATATGATGACGATGATCGTATTTTCCTCCAGTTATTAAAAATAAATATTTTATATGTTTTTATCTGAAGTTGAAAACGTTTATTTCAAGTGTAGAAATTTTTTACCATCATTTTTATCAATATATTGGTCTTGCCAAAAGATTTTTTGACAACTATTTTTGTCAAAATATTGGTCCTACCAATATTTTACCACCATTTTTGTCAAAATATTGGTCCTGCCAATATTTTACCACCATTTTTGTCAATATATTGGTCCTGCCAATATTTTACCACCATTTTTGTCAAAATATTGGTCCTACCAATATTTTACCACCATTTTTGTCAAAATATTGGTCCTGCCAATATTTTACCACCATTTTTGTCAATATATTGGTCCTGCCAATATTTTACCACCATTTTTGTCAAAATATTGGTCCTACCAATATTTTACCACCATTTTTGTCAAAATATTGGTCCTGCCAATATTTTACCACCATTTTTGTCAAAATATTGGTCCTGCCAATATTTTACCACCATTTTTGTCAATATATTGGTCCTGCTAATACTTTTCAAATGCAAAAAAAAAGTTTCCCGTTTTTGGAAAAGAAACTGAAAATTATTAAATGTGCGAGAAAGGATTTGTTAAATTATTTGCAGAAGTAAGTATAAATAGTTTTGCTTTATATACATACACACAATAATATACGAATGATCGTCAACACAACTAATATTCGGCCTTCGGGCTGGGATCAAAGTGTAGTATCTGTTTTGTCCTTAGTAGTGAAAGAGAAATCCTTCTAGCAATTTTTTGTTTCCAAACCCTGAATACCCCTTTTGGGGGAGCTAGATTTTCTCCACATTAAAAACTGACCTTGTGTCTAACTCTGCCCTCGTGGGGAGGCAAGTAAATAGGAACTACATACTAAAAGTGAAAAGTTTGTAAAAGAAACTTTGGATTCAAATAATTTGAATTTTTACGTCTCAATATACTCAAAATACTTTTTTGCAAAGTGAAAACACAAGAAGAGAAATTAAAATTGTTTAACTTTGCCGTTTAGTAGATTCAGCTGACAACCTACTTGGGCGGGAGGGAGGTGGTCACTCATTTAGGATTCTGTGTCAAACAATTATCGAATAAGCCCTTCTCCAGTGCCTCACTAGGATGGCTTTGTTGCAGAGAAAATCGAGTTCTATTTACAGCATTTATTCATATATAAGTTAGATGGCCATCAAACAACTGCATTGGCTACGACAACAGAGGGTCAAGCCGTCGGTCAATAATTACTTCCTCTTTTGATATTTCTTAAACTAGGATTAAAAGTCATCATATGAAAAGAATTAAAATATACTAATGTTTAAAAAAAATGAAGAAATGAAGAAAAAAAAACGGTTATTCTTAAAATAAAGTTTAAAAATGGGTGAACATTTGAAGAAAATCTAAATATAGAGATTTGGGAGTTATTTCTGTAAACAAAACTGTCAATTCTGAAAGATATTTCGTCTTAATCTCAATCATTGAGAATAATTGTCTTATTACACATAATTGTGTTATTACACTTTACCTAATACACGTTATTATCATTCAATTCTATATAATAAAGTAAAGCCGGTCTGTGTCTCAAATCTTTGCGATTAATAACTTTCTTACTACAAAATCATTTTTTGATTCTGACTAGCCATTTTTGCAGTTTTATTTGTGTATGTAACATTGGTACATATTCTTAAGAAAAAATGTATTTCGATTCAGTTTCTTTCGAAAAATAATTAACCGTGGCAAATTTTTTAAATGGTTGTCTTTCAAATGGCTTCCTAGCGGTAGTAGTAGTAGCCGCTACCAGTACTAATATAAATACTAAGCATTACAAGAGATATAGCCAAGCTAAATAGCTCAGTTGGGAGAGCGTCAAACGGATGATTTAAAAGTCCCATTTTCAATCGCAGGTTTCAACGTCTGCTGTTTTTTTGGAGGGTGGGGGAGGGGTTGAAGGGGGTGTTTTTATCCATACATTCTTTATTTAGTTCTTCTCCTTCATCTGATTTCGGTACTTATCATGCAACAAATGTCTTGGACTCCGGGGTGGGCAACACCAAGCAACATTGCATACCTGCTCTCCATGCAATCCGGCCCAAAGGTTTCATGCAATCATATCGCTTCATGCAACTTGGCTGATGTAAAAAATACATAACTGAATTAACCATAACCCTTCGAAAATTTACAGCAATTTGGAAACATTTAAACTGTCGAATGACAAGTAATTTTAACTAATGTATAAACATATGGCTTGATTTTCATTTAAATCAGATATATGTATAAGAAATTTTAAAGAAGTTCTAGCCCCATAACGTACTTAGGGGGAGGGGCACGTAGAGGGGGAACAAAGATTTAGAACTACTTCGATTGTCTTCCGCAAAGAATTTTACACATATGACATAAATTTCATCAGTTTTAAGAGGGGTTCTGTCCTCTTAGAAGTGTATTTAGATATTCAAGACAATTTCCATTAGTCAAAAGATTTTACATACAAAATTTTACATAAGAATACACTTTTAGATTTTATGTAGATTCTCGAACCTTTCTTTCTATAGGGAACACACACACAAACATTGACATTTATATATAGATATTTATTTTGTGTTGTACCTGAATTAGTGTTTTAACTTAATAGCAAAGTGTAGTATCTATTCTGATACTACACTTCATCTTTTTTGTCGTCAGTCAGTTAAAGAGAAATCCTTCTAGACTGAGAAAACTTTTACTTTTTGTTCCAATCCAGAGTGCCCTTTTTTGGAGAGCTGGATTTTCCCCACATTAAAAACCGACCTTGTGTCTAACTCTGCCCTTGTGGGGAGACAAGTAAATCAAGGGAGGCGCGATAGCGCTCTATCCCTTAATAAGACTTCAAAAATGGCCTATGCTGGAAATCTCATTTCTTTGATCAATCATAACTCAAAAACCAATAAACCAAATTAGTTAAAACTTTGCACAAAATTTTTATTTGATAGGTTCTATAAGTGTGTAGAATTTCAGCATCATTAGTCAAGATAACCCAGAGATCCAGAAAGTTCAATCATGAAATCATGTTATTTGTGCGTACGTACGTATGTGCCACCCTGTATCTCATCAACTATTTGATGGATTCAGCTGATTTTGGGCAGAGATAGAGGTTCTAGGGTCTAGTTGATGGCATTTTAATTTCAGTTTATCATATACCTTAGTTTTCCAGAAAATTCCAAAAAACCTTAAAAATGACCAGGCATAGTCTTTACAAAAGTAGTGACATTCCATGAAAAATGCCAGTATACTGAAATCACATGCCCTTAATAGGGTTAAGATGAAAATTCATATACACTAAATGTACAAAAGCAAGGAAATTCCCAAATTTTTACACTTTTATTGTCATTAAGGGTATGCGAGCACAACAGGGCTATGTATTTTACTGGTAGGAATTTTTCTTCAGCGCACCTCACACACTTCATCCACTCATGCATAGAGATTTATACTGTAGTGATGTGATAATGAAATGGTTTGGTTGATATGTAGTCATACCCTTAATGACAATAAAATTTTAAGATTAAGATTAATTACTATAGCATAAGAGTTAGCAACCTATTTCTAAATTGATAGCTTATAAGGGTCAGATCTCTATCACCTCAACAATAAAAATAATAAAAAATTACAAATTTAATTAGAAAAAGGCAACATACATTAACGAAGGTTCAGAGATAGGTTAGTTTGAAAGTCAATTTCTAAAAGCTATCCAACACATGCCAGCATGTAAAACGCACGTTAAACCGATGATGATGATGATGATGATGATGATGATGATGATGATGATGATGATGATAATATCACAAAATCTTTCTTGCCAATACACAATTATTACTGATTATTTAGTTTTTAAGAAAATAAAACAAAAACTTCTTTCAGAAACTAGGAAAGAATGTAAGATATTTTCACAGCAAAAAAAAGACTGAAATATTTTTTTGGTAATGTTTTTTTTTTAAGCCTAGTCAACTCAGCCGGCAACAAACTAAACCATGGGAGGGTGGGGACAATCTTATTTGGCAGCTAATTAAGGCAGTGTCTAACAGGGCAGAAGTTTCAATTAACAATTGGTCCCAGAGAAGTGACAAGCCAATTAACAAAAAATGGCAGACTGCATTAGCAGATGGCGATGCAGGCTTCCAGAAAACCTACTAAAAATGGAAAGTAAGAAAGAGACAAACTAATCTCCCGTCTGCCCTAAACCATGAAAAGTACTTCAATTAGCAGACAACAACAACAACGCACAGCCTAGCTTATCTACAGCTTAGGGAGTTTATACATTTCCATCGGCCATTTGAAATCTTATTTTCCTCTCCGAAGCAAAATTTGTTTAGGGCTTAGTTTTCAACAAAGATGATAAAACCAAGCAATAACAAGCATAACATAAAAGTAAATAGAAAATTGATACGTAATTTGGGTTTTTTTATCGACATGTTGTTAAGAGTTTTTTTTTATCGACATGTTGTTAAGAGTTTTTTTTTATCAACATGTTGTTAAGAGTTTTTTTTTATCGACATGTTGTTAATCCTTTTTTTTATCAACATGTTGTTAAGAGTTTTTTTATCAACATGTTGTTAAGAGTTTATTTTTATCGACATGTTAAGAGTTTATTTTTATCGACATGTTAAGAGTTTTTTTATCGACATGTTGTTAAGAGTTTTTTTATCGACATGTTGTTAAGAGTTTTTTTATCGACATGTTGTTAAGAGTTTTTTATCGACATGTTGTTAATCCTGTTTTTTTATCAACATGTTAAGAGTTTATTTTATCGACATGTTGTTAATCCTGTTTTTTTTTTATCAACATGTTAAAAGTTTTTTTTATCGACATGTTGTTAAGAGTTTATTTTATCGACATGTTGTTAAGAGTTTTTTTTTTATCGACATGTTGTTAATCCTGTTTTTTTTTATCAACACGTTGTTAACAGTTTTTTTATCAACATGTTGTTAATCCTGTTTTTTTTTATCAACATGTTGTTAAGAGTTTTTTTTTTTATCGACATGTTAAGAGTTTTTTATCAACATGTTGTTAAGAGTTTTTTTATCAACATGTTGTTAATCCTGTTTTTTTGTTTTTTATTTTATGACTGGCAAAGTTTAGATAAACCAAATTTTTAACAAGAAAAAGTGTTAAGCTTGAAAAGTCAAAAATAAAGATAATAATTGCAGCATACACCATCAGAAAGTTCTGGAGATTTGATGGCAGAAATATTAAAATCTTTAAAAAAAAGTATACAATTTTTTATTCATTTATCCAACAGAAATCTGATTCTATTTTGATCAGTAAGTGACAATGTAAAACGCTTCACACAAGATCATACTGGATTGGTTGTTTTATCGCATATCCTTTTTGTGGAATGCTGAAACAATACATCTATATAATAAAGTGAAGTTTGTCATCGATAGCTTCTGTCCTACAAAATTGATATTTTATTTTGAATAGTGATTTTGTCCTCTGCTTCATGGCATCATGTTTTTCAAAACACTAAAATGTAGTTCGAGTTAATTCCCTTTTTCAGAAAATACTTCATCCTGCTCAGCATATTTTTCAAAAGGAAGCCATCTTTGTTTTTAACAGAAAATGTAAATTTAAAATGGAAGCCATTTCTGCTATCAACGGCAAATATCACTAGCAAAGGTAAATAGAAGTAGTGATACATTCTTTTTATTTATTACTAATAACACTTAAATAATATATTTTTTATTCATATAGAAACTGATTTGGAAACAATTAGAAAATCTCTGATGAACTTTGGATTTTCGTTGTTGCGTCAGTTGACATAACACATATTTTGTAAGTGGTGTCTACCTTATACCTAACTGTAATTTGTTTCCATTAACTATATACAAGCCATCAGTTAACTTTCGGATATGACACTTTTTATTATTACTCATCATTAAATAGACAAAAATGAATTTTTTTTAAAAATATTTATTTAGTTTTTCCACTGGTACATCTCTAGTAGTTCTTTTATACTCTTTTTTGCATGTTTCTTCTCAGTTATTCCCAATCAGTTTTATTTACTAATTTTTTTCTGATTATTTCTTCGAAAATACAAGTTTCACAAAAAGTTTTAAGCTATCTAAATGTGTACGTGTGAGTGTTATCAGTTTTCCCTCTACAACTGATCATTTTCATTACTAATTCTTTAAGATTACTTATTTTTAAAAATATTTTTTTATTCATTACGACCGAGCAGTTAAATTGCTCATTTCTTATTATTATTAATTTTACAAGACAATTTAAAAACAAAAGTTTCTTCATGCGATTTTACAAGCATTTTCCTTTGATTGCGACCATTATCATACCAGTTTATTACTCTTGCTGTAGCCATGGCAATCCTAATGTCGCTGATTTTAACATTCTTTTTCTCTGAATATAAAATTATGAAAACCACAAAATTAGGCTGTTAGCGACATCATAATTGACTTTAACTCAACATAAACACATTATTTCACCACCACTCCACTTTTCAAACCAAAACAAAACAAACCATTTTTTTTTTTCAAATACATCCACAAACTCAATTCCTATATTGAGCGACCTTTACTTTGGATGTTTTTTTTTTTCATATTTAATGTATTATTCGTTATTTAAAATTGACACAAACAGATTTTTCTTGATTTAAAACCTTAACAAAAACAACAAAAAAATGCGTCTGTGTGCTATTAGTTTTTCCTAGACAAACAATCAGTTTAATTACTACTTTCTTTTTGTTAATCACATTAAAAGACAACTTTTAAAAAATAATTCACCGTAAGTAATATCGCTTATTTGAACATAACATAAAAGAGTTTCTTCTTTTCTGAATTTCAAACCATAAAAAATTTGTGTTGTTAGCCGACTTTAATTCAACATAAACAAGTCCTCCCCCTCCCCCCCCTCTGAATTTCAAACCATAACAAAACAAACATTTTTTTTTTTCGAAATACATCCATAAACTTAACCTTCTTATAGTGGGAAACACTTATTTTGGGATGGGATTTTTTATATGAACACAGTAACGTCCAGGCTTTCAAATAGACATAAACACATTTTTTACACTTGATTTTAAAACCATAAAAAAATTATTGTAGCTAATAGATTTTCATGACAGCCTCCATCTCTCACCATTATGTAAAAGGGGTCATCTGTAATTTCGGAGGTAAGGAAGGTTTTGAACATAAAGTAGGAATATGAACGATAAATGACATGTGTTGGCATATTCAGAGGGAAACAAAAATGATAGTAAATTGACTGCCAGGCAATGCCGGGTAGATTCTGCTAGTACAGCATACAAGTAATTGAACTTTATTGGTGACGGTGGCTAAGTGGTTAACGATGCGCACTGAAAACCTGGGTGTGCCGGGTTCAAATCCAGTTCGTTCTACAGAAACACTTTTATTAAAACCCACACCTGACCTTGTGTCTAACCTCCTGAAGAGGGGGTAAATAAAATACCTTTGCCAAGGGTATTAATGTGTGATTGAACAGTTCTGACAACATCTGTCCATTTTCTATCCTTACAATATTACAATATTGTTCCATTTTAAGTGAATAAGTTGTGATGAAAATCCATCATATAAAAAATAAAAATGGCTGTCAATTTTGGGTGAATAACATTTTAATTTTTTTTAATCTAAACAAAAAAAAGTTTATTTTTTATTCATCAAAAATAATATTTTTAAATGATTTAACTGCCACTTTATGTTTTAATTGATTTTAGTTCAGAATTTGAGATTCATAAATTTAAAAAATAAATGAATAAAATAATAAATTCCATCAAAAGAAAAAAAATAGCCCCCATTGAACAGGTAACTTTGTCAAAAAACAATCTATAATCTAATAATTTGCTGTTCAATTATTAAAATCGTCTGGATTTTACTAATTTAATTAAAATATGTAACATCATTTATTCGATTTGTTTCCATTTACAAATATAAAAATATACATGTTATGTTTTTTAATTAAATTTTTCATATTTTAATTTTTAACATTTTAACAAATCTAAAATTAAAATATTCAAGCATTAAAATTAATAAATAATTAAAATGCTGTTATTTCTTTAATTTTTATATAACTCAAAATATTAAACATTTTGTTAAATTCACTAAAATGGAACTGTGGTTGCTTATGGCAAAAATATTACCATATAATCAATAATATACAATATTAGAAAAAAGAAATTTCATCAAAATTTGACAAAATCCACATTTAATGTAAGTATGCCTACTTATATAATAAAGAATATATTGAAAAAAATCTTGTGGCAAGATCTAGAAGGAAAAAAGGCTGGAAAAATCTAATTGTATCTAGTATAAAAAGAGAAGCCAGTTTGAGTCTTAGAGTTTGTCACTGACAGTTTGTTTCCTACAATATAATATTTAATTATGAATAGCAATATTTCCATTTTCTTCTTCTTCTTGGACCATGTTATTTGCAATAAAAAATGGGTTTCACTTTAGTTTCTTTCAAAAAAATTATTATTTTGGATCGAAACATTATTAAACTGGAGCCATTTTTCAATAATCTTCGCAACATTGGTTGCTTATATTCTTAATAAGAATGACAATTCTATATTTCTCTATGCCAGCTTTCAGATAATGAATTATATTTGTTTTAAATAAATATTAACCCATTTATTTCTCATAATTACTTGTATATCATAATAATAGATAGAATAATTTGTACAACAAAGAAATTGAGGGGATTAAATTGAAGAAATGCACTCCAGAAACAGGGAATCATCAATTTACAACACGAGTTAATGAAAAATGTTTGGGGAAACATAACAGAAATTGTTTTTATCTATAAACAGACAAAAACTGTTGCGAACGGAAACTACAGCTGCAGAGGTCAGCTGGGGTCAGGTATGACATGAGTGTCAACAAAATCTAGTCAAAGTCCTAGTCAGGTTCATGGGAAACGATGAGTGAAATTCAAACTGAGGCTAGAGAGAGCCAATCAGAGTGTGTATTGTCTATGATGTAAGGATTTATTCTGGGCAGTCAGCCAACCTGTGAAAGGCCTCCCCTCTTTCTCTTCACATGTTACAGTTGCTAGCCGAAATGATGACAGCCATGACAATAAATTCTGTTGCAGATTTAACTAATACAAGATTTACACCTAGCATCCACAACCCTAGGCAACACCCTTCATCAAGCTTCCTGTAGATATGAGAATATATTTTACCAGAAATACAAGACAAGAGCTTTGTTGTGTTTCTTTGACATCGAGTTGACTCTGTTGATTTTCATGTATGTTTTTTTTCTACTTACAAACCACCTCGACCAGTGAGTGATTTCTGGAAAGCTGCAAGACATTATGCGACTAGACAAATCACAACATGGGGTGTGGAATGTGATCTCGCTGACAAAGACACATAGATCATCGATCGCTATAACCATCACACCCAACACAACAGCAGCGATAGCATATCAACCCATGAGGATAGTGGAGGCCTGAACGGGTATATGATGGTACCTGGTGTATACATAAGGGGTAACTGATTTATATTTGGTGTCAATAATGAACTTATAATTTATAAATATTTGCTTATTCTTATGTTAAGTCTAATTCAATTTTATTTTTACCTGCAAACCCAATGCATATAGAGTTATCCATATAAAATATATACAATTTTTATTTAAATTTGTTAGAGCGGGAGCAAGCCTCACCCACCTGACTGTTATTAACAGAGGTGGAAGGCAAGGCACATACTCGAAGAACAGTTAAGAGAAAAAGGAAGGTGTACGTTAACACCAGTGACCACGGTGTGCTTTGTCCTCTCTCTCCCTTTTCAGGGATAATGAAACGATAAAGAAGGATACAAGTGATCATATCGTATAAAATGCTAGGTCCGGGCCACGCACTACGGTCGGAAATTAAAGGATATTTTAATAAGAAATCACTTTGAGAAAATATTTGGAAGTGTTCACTTGATTCGGAGAAACCATTCTTATGAAAAAATTGAAGTCGCTTGCTACCCGAATTGAAGACAGAATCATCCTTTTCTGTCTACTAACGTTGAATTCAATAAGGACAAAGTGGAATATAAGAATATTCCTTCAGCTAAGTAAAGTAACCCCTCTCGTCTCTCTCTCCACACATATTCACACATTGGCTAACAAACTTTTTTTTTTCCATTGTTTTTACATCGACATACACATCGCATTACATTTCGCTTAAACAATAAGACGTCTATCTTTTATCCTTCAAGAACTACATTTATGAAATAAAACTTTCTTCAGTTTTATATCTATATATCGTTGTCTGTGTTTTTCTTTCACCGTGTATTGTATTTTGTGTGTTTTTGTTTATCAGTTCTCGTCTGACAGAGACCTCTTCTAGCCAACAAAACATTGTTAGCTAGACTGATCGAGGTGCAAAAAGGGACAAAAATATAAATACTGTTAGTCACGAATATGGGTCGTGGCACAGAGCAACTGGCTTTGTGTGTACATTTGTTGGTGTGTAAGCATTTGTTATCGAGCAAGTAGCAATTAAGCAGGTTTCTTTCTATTTACACCAGTTTTCAATCATTTTTTTTTTATTTTGGGTTTCAATGTTCAGGACATGTTTTAATATTGATCTTCGTCATCCGAAAATACGTTTCACACTATTACTGGTGAGATATCTTCCCAAACAAAATTTTTTTTCATATTCATTGTGCTGCTTTGCTTAGAATCGAGTAAAAAATAAATAAATTAATAAAATAATTAGAGTAGACGAAATGTAAAAAAACGACAAATCAAAAAATAAATTTCTCCAGAACAGGGTCACAAATTTCTTTTTTTAAGGGAGATAACTTTCGATTTATTTCTAAGACAATGCATATTGTTCAATAAGTTGATGCTCAGCATTTCGGAGTTGGGATCAAAGTGAAGTATCTTTTCTGTTCCCATTGCGAGGTTATTTCTATTTTTGTTCCCAATCCTTTTCAGGAGAGCTGCATTCCCCCTCCTCCTCTTCCATCAAAAACTAACCCTTTTGTCAAACTTTGCCCTTTACATGAACACGCAAGTAATTACGGACCCATTTGATATTGACCAGCGTCATCTGAAAATATGTTCCATGTTGTAGCTATTACTGGTCATATATTGTGCCACACAGAACGGACGCTTTAGTGTTTGCCTTGTCACTTTGGTTAGAAACCAGTAAAACAAAAAATACTACACAAAGATTTTACAAACAAAGATCAAAAATACAATTGTCCAGAATAGGGTCCCAAACTTTTTCCTTGGCACGTAAAACTACATATTGTTCAAGAAAATGATTCTTTTGTTGATTCCCAGCCTTTCGGTTTAGATCAAACTGTAGTATCTTTTCCATCGTCACTCAGAGGAGGAGCCTTTTTTAGATAACGTATTCTGTTTGATTTAGAAAACAAGTCAGTCAATTTAATGAATTACTTGCGAAATAACAATCCTAATTACAACAAATAATTCATTTACAAAAAATAGTTAACTTATTGTTACACCGGCCGTTCTTACACAGGAGAAACTGCACCGGTTGTCACTATAAATAGTGCGAGTCACCAGAGACACAGAGAAGACAAAGCACAGTCTTGTAACTGTCTAGCCAAGTGCTAGTCACTTTCTTACTTTGTTAATACACTTGTTAAACCAACCTTCGACTTGACTTCCTTTATTTATTATTTACTGTTGGACAACTTCACAACACTTATTAAATTATATTCACTAGGATGTTTTTCCGTTTCTGAGAAAACAAGTCAGCCATTTTAATTAATTATTTTGTGAAATTCTATTTTTCTGGCTTTAAATTATTTTGCTATTCCTCGTGTATTATTAAAACCATATTAACTTCTGGGCTGTCGGGTAAGGACAGTTAGTTTGAGATAACGAGGATTAAGTGTGTCAGTGATCTCATGGCACAAACATGAATTTGTTCTCAAAACAAAAAGTGTCTGTGTCAAAAAGAAAGTATTCTAAAAATGACATCTGGATAAAAAAACTAAAAAAAACTGGGTCCATGAATTAATGGAATTTTAAAACATGAAAAAGTTTGTCTCAAAGGAGGACACAGTGATCGAGAAAATTTATTTTCCTCAACACAACAGGAAGCCAGGATTCTATTCTCAAAAGAAAAGAAAAGAAAAGAAGTATGGTGCCAAAAAAAGTAACCTTGAAATCTATATATTAATAAGCTAGCGTCTACCTACCTGTGTCATGCTCTGATGCCCCTTTTTAAGAAGATGGGATCGCCCGAAGATGGGATTGCCCGAAGATGGGATTGCCCGATCGCCAGAGATTTATTTATTTATTTATTTTGATGGTGAGCTTAATATACATCGCAGGGGAGGGGGAAGACAGAGTTAATACTTACTTTTGCCCCGGCAACAGGGAGAGGGGGAGCAGGGGTAAGGGGAGAGGGGGAGCAGGGGTAAGGGGAGAGGAGGGGGCGAACAGAAAGACAGTGAGGGTGAGGGGAGAGGGGGAGATGGTGACCGTGGAAGACACAGCTTTTGCCCCGGGCAACCAGTTAATACAAATAAATATATATACTTCCACCCTGTCACGCTAAAGTTATCGAGTAAAATATGTGCATATTTCTACCACCGGAATATTATTAAGAGTAAATTATACGGATTGATGGAGAAAACACCATGGAATTTCCACGGGGGCGTCGCTAGTTTAATATTAATACTGTTGTCACTATCTATTATAATGGAGATTTGTTGTCTGTAACCGAAATTATGTCACATTTCTCGTTCTAAGTGTGATACAATTTCAGAAATGTATCGGCTTCTCAATTGTAACTGAAATAAGACCATTTGGTCATTTTTAATTTGAGAATTGTAAATGGAAAGAGAACCTTCACAGCTTCCTGTAAACCTTTGTTATGTGTCTGGAATAATAAATTGTAGAATGAAAAAATAAAAATAAAAAACATGCCCTTCATTAATCCTAACACGAACCCTAAGTCCAGGTGGCAATAGAAAAAAAAAAGACAGAAGTAGCGCACACGCAGTGGCCAAAACAGATCATTAAAAGTAAATTCATAGTCAAAGCGACTGTAAAAAGTCAATTACGTCCAATTATTTTATTTATAACATGTTTGAATATATTTTTTCAGCAAAAAAAAAAATAGACACCCCCCAAACACACACACACAAAATTTATCTTCAAGAAATTAAGAAAATGGCCAAGATTATAATAAAAAATTGGTTACATGTCCTTAAAACGCTATCTAGTTCGGAAGTGGGTGACAGTTTTATGTTAATTTTATATGTGAAACTGATCTCCCACTCTAAAGTCTAAAATATTGTTGATTGTTTTTTTGTTTTTTTTGCTGTCAACTTTTTCAAACTAAACAGCTTGAAAAAGTTGGCAGTAAATAAAAATAAAATAAAACAATGTAATCGCCTAAAAAAAGTAGAATCTCATTTTTTTAGAGTAGCATCAGGTGCAGAGCTCCAATAATACTGAAACTGCTTATTAAAATATTAAAAGATCCGTGGTCATCAACATAAGTAATATTATTAGTAGTCGTTAAATGTTTATTCTTTTAAACAAAATTAATTCTGAAATAAATAATCAAATAAAGCTAAATATTTATTTCTTCTCACACTAGGCCGTTAGCAATGTTAGGTGTTAGTCAGAAAATGATTATTCTTTTAAACAAAATTAATTCTGAAATGAATAATCAAATAAAGCTAAATATTTATTTCTTCTCACACTAGGCCGTTGGCAATGTTAGGTGTTTGTTGTGAAATGATTATTCTTTTAAACAAAATTAATTCTGAAATAAATAATCAAATAAAGCTAAATATTTATTTCTTCTCACACTAGGCCGTTAGCAATGTTAGGTGTTAGTCGTGAAATGATTATTCTTTTAAACAAAATTAATTCTGAAATAAATAATCAAATAAAGCTAAATATTTATTTCTTCTCACACTAGGCCGTTAGCAATGTTAGGTGTTAGTCGTAAAATGATTATTCTTTTAAACAAAATTAATTCTGAAATGAATAATCAAATAAAGCTAAATATTTATTTCTTCTCACACTAGGCCGTTAGCAATGTTAGGTGTTAGTCGTGAAATGATTATTCTTTTAAACAAAATTAATTCTGAAATGAATAATCAAATAAAGCTAAATATTTATTTCTTCTTACACTAGGCCGTTAGCAATGTTAGGTGTTAGTCGTAAAATGATTATTCTTTTAAACAAAATTAATTCTGAAATAAATAATCAAATAAAGCTAAATATTTATTTCTTCTCACACTAGGCCGTTAGCAATGTTAGGTGTTAGTCGTAAAATGATTATTCTTTTAAACAAAATTAATTCTGAAATGAATAATCAAATAAAGCTAAATATTTATTTCTTCTCACACTAGGCCGTTAGCAATGTTAGGTGTTAGTCGTAAAATGATTATTCTTTTAAACAAAATTAATTCTGAAATGAATAATCAAATAAAGCTAAATATTTATTTCTTCTTACACTAGGCCGTTAGCAATGTTAGGTGTTAGTCGTGAAATGATTATTTTCTAAACAAAAGTCTGAAATAAAGCTAAATATATATTTCGGCTCAAGTTAGGCAGTAATCAATTGTAGATATGAAATGTAAAAAGAAACGTATTTGCTGACAGGCAGGATTTTTTTCTCTTAAAAAGAAAACTCTTTTAACATGTTTTGATATGCATGTGTAAACAAACACATGTTTAAAAGTGTGCGGATGCACACACACAAACGCACACAGATTTCTGTCCAAATGATTTGATAGTTCATTTTTTTTTTAAGAACTGTATTTTTACAAATCCGAATAATGAATGAACATAATGAATTTTAAAGTGAAGGTTTTTTCAAATAAATGAGTGTATCCAGAAAATCCTGAGATATAATTTTTTATTTAATCTTTATAATTATTTTGGTATTTAAAAGTTACATTAAATAAATACATGAAAGGAATTAGTATTAGATATTGTTGTATTAGTGTATTTGTACAGATAACCGTAGAACGATGTATCAATTTAAATTGTATTTGAATAAATATGTACCTATCATTTCTATGTAGGCAGCCATTTGCAAAAATACTGACATAGCTGTCTCTCTCTACAAATACTGTTTGAAAGTGGTTGTAGTTACACAGCGAATAAGTATTAATATGTTCGTTGAAAATGGTAAAATACTTTACAAAAAGCATAATTTTTAAAGTAACAGTTTAAGTTTCTTATTTAACAAATTTTGGCTTAATTTTGTAAATATCATCTTAAAAGATTATTTAATTATCACGGTTTTGTACCGTATGGTTTTATGCTGACCAACACGAGTACCTCAAAAGTGTTTCTATCCTAAAGGTTTTCTTAGCCGGAATAAGTTTTTTCAGAAAAAACCTGAAGTAAAATAACATTGTGACAGACGAAAAAAAAAGGTTAGTCCAAATCAAGTATCGATTTGTCAGACAGATTGCTATTTAGATCTGACTTTGAAAATCTGACAAGATAAATTTATGTTAGGTTAGACAAATAAATAGAAATTTCTCGTCTCCACATTACTTACGCATTATTATTTTTATTTATTATTAATCATAAATAAATTTGATTATGAAATGAAAGTCAAGACAATGCATTTTCGTTTCTTAAAAGGTTAGCCATCTTTATCTTTTACTCTGGGCAACACAGAGTAGTTACAGTATATAGAGTTAATAATTAAATTAGTACACTGAACAAATGAACAAAACAGTTTTGCACCAATTTTATGTGCCCTTACAAAGATTAAATCAATACATATACAGCTTATATATAAAGGTTATGTTTAAAATCCTTATTCAAATTTTGATCAAAATTTATGAAACCGTTTTAATTCTAGAAATATTTAAAATTTGAAGCTTAATCTCCACCCCCATCATTAGGAAGGTCTTAAAATCCTTCGAAGAATCTCGCTTAATAGGCCTCTTATAGGTCTGGTTCAAATTTCATGCAAATCAAATATTTGAATTTTCAAAAAAAAAAAAAAGGGAGGGGTTACTTTTATGACTCTTTATAACGATCAAAATATGAAAAAGCCAGACTAAAACATCTCTCCAGCAATGTGCCGATCACAAATATGTCATTAGTTTTCCATCTACAAGACATGGAATTAAAAATAAATAAATTAAATCAAACCAGATGAAGAAGAAGAAAAAAAAAAGAAAATTGATACTGAAACTAAAATTGCAGCCCAACTCTAAAAATTATCCTCACCATTTTTATGTAAACATAGATAAGAAATTTTGAAATACTGATGTTTAGCAAGGGGGGCTGGTCCATTTAGCAGGTTAATGTGAATAGGAGCTTTGAAAATGTTCATTTTGTGGATTGTAAATGGAAGTAGAAAGAGGGTCATATTTAACACTTGCGTTTCCCAAGTCAGTTTTTCAAATATGACCACAAACTGAAAATGCCCAAAGGGAAATCTATTTATGTTAAATCAACATCACAAATAGATCCACCCAGCTAAATATTAAACGGGTATTTAAAATTAAAAAAAAATAAAAATAAAAAAAATAAAAAAACAATGTTATAAACTGAAAATTAGGTAGGAATGATTACCGATGTATTAAATTTAGGTCATGTTTATCTGCTTTCTTTAGAGAAGCCGCCCCCCCCCCCCGTCATCGTTTTAAAATTCTTTTACTTCTGATTGATTTAGTTAAATTATAAAACATTATACAGATTCTCAAAATGGGAAAACATTGATGATTTGAAGAAGAAGAGATTTGTAATAGCTGCTGAAATGCACACAATTCGGCAAAAGAAGCTCTATTTTCTTTTGTTAGCATTTCAGTTGATGCTTATAATTGAATTCGACGATTTGAGAGTTTTGCAATTTTTAGAGAAGTCTTCAATTGTGAAACAAAAATCTATTTTCAAGACTCACTTTTTATATTTAAGGCTAAGAACGAAAAAGAGATCAGCTTAGTTTAGACACATTCCCAATTATCGAATTTTCTAGTTTTACTGCCCAACTACATAGCCTTTACATCTTATTGCCTAATCGTAAAAGCACTACAAGGAGGAGGAGGAGGGTAAAAATAGTAACACTAAAATATGTACGTATGTATAAATTACATTCGTGTTAAAGAATTGATTCTGTTTAGTGTGACATTCTGAAAATTTTGTTTAATTTGTGTGTGATATCCATTGTTCACATTTCATGCAAATCAGAAATATCTTAATTTTTTCAAAAAGGGATGCACTCTTTATGCAGCCTCACAACCCTTTAACCCTAACCCTTTAAAGTATTCGGATGAAATTGAAATTTTGGGAATATTTCTTAATTGGTTTTTAATTGTAACACAAATTAAGAAAGAGTTTCAAATCTGTCACATTTAACAAAACCAATTCTTGTAGGAGTTTCTTCATATGTCTAAGATTAAACATAAGCCTTAATATTTACTAACATTTCTGCAGTATTTTAATATAGTATTTATTGTTAGAGAGAGTAAGTAAGGGCAACAAAATCCAAGAAAACCAAGAAAATAGCAAGAGTATTTGCTGGGTGTGAGTGACAACACTTCAGCGGGCAGTTAACTTTTAATTGTCAACGTAGAAATTGACAGAGCTTAAATGGAGTGCCTGTAGCATATTGTAGCAGTTTGCTACAGGTCGGGCAAGGCCGCCATATTGTTTAAATACTGATGACTTCTTAGCTGCCTGCTGATTGGTTCAAGCAATCTACTTCCTCATTGGCTTGACCAATCAGTGGTCTTCTTTTAGGCGAATCTCAGATGGCTAGCATAACTATATAAACACTTGAGTGCCATCTGCTCTTTCTCTTCTTCAGCACGAGAAGCCTCTTCTCTCTCTCTTTCCTTCTTTAGCACTGCCAAACACACGTCCCCCTCTCTGGGGATGCAACGGACATCTTCCCGGGCCTTTGGCTCTGGGTTCGACTTCGACAAGAAGACAAAAGGGCTACTGCCTTATACACGTGGACTTAATATAACACACACACACACACACAACTGCTTGCATGCGAACTGAGTTTCACACCCGTGTACAGACACACGTACTTACATACACATATGGACACGTCCTGACACCGTAGCCGATGTACAAACATAATATATTTTGAACTATTCTCTCTTCCCTACTAATAGGAAATTATAGTAATGGACTTCCTTTACTTTTGTCTTCGTCCATACTTATGGACATACTAATCTCTATTCCTTTTTGTTCACGTACTAACGAGGAAGACTCAATAAATTTGTTTTATGTATTAGAAATGGACTTTGTCTCATTTTCTATACGCCTACTAATGGGCAGATAAGCTTCTTCATATTATCTTGATATGTCGATCTAAAATTTCTAACAAGTTGTGAATCTATAAAGCTAAAAATAAAATTAAAGTGAAAGCACCACAAAAGTAGAATTAAACAACCTTTCATGAATTTCTATTTGCATATTTCTTAATAAGCCCCTTTGTAATAAAAAAAAAATACAGTAAAATAGAAACCTTAAATGCAGATGAAAAAAAAATTCATTTTTAATTAGAAAAAAATGAAGAAGAGTAAATATCTTTATAAAAACATTTATACTTCATTTTTTTTTTCTAGAACAGGTTCTGAGGGGGGAATGGTAATTATTGATATAACAATAAAATAAAATACCTGAATTTTTTTTTTTTAATATAACAAATAATCTTTAGAGAAAGAGAAAAAGCTAAACAAAAAAAAAGAAGGAGACAAAAATAAAATATGATTCATATTTAAATTCATAAATAGCAACAGTGAAAAGTAACAAAATAAAAATGAGAAGTTTAAAGAGTTTTCTGTATTAGTGAAGTTTTATTACTATGAACTCTTTTTTTTTTTTTTATTTCAGTTATTTCAATAACATTTGACAGAATAAAACAATAACACAAGGAATTTACTCCCAACTCAATGGTGATGATCTCTGTTCCAAATACTATTCAAATAATACCTTTGATTTCACCATTTTCACAACTAATTTTGTTCATTATCCTTCACTGACTTTTATAGACGAATGGTGGCAGTGAAGTGCAGCAATACTTATAAAAGGTTTGGAAGTTAAAGGACAAGCAGCTTAGCATAAGGAAATACAAAGAAAGGAAATGGTGTACATGGAGAGAGAGAGAGAGAGACAGACATCTCTAGACACACTATTTTGCTGTATCATAGCTCTTCAATGTGGTTAGATAAGCAAGTATCTCAAACTGAGATTGACATCTGACTGTTTTGACAACAGGCAGACTTACCGTTATGCTATCATTACAAGCTTACTACAGTGAGTGAAATCTAGATGCATTATTTTAAGCAGCCAATTAGATATATCTATGTAATTTAGGAGGAATAAACACAGAGGGCTTAATTATGTTTGTAAGAGCATAATATATTTATATGGTTAGTTAGGGTTCGGGTTAGTTACTACAACACTGAAAATGTTATTAGGTATGAGAAGTCTGGCCTGTTGGTCTATAAAAACACTACAGCTTCATCGTCAGTTAGCAAACAAATGGCGAAGTATGGGAAATATACAAATCTTTAGAAAAATTCAATGGCGAATAGGAATGTACTGACAGTCCATAAGAACAGGTGGTATGGGGGAATGAATAAGCGTTAGGTATGGAAGCGTGAAGGCAAGAATAATAGTTGCATAAGAAATTTATAAATGACAATAATTAAAAATAAAACAAAAAATAAAGTTAAAAGTAAAGATTACATAAATCTAAAAAAAAACATTTTTTTAATCTGTATTTTTCAAACCAAATATATTTTATGCAAAACGAAATTTCTAAAAGCATCTTAACAATATGGTGTATGTGTTTCTATCGTTCCTTTTGATTTAGCTCTTATTTTATTTAACGTTTTTCAAGTAGATTTTTAACGCTTTTCACATAGATTTTTAACGCTTTTCACGTAGATTTTTAACAACGTTTTTCATGTAAATTTTTAACAACGTTTCTCACATAGTTTTTCAAGTAGATTTTTAACAATGTCCAAAATATACACAAAAACACTCTAAACATGATCGAAAGTTAAATGAAATATTACGAATCCCCCACCGTTTGTTGTTTATTTAGATAGCAATGATGATCATCATGATGACCAATGAGTTCTGAACAGGGTGCCTATGAAACTACTGTATGCCGATAACTTGGTCATAATGGTAGAGACAATGAACGAACTGGAATAAAGATTTAAAGTGTGGAAGAAAGGCATGGAAGCAAAAGGTCTGATGGTGAACACTGGAAAGACAAACGTGATAGTTAGTGGCCCAGAACTCCAGTCTTTGAAGGACTCTGGTCAATACCCATGCGTGGTATGTAGAAGGGGGTTAGGAGCAATGCAATACAGTGCAGCCTCTGCACTCTAGGTTCAGGCATGTTGAAAGATGCAAGAGATATATCAGCACTTGCAGAGACTGAAGAAAGGACAAAAAGATGAAAGCCAGGCACCCTAAGAAGACATGGAAAAAACCATCAGGCAAGACCATAAACAGTGGCAAATAGAGACAGTCAATCTTCACTGAAGACTTAGTATAAGGACAGCCAGACGAACCTCTTGTCAAAGGGAACATAGACGATAAACCTGGATAATGAGTGAATCCATATTCACTTTATGTTTCTATGATTTTTAATTTATTGTTTCCCTTCAATTAAAATGTTTATGTTAAGGGGGCAGTAAATTTTCTGTTATAAAAAGTGTGAGTGTCAAAAATATTTTATTGGCCCTTTTAATTTATTTGTTTAAGATAAAAAAAAAAGATGCCGAGTCATCCTTCACCTCCTACTCTGAATTTGCTATGATTGAATTCTTCTTTTAATTCTTTGGAATATTATAGATTAAGTACCAAATTTTAACATTATATATTTATTTTTAAACATAAGTGTTTAGAAGAGAGAGGGGGGGGGGCGTTTGCTATGTTAATTTAATTGTAGTGACGGCTCGGAAGGAGACAGTCATAACACCGAGGCGCGAACCCACGCCCATTAAATTACGAGACTGAGAGGGTTGCATTATGCAAATTAGGTGTAGCAAGAAGGCTACATAAAAGGCGGTGTCTTTTGGATCGGTGGCAGTCGAGTAGAGAACGTCACGAAGATCGGATACGTTGGGAGAAGACGGAAGAAAAAGAAGGAAAAACGCGTTGCACGGTTAAAGGAACACAATTCATTACATTACTATTACAAGCTATCTCGGCTTTTTTGCTATGGCGAAGGTACGCATACACAGTGACATGGTAAAGCCATTTACTGGCGAGGGAGACGTGGTAGCATGGCTTAAGAAACTGAGACTGGTGGCGAGACTTCAGAAGGTGGATGATGTGGCGAGCCTGCTCCCATTATATCTGGAGGGGGACGCGTTGGCCCTGTACTTGGAGATGGACGAGAGCGACCAACTGGACGTAGAGCAGATAGAGGCCCGGTTAAAGGAGGCGTTTACGGACGGCGCATTCACAGCCTATAGGAAGTTGACCATGGTTAGATGGGCTGGCGAGCAGGTGGATGTTTACGCCAATAACATCAGACGGTTGGTCGGACTAGCAGGTTTCGATGGCGTCGGACTTGAGAAGTTTGTCAAACTGGTTTTTGTCACGGGATTCCCTGAGGCCATCTCTATTGGACTCCAACAAGCGCCAAACATTGAGACTCTAACCATGGGAGACCTAATAGCGAGAGCAAGGGTACTAACAACAGTTAGGGACCAAAGCCAACATGTGATTGCAGCCGTGTATCCACCTGGCAGTAAAACAGCAGTTCCCAAGAGCTGCCACAGCACTGGTATAACCTGCTACAGATGCAGCGGCAGGGGTCACATAGCAAGAGACTGCCGAAGACGTGAAACACGTTGCTACCAATGCGGCAAGGTTGGACACTGGGCCCGGAACTGTTCGGGAAACGAGCCAGGGGACGAGGCATCAGCGCCAGCCTTCTCCCCCACCAGGATGTAAACAGGGCGCTCCCGGAGGTTATTATCCATGTTGATGGAATGCGGTGTTCAGCGTTAGTTGACACGGGATGTGCACAAACAATAGTGGATGCGAGCAGATGCCGATCCTGGAAGACGGCGAAGGTGGACATCGTGACCGTTGGAGGCGCGTCCGGTGCATGCTGCGGCAGTGGTGCGGTCACCATTGCCACAGATGAAGGCAATGCTGTCAGGATAGATGTTCTGGTGGTGCGTGGTAGACCACTGGGATTTGATCTATTATTGGGGATCGATGCGATTAAAGCGTTGGGAGGTGTCACTGTGGGACCGACAGGAGCGGTTCGGATCGGCGACAGGAAAGTTTCTACGTGTGCGGCTATCTCCATCAACGAACCCGACTTTACTGCTACTTTCGACAGTCAAAGACGATCATGGACCGCGGCGTGGAAGTGGGCAGATAACTGCGCACCTGAAGAGCTGCGTAATGAAGTGTCCGAGTATCGGGTGGCTGCGGAAATTCGACCAGAATATGATCAGGAGCTCCGCACGTGGATGAATAAGGGTTGGCTCGTGCCATACCCGGAAGAAAGGCTGGGACCTCCCAAGGGTTTGATTCCGTTGATGGCCGTGGTACAGCGGAATAAGGCAAAGGTGCGTCCAGTGATGGACTATCGCGAACTTAACGATCATGTGGACATATTCACGGCAAACGCTGATGTTTGCGCTGCTAAGATGCATGAATGGCGCCAGAAAGGAGCTAACGCGTCTCTGCTGGACCTCAGGAGAGCGTACCTCCAAGTACGAATCCACGAGACACTGTGGCCGTACCAGACTGTGGAGATCGATGGAAAGAGGTACTGTCTGACGCGTCTAGGATTTGGATTGAATGTGGCTCCTCTTGTCATGAAGGCCATCGTCAGCACGGTTCTATCGCAGGAGGAAGCCATGGACCGCGCAACATCGGCTTACATCGATGATATCCTGGTTGACGAAGATGTTATGCCCGCGTCTTGTGTCAGGGAACATTTGGCTCGGTTCGGACTGGAATGTAAGGACCCGGAGCGGTTGGGGGACGGCACATGCGTGCTGGGATTAATGGTCTGGAGGGAGCGCGGCGTCTTGCGCTGGAAGCGAGGACACACAGTTCAAGAAGTTCCCAACATCGTCACACGACGAACTGTGTTCTCCTTATGTGGAAGGCTTGTTGGGCACTTCCCGGTGTGTGCATGGCTTTGTGTGGCATGCGGAGTGATTAAGAGGAGAGCCAGTTCGATCACAAAAGGCTTGGATGACAAAGTGACTGACTCCCTCCTCCGGAATATGATATGCGAGACTATGGATGCAGTGAAGCGGAGTGATCCAGCTTGTGGAGACTGGTGCGTGAACGGCCGGGAAATGAATGTATGGGTCGATGCCAGCTCGCTAGCAACTGGGGTAGCATTGAAAAGACAGGGGACAGTGTTGGAGGATGCTTGTTGGCTGCGACCTGAGAACGATGCCCAGCATATTAATTTAGCCGAACTGGACGCCGTCTTGAAGGGCATCAACTTGGCTCTGCAGTGGCAGAGCAAGGTATTGCATATAAAGACCGACTCTGCATGTGTGTACCACTGGGTGTCGGACACTCTAACTGAGAAAACACGAGTTCGCACCAAGGCAGCCAGTGAGATGCTAATTAGGAGACGGTTGAGCACACTCAAGGAGCTGGTGATGGAGTACAAGCTCTCGGTGGACGTAACGTTGGTTGCATCGATTCAAAACGTGGCCGACCAACTGACGCGCGTGCCACAGCGGTGGTTTGACGCAATGAAAAGGGAAAATGGGCCCGAGCCCCTGATAGGTGCTGTACACGTAGATGAACTGGACGCGGCCCAGATCATGGATATTCACAAACGCAGTGGACACCCAGAGGTGCGACGCACAACTTATTTCGCCAGAAGAGTTTATCCTGCAACGGCGAAAGCAACGGTTAAGTCGGCTATATAAACCTGCGTAGAATGCCAATCAATAGATCCAGCGCCGGTCCACTGGGAGAAGGGAAAACTGGAGGTGAGCAGCAACTGGCAGAGGTTGGGGATGGACATTACACATTACGGTGGTTATCATTTCCTAACTATCACAGATTGTGGCCCGTCGCGGTTTTCTGTGTGGAGGCAGTTGGCACGACAGGACTCGGCAAGCGTGATTGGTCAACTGAGAGTTGTCTTTTTTGAGCGTGGCCCACCGCGGGAACTACTCACCGATAATGACACAGCCTTTCGCAGCAGGGAATTCAGGATTTTCGCAGATGAATGGGGCGTGAACCTGAGATTCCGTTGTGCATATGCCCCAGCCGGGAACGGAATTGCAGAGCGGTGCCACCGTACAGTAAAACGGATTGCGGCTAGAATGAGCTGCTCCATACAAGAGGCTGTCTACTGGCATAACGTCACACCAAAAGACGATGAGTCACATTTGACCGCACCAGCCAATGCGATCTACCGTTACGAAGTGAGGGTAAAAGGGGTTGACGTGATGTCATCATCAGCAGGTCCTGAACACGGTCCTTACCAGGTTGGAGACTGCGTGTGGGTGAAGTCACCGGAGAATCGCTGCACCACGAGTTTTGGCCAAGGTCGGGTAACAGAACTCATCAGTCCACAATCTGTCGCGGTGAATGGAATGCCCAGACATGTGAAGTACCTGCGCCCACGCTACAGTATACTCTCGTTAGAGGAAGATTCTGACAGCGCAACATCTTCAGAGAGTCTGATAACTGACGACGACACGGAGTCAGATGATTTACCCGAGACAAAAGTAGAAACCCGCAATCCTGAAGAGTCCCACACCCCCGAAGAAGCCCACGCCTCTGAAGAAGCCCCACTTTTGCGAAGGAGCACCCGGCAAAGACGACCGCCGAGGTGTCATCTTTGTGATCATGAGATCAGGGGGAGTGTAGTGACGGCTCGGAAGGAGACAGTCGTAACACCGAGGCGCGAACCCACGCCCATTAAATTACGAGACTGAGAGGGTTGCATTATGCAAATTAGGTGTAGCAAGAAGGCTACATAAAAGGCGGTGTCTTTTGGATCGGTGGCAGTCGAGTAGAGAACGTCACGAAGATCGGATACGTTGGGAGAAGACAGAAGAAAAAGAAGGAAAAACGCGTTGCACGGTTAAAGGAACACAATTCATTACATTACTATTACATTAATGTTCATTTTTAATGCTATGTTAATGTTTAATGCTATGTTAATTTAATGTTCATTTTTAATGCTATGTTAATGTTTAATGCTATGTTAATGTAATGTTCATTTTTAATGCTATGTTAATTTAATGTTCATTTTTAATGCTATGTTAATGTTTAATGCTATATTAATTTAATGTTCATTTTTAATGCTATGTTAATGTTTAATGCTATGTTAATTTAATGTTCATTTTTAATGCTATGTTAATGTTTAATGCTATGTTAATGTAATGTTCATTTTTAATGCTATGTTAATTTAATGTCCATTTTCATTTCCTGGTTTGTAAATGTGAGGAGGAAGAGAGGGAACATTTTTTTAATTACTTTGTGGTAAGTCAAGGGTTACAAATGAGCCTCCCCCTTCTCTTTTCATTTACAAACCACAATATGGACATGAAAAACGGCCAAATGGTTAGATTACATTAAAATTGAGAAAACTATAGATTTCTAAAATAATATTAAACTTAGAGCAGTTAAATTTATACCTACCAGCGACCATGCGCGATTTAAGTTCAAATTTAAAAGAGACATTTACTCCGTTAAGTCCACACAACATCGGACGTCACTTCTACAAGACCAGGAAGGATTCTTACGAGAAAAAAATAAGGTTAATACCTTTTATTTGTTTAAATCTCTGATGAAGCTTGTGATACCGAGCGAAATTATTAGAAAAAAGTCAAGATGAAAAAAAAAAAATAGTATTTTGATTTTAACAAAAATATCTGCATCTAACATGGTTTTTTGAAGGCATTTTGATTTTGCCTCTTTAATTATATATATATATATATATATATATATATATATATATATATATATATATATATATAGAGAGAGAGAGAGAGAGAGAGAGAGAGAATTGGAAAATAAAGATATAATGTATACCTTTAAATTATAACTTATCATCAAAGAATTTATGCTCGATATACGAGATAGAGCAATTATATATATAATTAAAAGATGATAATAAAAATTGCAAAATTACAAAATCTATTACATCTTCAGTTGTTCAAAACAAAAGATTTATTTTTCCTTCCTAAAACGATCACATTTAATGCTACCATTTTATTTAATTATATCAATTGGTTTTGGGATTATTAAATCTACAATTGTAAACATAATTTTACTTACACAAGAGATTTCTAATTAAGCTTCCACAACATGATATTGAATAAAATAGTTCAGTTCTAGTGAGAAAGTTGAACCTGTTTTGTTTTTTTACACAACAGCTATAACATTGCAATGCATATCAATCAACTCTTCAAAGCTTTGAAGCCTTTCACATCTTTGGATTTTTAACGTTGTTCAACGTTCAAGTTCACACAACTATGAGGTTGAAAACTGGGGTAGCTTTTTGATGGGTTTTTTAGCCATAACTAACAAAACAGAATCGAGTTATTTCCCTTGAATCAAAAGAAAGAGTTATCGTCCTTGGATAAAAGAAGTCGTCTGCCATGACAGTTGAAAAGTAAACAAAACGGCTCTCATGATCAAAGAAGCATCTCGCATTCAGCGGTGTTTTTACATTTCATTTAATCTGTGTTTTTGTTAAATAAATTTTTTAAAGGTTCTACTTCGTCCTTCCTTCGATTTTTGAGTTGTAATTAAACCAATAACAACGTATAAAGATCCAGACGTAACAGAATCCAATCAAATTCATCGATATTGATTGATAAGAAATATTCTTCTATTTTGTTTCTAGACATATAAATGCTCAATACTCATAGGAAGTATTGCCTTAACGCAAGTTTTGCAGACCAGCGAAAACATATCCAAATTACCCGACTTCATTCTGTTCTTCCATGAAGTAATTTATCCGTCGAAGAACATTTTCATTTTTGTCTTGTGTATTACTGTTCAGGCTACCGAGTATCGTAAATGTCTCCATTTAATATTCTAATTTAGACAACCACAATTTTAACATACTTACAAAACTGTTAAAGTTTTTATTTTCCAAAATAGGCAACAAATTCTTTCCGAAGTTCATTTACGTGAGATAGCATCTTCCCTTTCGATCACCATTGTACGTCCGTGTGCAATAATAAATGAGCATGTTGAGCATCCATATCGTTGCATATCAATTTGAAAATTCTAGACTTTGTGAACTTTTAATAACATTTATGATTTCAACCATTTAATTCATAACTTTTTTTAATTAAATCTTGGAAACTAATACTTCTCTGTGTAAAATACAGTGAGTTTGCAGTTTGGTAGGATTTCATTTTCACACGAGAGATGCAAAATAATTTAATTGAACCCACTATTGACGCTGCTATTCACCTCATTTCTTCTCAAATCTGTTACATCTAGCATATAAAATTATCTTGGCGGATTTTAAAAATTAGATTCAAATAGGATTTAAGTTGACAAATAAAACTTTGCTTCTGACTAGCCAATTTTTATTTGTTATTGTTGTACCATGTTATTGGCAAAATAATAACTTACTTCGCTATAATTTATTTCAAATATTATTTAGTCCAGCCCAGATGACTGCTAATATGAAACATTTTAAAATAATCACCTAAAAATAACGATTAGCAAGAGGGATAACTCATATTTTAGACTGAAGAATATGTTAGAAGTTGTCTACCGTATGTGCAAACAAATAAAAATTATAAACTATAATGACCAATGTCGGGTAGTATACTCAATTTTCTTGTGCCCGTTCTCCAAGTTTAAACAATAAAACAATTTTTTTTTTTATATCTTATGCAATCAATATAGACATGTTCTAAATGAGGATAGATTAAATAACTAAATTATAAATGGCGCGTAGGAAGGTTTTAGGTTTTGTACATTTTTTAACTTCATGTTTTAACTAGCTGAAGTACCTACCTGCGGCAAGTGAGGGGGAGAGGGGAGGGGGGATGACAAAAGTCGTTAAACAAATGTAAATTGCTATTAGATCTTTGAAAAGATTAACATGATATTCATTGTTCTTTTCTAGAATTGTAATGTGGGATTATTTAGAGAAAGAACGGTTTCCTTTTTAAACGTTTCTACTTTTCTTCCTTTGGCCATACTCAAATTAAGTCGGAAAACAAAAAAACAAAAAGATGACCTCCTTAAACTAACAAACCTTTATTTTCAGAGTTAAAAATGAAAAATGGGCATGTAATGCGTGTGAGGTTAACAAGTCAACTTGAATAAATGGTATAAACAGGTATTTCGAAAGATCCATAGTTCAGCCTGTCTCTTACCTACATGCTTCTCTGGGGAGAGGGGGAGGGGGGGGGGGTATATATCGAGGGTGTCTCTTACCTTAGGAAAACGATGACAAAGAAATATGGATAGTTGTTGTAAGGCTTTCTTCCTTATTGGGTCGGGGAATTGAAGCATTCCACAAAAGCTGAAATGAACAAGAGAAATACGTTTCATTACAAAAGAGGCGGGAAAAGATGTCAGAACGAACAAAAATCTTCTAAAAATCAGATTTTATTTCATAATGAACCCGAATGTCTACAATTATCATGTTTCGGATTTTTTTAGATGAGGATTGATAATTTATATTTGGATTATTTGGACTACCATTCTCAGCTTGGTTGTTATTTTCATAACGTTTTGGCCGATGTAACCTCCGACCTTTTTTATGTGCATAACGTTTTGGCCAATGTACGAATGTACAATGTTTGAACTTGGGAATCTCTATATCAAACTCAGGAACCGATATGAATTTTGAATAGATTCCCCAAGTTCGAAAAGATGCACCTGAAGAAGGTCGGATGTTAAATCGAATCTACAAAATGTACAGGTTTTACACATCTAACATATGAAAATAATGTATAGATAAGTTAAAATATAAGTAATATATAAGTAGTATTGCATATAAATAGTTTTCTATCGGTCACTCTTAATGACTGGAATGAATCCCCACTTGACCAATTAAAGTGATTCATTATGAATTACACTTACACTTTAACTCCTGCTAACAATTTACTGAGATTCACACATTTGGCAACTTCGATTTTGCACAAATCAAGCAACTCCAGCAATGCAGAATCGCTGAAAAAAAGTGAAATTCACAGATTAGAAACAAATAAATCTATTAAATAAAAATAACAACAACAACAACAACATATAATTATGGAGGATCAGTTTCCTGGTTTCAAATGTTGTCAATCAAATTCCTGTTGCTTTACAGTCACAGGAATACGCATGCTCCCCCCTCCCAAACTTTTTATTGCTAAGACATTTTATACACTCACATAAAATAGGACTTCAATCTAGACTCAAAGAATACCCATCAAAGTACAAAGTACATTTGATCGAGTTATTGGAAAGGACAACAATACAGCAACTAATTCAAGTGAAATGATGATTATGATCCCAGCTTTTCACTGAAGCAGAAAAAAAATTATTTTCAATTTTTTTTTATTTAATTAGCTAGGTATTACAGAAAATAAATTATTTTTTTAATGTTCTGATATAATTAACTAGGTGTTACAGAAAAACTATTTTCAAAATGTTCTGATTTAATTAACTAGGTATTACAGAAAATAAACTATTTACAGAATGTTCTGATTTAATTAACTAGGTGTTACAGAAAAACTATTTTCAAAATGTTCTGATTTAATTAACTAGGTATTACAGAAAATAAACTATTTACAGAATGTTCTGATTTAATTAACTAGGTGTTACAGAAAAACTATTTTCAAAATGTTCTGATTTAATTAACTAGGTATTACAGAAAATAAACTATTTACAGAATGTTCTGATTTAATTAACTAGGTGTTACAGAAAAACTATTTTCAAAAGTTCTGATTTAATTAACTAGGTGTTACAGAAAAACTATTTTCAGAATGTTCTGATTTAATTAACTAGGTGTTACAGAAAAACTATTTTCAAAAGTTCTGATTTAATTAACTAGGTGTTACAGAAAAACTATTTTCAGAATGTTCTGATTTAATTAACTAGGTGTTACAGAAAAACTATTTTCAAAATGTTCTGATTTAATTAACTAAGTATTACAGAAAATAAACTATTTACAGAATGTTCTGATTTTATTAACTAGGTGTTACAGAAAAACTATTTTCAGAATGTTCTGATTTAATTAACTAGGTGTTACAGAAAAACTATTTTCAAAATGTTCTGATTTAATTAACTAGGTATTACAGAAAAACTATTTTCAGAATGTTCTGATTTAATTAACTAGGTTTTACAGAAAAACTATTTTCAGAATGTTCTGATTTAATTAACTAGGTATTACAGAAAAACTATTTACAGAATGTTCTGATTTAATTAACTAGGTGTTACAGAAAAACTATTTTCAGAATATTCTGATTCAATTAACTAAGTATTACAGAAAATAAACTATTTACAGAATGTTCTGATTTAATTAACTAGGTGTTACAGAAAAACTATTTTCAGAATGTTCTGATTTAATTAACTAGGTATTACAGAAAAACTATTTTCAGAATATTCTGATTTAATTAACTAGGTATTACAGAAAAACTATTTTCAGAATATTCTGATTCAATTAACTAAGTATTACAGAAAATAAACTATTTACAGAATGTTCTGATTTAATTAACTAGGTGTTACAGAAAAACTATTTTCAGAATGTTCTGATTTAATTAACTAGGTGTCACAGAAAAACTATTTACAGAATGTTCTGATTTTATTAACTAGGTGATACAGAAAAATTATTTTCAGAATGTTCTGATTTAATTAACTAGGTATTACAGAAAAACTATTTTCAAAAGTTCTGATTTAATTAACTAGGTGTTACAGAAAAACTATTTTCAGAATGTTCTGATTTAATTAACTAGGTGTTACAGAAAAACTATTTTCAAAAGTTCTGATTTAATTAACTAGGTGTTACAGAAAAACTATTTTCAGAATGTTCTGATTTAATTAACTAGGTGTTACAGAAAAACTATTTTCAAAATGTTCTGATTTAATTAACTAAGTATTACAGAAAATAAACTATTTACAGAATGTTCTGATTTTATTAACTAGGTGTTACAGAAAAACTATTTTCAGAATGTTTTGATTTAATTAACTAGGTATTACAGAAAAACTATTTTCAGAATGTTCTGATTTAATTAACTAGGTGTTACAGACAAACTATTTTCAGAATGTTCTGATTTAATTAACTAAGTATTACAGAAAAACTATTTTCAGAATGTTCTGATTTAATTAACTAGGTATTACAGAAAAACTATTTTCAGAATGTTCTGATTTAATTAACTAGGTGTTACAGAAAAACTATTTTCAGAATGTTCTGATTTAATTAACTAGGTATTACAGAAAAACTATTTTCAGAATGTTCTGATTTAATTAACTAGGTATTACAGAAAAACTATTTTCAGAATGTTTTGATTTAATTAACTAGGTGTTACAGAAAAACTATTTTCAGAATGTTTTGATTTAATTAACTAAGTATTACAGAAAATAAACTATTTACAGAATGTTTTGATTTAATTAACTAGGTGTTACAGAAAAACTATTTTCAGAATGTTTTGATTTAATTAACTAGGTATTACAGAAAAACTATTTTCAGAATGTTCTGATTTAATTAACTAGGTGTTACAGACAAACTATTTTCAGAATGTTCTGATTTAATTAACTAAGTATTACAGAAAAACTATTTTCAGAATGTTCTGATTTAATTACCTAGGTGTTACAGAAAAACTATTTTCAGAATGTTCTGATTTAATTAACTAGGTATTAAGGAAAAACTATTTTCAGAATGTTCTGATTTAATTAACTAGGTATTACAGAAAAACTATTTTCAAAATGTTCTGATTTAATTAACTAGGTGTTACAGAAAAACTATTTTCAGAATGTTTTGATTTAATTAACTAGGTATTACAGAAAATAAACTATTTACAGAATGTTTTGATTTAATTAACTAGGTGTTACAGAAAAACTATTTTCAAAATGTTCTGATTTAATTAACTACGTGTTACAGAAAAACTATTTTCAGAATGTTTTGATTTAATTAACTAAGTATTACAGAAAAACTATTTTCAGAATGTTCTGATTTTATTAACTAAGTGTTACAGAAAAACTATTTTCAGAATGTTCTGATTTTATTAACTAGGTATTACAGAAAAACTATTTTCAGAATGTTTTGATTTAATTAACTAAGTATTACAGAAAAACTATTTTCAGAATGTTCTGATTTTATAAACTAAGTGTTACAGAAAAACTATTTTCAGAATGTTTTGATTTTATTAACTAAGTATTACAGAAAAACTATTTTCAGAATGTTTTGATTTAATTAACTAAGTATTACAGAAAATAAACTATTTACAGAATGTTCTGATTTAATTAACTAGGTATTACAGAAAAACTATTTTCAAAATGTTCTGATTTAATCAACTAAGTATTACAGAAAATAAACTATTTACAGAATGTTTTGATTTAATTAACTAGGTGTTACAGAAAATAAACTATTTAAAAAATGTTCTGATTTTATTAACTAAGTATTACAGAAAAACTATTTTCAGAATGTTCTGATTTAATTAACTAAGTATTACAGAAAAACTATTTTCAGAATGTTTTGATTTAATTAACTAAGTATTACAGAAAATAAACTATTTACATTATGTTTTGATTTAATTAACTAGGTGTTACAGAAAAACTATTTTATAAAATGTTCTGATTTAATTAACTAGGTGTTACAGAAAAACTATTTTCAGAATGTTCTGATTTAATTAACTAGGTGTTACAGAAAAACTATTTTCAGAATGTTCTGATTTAATTAACTAGGTATTAAGGAAAAACTATTTTCAGAATGTTCTGATTTAATTAACTAGGTATTACAGAAAAACTATTTTCAAAATGTTCTGATTTAATTAACTAGGTGTTACAGAAAAACTATTTTCAGAATGTTTTGATTTAATTAACTAAGTATTACAGAAAATAAACTATTTACAGAATGTTTTGATTTAATTAACTAGGTGTTACAGAAAAACTATTTTCAAAATGTTCTGATTTAATTAACTACGTGTTACAGAAAAACTATTTTCAGAATGTTTTGATTTAATTAACTAAGTATTACAGAAAAACTATTTTAAGAATGTTCTGATTTTATTAACTAATTGTTACAGAAAAACTATTTTCAGAATGTTCTGATTTTATTAACTAGGTATTACAGAAAAACTATTTTCAGAATGTTTTGATTTAATTAACTAAGTATTACAGAAAAACTATTTTCAGAATGTTCTGATTTTATAAACTAAGTGTTACAGAAAAACTATTTTCAGAATGTTTTGATTTTATTAACTAAGTATTACAGAAAAACTATTTTCAGAATGTTTTGATTTAATTAACTAGGTATTACAGAAAATAAACTATTTACAGAATGTTCTGATTTAATTAACTAAGTGTTACAGAAAAACTATTTTCAAAATGTTCTGATTTAATTAACTAAGTATTACAGAAAATAAACTATTTACAGAATGTTTTGATTTAATTAACTAGGTGTTACAGAAAATAAACTATTTACAAAATGTTCTGATTTTATTAACTAAGTATTACAGAAAAACTATTTTCAGAATGTTTTGATTTAATTAACTAAGTATTACAGAAAATAAACTATTTACATTATGTTTTGATTTAATTAACTAGGTGTTACAGAAAAACTATTTTATAAAATGTTCTGATTTAATTAACTAGGTGTTACAGAAAAACTATTTTCAAAATGTTCTGATTTAATTAACTAGGTGTTACAGAAAAACTTTTTTCATAATGTTCTGATTTAATTAACTAAGTATTACAGAAAAACTATTTTCAGAATGTTTTGATTTAATTAACTAAGTATTACAGAAAAACTATTTTCAGAATGTTTTGATTTAATTAACTAGGTGTTACAGAAAAACTATTTACAGAATGTTCTGATTTAATTAACTAGGTGTTACAGAAAAACTATTTTCAGAATGTTTTGATTTAATTAACTAAGTATTACAGAAAAACTATTTTCAGAATGTTTTGATTTAATTAACTAAGTATTACAAAAAAACTATTTTCAAAATGTTCTGATTTAATTAACTAGGTATTACAGAAAAACTATTTTCAAAATGTTCTGATTTAATTAACTAAGTGTTACAGAAAAAACTATTTTCAGAATGTTTTGATTTAATAAACTAGGTGTTACAGAAAACTATTTTCAGAATGTTTTAATTTTATTAACTAAGTATTACAGAAAATAAACTATTTACAGAATGTTTTGATTTAATTAACTAGGTATTACAGAAAAACTATTTTCAAAATGTTCTGATTTAATTAACTAGGTGTTACAGAAAAACTATTTTCAGAATGTTTTGATTTAATTAACTAAGTATTACAGAAAATAAACTATTTACAGAATGTTTTGATTTAATTAACTAGGTGTTACAGAAAAACTATTTACAGAATGTTCTAATTTTATTAACTAGGTGTTACAGAAAAACTATTTTCAGAATGTTTTGATTTAATTAACTAAGTATTACAGAAAAACTATTTTCAGAATGTTTTGATTTAATTAACTAGGTGTTACAGAAAATAAACTATTTACAGAATGTTTTGATTTAATTAACTAGGTGTTACAGAAAAACTATTTACAGAATGTTCTGATTTAATTAACTAGGTGTTACAGAAAAACTATTTTCAGAATGTTTTGATTTAATTAACTAAGTATTACAGAAAAACTATTTTCAGAATGTTTTGATTTAATTAACTAGGTGTTACAGAAAAACTATTTACAGAATGTTCTGATTTAATTAACTAGGTGTTACAGAAAAACTATTTTCAGAATGTTTTGATTTAATTAACTAAGTATTACAGAAAAACTATTTTCAGAATGTTTTGATTTAATTAAGTATTACAGAAAAACTATTTTCAAAATGTTCTGATTTAATTAACTAGGTATTACAGAAAAACTATTTTCAAAATGTTCTGATTTAATTAACTAGGTGTTACAGAAAAAACTATTTTCAGAATGTTTTGTATTTAATTAACTAGGTGTTACAGAAAAACTATTTTCAGAATGTTTTGATTAAATTAACTAAGTATTACAGAAAAACTATTTTCAGAATGTTCTGATTTTATAAACTAAGTGTTACAGAAAAACTATTTTCAGAATGTTTTGATTTTATTAACTAACTATTACAGAAAAACTATTTTCAGAATGTTTTGATTTAATTAACTAAGTATTACAGAAAATAAACTATTTACAGAATGTTCTGATTTAATTAACTAAGTGTTACAGAAAAACTATTTTCAAAATGTTCTGATTTAATTAACTAAGAATTACAGAAAATAAACTATTTACAGAATGTTCTGATTTAATTAACTAAGTATTACAGAAAAACTATTTTCAGAATGTTTTGATTTAATTAACTAAGTATTACAGAAAAACTATTTTCAAAATGTTCTGATTTAATTAACTAGGTATTACAGAAAAACTATTTTCAAAATGTTCTGATTTAATTAACTAGGTGTTACAGAAAAACTATTTTCAAAATGTTCTGATTTAATTAACTAGGTGTTACAGAAAAACTATTTTATAAAATGTTCTGATTTAATTAACTAATTATTACAGAAAAACTATTTTCAGAATGTTTTGATTTAATTAACTAGGTATTACAGAAAAACTATTTTCAGAATGTTTTGATTTAATTAACTAAGTATTACAGAAAAACTATTTTCAAAATGTTCTGATTTAATTAACTAGGTATTACAGAAAAACTATTTTCAAAATGTTCTGATTTAATTAACTAAGTGTTACAGAAAAAACTATTTTCAGAATGTTTTGATTTAATAAACTAGGTGTTACAGAAAAACTATTTTCAGAATGTTTTAATTTAATTAACTAAGTATTACAGAAAATAAACTATTTACAGAATGTTTTGATTTAATTAACTAGGTATTACAGAAAAACTATTTTCAAAATGTTCTGATTTAATTAACTAGGTGTTACAGAAAAACTATTTTCAGAATGTTTTGATTTAATTAACTAAGTATTACAGAAAATAAACTATTTACAGAATGTTTTGATTTAATTAACTAGGTGTTACAGAAAAACTATTTACAGAATGTTCTAATTTTATTAACTAGGTGTTACAGAAAAACTATTTTCAGAATGTTTTGATTTAATTAACTAAGTATTACAGAAAAACTATTTTCAGAATGTTTTGATTTAATTAACTAGGTGTTACAGAAAATAAACTATTTACAGAATGTTTTGATTTAATTAACTAGGTGTTACAGAAAAACTATTTACAGAATGTTCTGATTTAATTAACTAGGTGTTACAGAAAAACTATTTTCAGAATGTTTTGATTTAATTAACTAAGTATTACAGAAAAACTATTTTCAGAATGTTTTGATTTAATTAACTAAGTATTACAGAAAAACTATTTTCAGAATGTTTTGATTTAATTAACTAGGTGTTACAGAAAAACTATTTACAGAATGTTCTGATTTAATTAACTAGGTGTTACAGAAAAACTATTTTCAGAATGTTTTGATTTAATTAACTAAGTATTACAGAAAAACTATTTTCAGAATGTTTTGATTTAATTAACTAAGTATTACAGAAAAACTATTTTCAAAATGTTCTGATTTAATTAACTAGGTATTACAGAAAAACTATTTTCAAAATGTTCTGATTTAATTAACTAGGTGTTACAGAAAAAACTATTTTCAGAATGTTTTGTATTTAATTAACTAGGTGTTACAGAAAAACTATTTTCAGAATGTTTTGATTTAATTAACTAAGTATTACAGAAAAACTATTTTCAGAATGTTCTGATTTTATAAACTAAGTGTTACAGAAAAACTATTTTCAGAATGTTTTGATTTTATTAACTAAGTATTACAAAAAAACTATTTTCAGAATGTTTTGATTTAATTAACTAAGTATTACAGAAAATAAACTATTTACAGAATGTTCTGATTTAATTAACTAAGTGTTACAGAAAAACTATTTTCAAAATGTTCTGATTTAATTAACTAAGAATTACAGAATGTTCTGATTTAATTAACTAAGTATTACAGAAAAACTATTTTCAGAATGTTTTGATTTAATTAACTAAGTATTACAGAAAAACAATTTTCAAAATGTTCTGATTTAATTAACTAGGTATTACCGAAAAACTATTTTCAAAATGTTCTGATTTAATTAACTAGGTGTTACAGAAAAACTATTTTCAAAATGTTCTGATTTAATTAACTAGGTGTTACAGAAAAACTATTTTCAGAATGTTTTGATTTAATTAACTAATTATTACAGAAAAACTATTTTCAGAATGTTTTGATTTAATTAACTAAGTATTACAGAAAAACTATTTTCAGAATGTTTTGATTTAATTAACTAGGTGTTACAGAAAAACTATTTACAGAATGTTCTGATTTAATTAACTAGGTGTTACAGAAAAACTATTTTCAGAATGTTTTGATTTAATTAACTAAGTATTACAGAAAAACTATTTTCAGAATGTTTTGATTTAATTAACTAAGTATTACAGAAAAACTATTTTCAGAATGTTTTGATTTAATTAACTAGGTGTTACAGAAAAACTATTTACAGAATTTTCTGATTTAATTAACTAGGTGTTACAGAAAAACTATTTTCAGAATGTTTTGATTTAATTAACTAAGTATTACAGAAAAACTATTTTCAGAATGTTTTGATTTAATTAACTAAGTATTACAGAAAATAAACTATTTACAGAATGTTTTGATTTAATTAACTAGGTATTACAGAAAAACTATTTTCAAAATGTTCTGATTTAATTAACTAGGTGTTACAGAAAAACTATTTTCAGAATGTTTTGATTTAATTAACTAAGTATTACAGAAAATAAACTATTTACAGAATGTTTTGATTTAATTAACTAGGTGTTACAGAAAAACTATTTTCAGAATGTTTTGATTTAATTAACTAGGTGTTACAGAAAATAAACTATTTACAGAATGTTTTGATTTAATTAACTAGGTGTTACAGAAAAACTATTTACAGAATGTTCTGATTTAATTAACTAGGTGTTACAGAAAAACTATTTTAAGAATGTTTTGATTTAATTAACTAGGTGTTACAGAAAAACTATTTTATAAAATGTTCTGATTTAATTAACTAGGTGTTACAGAAAAACTATTTTCAAAATGTTCTGATTTAATTAACTAGGTGTTACAGAAAAAACTATTTTCAGAATGTTTTGATTTAATTAACTAGGTGTTACAGAAAAACTATTTTCAGAATGTTTTGATTTAATTAACTAAGTATTACAGAAAATAAACTATTTACAGAATGTTTTGATTTAATTAACTAGGTGTTACAGAAAAACTATTTTATAAAATGTTCTGATTTAATTAACTAGGTGTTACAGAAAAACTATTTTCAAAATGTTCTGATTTAATTAACTAGGTGTTACAGAAAAACTATTTTCAGAATGTTTTGATTTAATTAACTAAGTATTACAGAAAAACTATTTTCAGAATGTTTTGATTTAATTAACTAGGTGTTACAGAAAAACTATTTACAGAATTTTCTGATTTAATTAACTAGGTGTTACAGAAAAACTATTTTCAGAATGTTTTGATTTAATTAACTAAGTATTACAGAAAAACTATTTTCAGAATGTTTTGATTTAATTAACTAAGTATTACAGAAAAACTATTTTCAAAATGTTCTGATTTAATTAACTAGGTATTACAGAAAAACTATTTTCAAAATGTTCTGATTTAATTAACTAGGTGTTACAGAAAAACTATTTTCAGAATGTTTTGTATTTAATTAACTAGGTGTTACAGAAAAACTATTTTCAGAATGTTTTGATTTAATTAACTAAGTATTACAGAAAATAAACTATTTACAGAATGTTTTGATTTAATTAACTAGGTATTACAGAAAAACTATTTTCAAAATGTTCTGATTTAATTAACTAGGTGTTACAGAAAAACTATTTTCAGAATGTTTTGATTTAATTAACTAAGTATTACAGAAAATAAACTATTTACAGAATGTTTTGATTTAATTAACTAGGTGTTACAGAAAAACTATTTACAGAATGTTCTAATTTAATTAACTAGGTGTTACAGAAAAACTATTTTCAGAATGTTTTGATTTAATTAACTAAGTATTACAGAAAAACTATTTTCAGAATGTTTTGATTTAATTAACTAAGTATTACAGAAAAACTATTTTCAGAATGTTTTGATTTAATTAACTAAGTATTACAGAAAATAAACTATTTACAGAATGTTTTGATTTAATTAACTAGGTGTTATAGAGAATATACCAACCTATGAAGATATACATGATGTGCATATTATAAAATATGATATCATTTCCAGCAACTAAAAAGGAAAAAAGGAAAAACCTACTCACTCTATTTGTTCTTCATTTGAATGTTGACAATAAGCAGAAAAAATCTGACGGTCAAGAAGTTGGGCAATCACATTCAACATGGGAAGTGAAACTCTACAAACAATAAAATAAAAATGACACAATTATGTTCAAATTTTTTTCTAGCGAATAAAAAGACAGAAAATGTTTTCATTTAAAATTCTCTGATTGAAGATTATGACGACTGATCTTTGAATCGTCGAAGACACACAAGCAGCAACAGCAACAATAATTTGAGTTATCTGCCTGCTGGTTTGCTAAGACAGAAAAATTTTATAGAAATTTATTTGTGATAAATTGACAAAAATTTCTAGAAAACCGATAGAAAGATAAGTTTCTAATTTGTGAAGAAATAGAATCAAATCTTCGAACAAAAATCATAAAAGTAAACTTACCTATCATTTTTCTGAAAGTTTCTCAAGACTTCAAGCAAAACACTAATAAAACGACTTTGTTTTGGGTCAGTGACAGCTGCAGATCTTAGATAAACGTCTAATGCAGAACTTGAATGTTGACTCTTAAAACGAGAGATTAAAAACAATACGTTGTCATTTAATTTAGAAAATGTTGTCAATATTACATCCAAATATCACAATATTTTTAGATTTGAAGACTGCAAATGTAAAGTGCCACTTACCAAAGACTTGGTTAATCCACCAATAGTAATGCAAAGACCCAATAAGATATTGTATGAATAGACATCAGAGCTCAGAAGTTGAGTAAACAATGGAAATATTTCTGACTGTATACCCCAACCAATGTCTTTCATTACATCTCTAAAAGAAAAACAAAATAAACATTGTACAGAAAAAATTTCAAAGATAATTTCTGCGTTAAAAAAGGGAGTAGTGAGTTAAAAGGAGTTTATAAAATGATTACAATAAAATCTCCCATATGAGATAAACTCATGGCCATCCCTACTACAGGCCAGGCAATCGTGCAACTGGGGTCTTTTACTGGGGGCCATGTGAATTTTCTTAAATATTCGATATAGAAGTTGCAAACAAAGGTAAAATTCCTCTGTGAGATTAGTTTGATGTTTGTATGTGTTTTACATACCAAATAATAAGAACCACAATGAGCTAATTGATAAATTTGACAATTATTGACAAATTCCTATAAATGAAGAGACAGGTAATTTTGAATGAACAAAGGCAAATGCATATTTCAATGAAGAATTTTTATTTCAATGTTAGATTTTTTTTTAGAGAATTTGTACTTATGTCAAAAGATCATTACTTGTATATTGTGGTTAAAAAGAAAAAAAGGATCCGCACCAGTTGATGATATAGTTTGCAACTTCTATATCGAATATTTAAGAAAATTCACATGGCCCCCAGTAAAAGACCCCAGTTGCACGATTGCCTGGCCTGTAGTAGGGATGGCCATGGATAAACTGCATCCATTTTAATTGTTTAAATTGTTAAAAACAACACTGTTATTCGACAGCAATGCATCCATTTTAATTGTTTATTTTTTAACATTCTTATTGGACAGCAATGTTGAAAATGTTGGAAGAATTTACAGAAAAAAAAGGCTACAATCCTTAAGCAAAGTTCACGGCGCAAAAATCATTACTTATTTCAAGTGTGCATGTGCAAGTGTAATGCACATGCGGCCCGTTGCATCTCTGCGCTGTTTTATATGGTAATATAAAAACAGTGCAGAGATACAACGGGCCGCATCGTCGGTGATGTAGTACGTCTGGATTTATTAAGAGTAACGGATATTTCAACATGATACTCCTTCACAGAGACAATCTGGCTGTTATTGATCAAATATCAACCTGCGACCCATAACAAGCTACAGAACATATCATTGTGGGAATTACTCCATCTCTCGTGTCTGAAACAACCATCTGCTTCAAGGAACAGGACTGTGGGGAGAATCCGGGCTCCTCTCCTACAACTGACCAGGGAGGCATCCTGTGTGCTGCATCTATCTCTCATTTCATTCTCGTCTGATGAACTTTTATGTGTTCTTGCATTCTCTTCCAGAAATATATTTTACTTTTGAATTTCCTGAACTGTCCTTAGTCGGAAACTTTAAATCAACCTTTTTATAAATCTCATTCCCTCTCCCCTCTCGAAATCTTCTGGGAGAAATTTTTCCTAAGTTTATTTGTAGCTCTTCAAGCTTTTCCCCTTGTGGAAGATACAATCTGAGGTGTAACCCAGGTCGCCTTATTTGCCGCTTTTCCAAGCTGCCAACTGTCTTTCAAATTAAATGTACACTGCAACACTGTACACTGGGAAAGATTTCTTTTGTCTATATTAACTGGATACCAGTTTCTATTAATGTGGTTACTTTCAAACAACCACTTCAAAGCACTTTGGATTAACTATTGTGACAAGAGTAGATTACAAGAGGAACTACTGTTACTTCTACTAGATATAATAATACTAATACTTTGCATATATCACTACTACTACTACTGCTGCTACTACTACTGCTGCTGCTGTTGACAATAGCACTTTTTGAATATTACTATCCAACACGTGTTATGACTCATCACACCATCTATTCAAGGACAAGTTTTTATATTCACACTTACTATGTATACAATTCACCTAATATATAGGAGTTAGTTTCAAATTATTTGTCATTAAGATATTGCTAAACTATTGAGAATTGCTCAGAAATATTTCAAATTTACCTCGGAAATAGTTTCAGCAGTTCTGCATGCTGAGGTATGTGAGGCACCACTGGACTGAAATGATAGACATAACATTTGTAATATGGAGTGGAAAGTTAACAATTACAACTAAAATATAAAACAATAACAGATCTGATTCATTTATATAAAAAAAAAAAGTAAAGAGGAAGAAATACATTTTTTATCCCACAGAAAGGGGTAGGTAGGTAGGTAAGTATTTGTATATAAAATAATTTCTAACAAACAACCAATCAAAATAAAGGTACATTATATCGACTTATACACAAGGTATTGATTGGATGAAATATTCAATACTCGATAAAACATTAAAAAAAAATTTTTATTCCATACACTTTCAAAAAGTAGTTCTTCATTTCAACAGCTTCACATAAATCCATCTCTTACTGTATTAAAACTCGAAAAATAATTGAACCAAAACCCGTCCCTACTCACTCGTGATGTACAAGTTCTACAAAAAGCTGAGCTGCTAATGACCTTGTGCGGTCGATCTTCTCACAGGCCTGTTGAGCAATACAACACATTATCTTCTTTACTCTGAAAGACAAAAGCATAAAAGTATCTTTCACATCAAGTTTTGCAATTCATTAAATCAGCTGAAAAATTAGAACATCTCATAAACCACCAATTTGTCTATGACAAATTATTTCTTACTCATACGTAATTTTAGTTCTGTGCAAATATTTCAATTTAAATATTTCAATTTAAATATTTCAATTTAAATATTTCATTAATTGATAGACAATAATACAATAATACAACAAACAAGATCCTCATCAAACAAGAATCACAGCTAAACAAAAAATCATAAAAGTCATAACCACATTTGAATAATGTCTGATTGCAAAGACATTTCCCTTTTTTACAAAATCAATATACAGTGGTGACGGTGGCTAAGTGGTTAGCGACACAGACTGAAAACCCAAGCATGCCAAGTTCGAATCCAATTCGTTCCACAGAAACACTTTCATCAAACTTACACCTGACCTTGTATCTAACCTCCTAGAAAGGGGGTAAATAAAATATACAATGGTACATTGCACAGCATAGAAGTGTAAGAAAAAAGTTAAATTGGCAAAACTTGCAGCAGTTCAGAAGTTAAAAATTGATTTTTAATAAATATATAGCCGATATATAAGATTCTACTTTTATATGTTACCAATGTCTGTATATTTCATACAAGATTTCTGTTGGTTTTCAGAATTGTGTTAAGTTTAGTTTATTTGCTCATTTTTTATTGTTATTTATTGGGTTTGTAGCTATTAGATATTTTAGTATAAGCCTACTCTCATTAAAAAGGACACTATGAGCTCCACCGTGATGTTCATTTTTTATGGTTATTTATTGTTATTATTTTGTTGGTATCCGTCATTCGCAATGACTATGAATCAGTGCCGTATTGAGATGCTGCTTGTGTGCATCTTTCTGTGTGACTGTAGAGACCAATTCTTGATTTGCATGGTCTACCACAGCCTTGACATACGAAGGCTGTTGTGTAATGTTTCACTTCGGCTTGTTGGTCTGCTTGTAGACTCGTTCTTTTCCTAGCTCTCTTTGCAGCGTTTTCATCATGGAGGGTCTTCTCACTGATGATCATTCCCTGACGTATCTGTTTCCTTCAGGCAAGTCTGTCAACTGCAGAGGCTTCCATTGTAATATATATATATATATATATATATATATATATATATATATATATATAAAATATATATATATATATATATATATATATATACACACACAAGTAGTTTGACTGCAATCTGACCTTTCTTTTAGAATTTTTTCCATTTTTTAGAAAAGTAACATTTTATATGAAATGTACGCACAAAAAATTAAACTCTTTCCGTGTTCCTTTTAACTTGCCTCCCCACGAGGGCATAGTTAGACACATGGTCGGTTTTTAATGTAGGGAAAATCCAGCTCCCAAAAAGAGGCACTCTCGATTAGAACAAAAATTTAAATTGCCTCAGTCTAGAAGGATTTCTCCTTCACTAAACGAAGACAGAAAGATGAAGTGTAGTATCAGAACAGATACTGCACCTTGCTCCTAGCCAAAAGGCCAAGGAAAGTCTTTGTGTTTTTATTACAAAGAAAATTTAACTAACAAAATTTCAACTGTAATTTTAAATAAAAAGTAATCAATAAAAAATTTTCTCATTTTTTAATGCTTCATCGAAACCTGTTTCTTTATTCATTTTTACAAATTAATCTGAACATAAAATGTAGTTCTTCCATACTTTTCTGATCAAGAACAAAAAAAAATACGGTGCTATTTTACTTATAGGCCGATCAAGTTAATTGTGTTCATGTAAAAGCATTATTTTGTACTTACTCAGTCATATTTTATCTCTCACGCCCCGAAAAAGAATTTTAAAATATCAAGCAGAACTTTAATTAGAACGATTTTTCCATTTCCATAAGGGTTATATGAAATGGCGAATCTGCGATTTTCGGAGTGGCCGGTTAGTGGCCGGTTAGCTAACTAAGGGCAGATAAGTGTCCCCTTGTCTATTCTACCGACCGCTCACAGCCCAAAATGTCGGCTCGGGCACAAATACAGGTTGAACATCGAAATGGAAAAATCGTTCTAATTAAAGTTCTGCTTGATATTTTAAAATTCTTTTTCGGGGCGTGAGAGATAAAATATGACTGAGTAAGTACAAAATAATGCTTTTACATGAACACAATTAACTTGATCGGCCTATAAGTAAAATAGCACCAAAAATACTTATACATTCTGGATGATACGATACAAAAATATTCAAGAAATATTGAAAAATATGAGCAATGTCAGATTAATTTTTTTTTTTTCAGATTTAAATATTATTTCTAAAAGAACAAAAAAATGTTATTTTAGCAATAAGTTAGGAATTTATTGATTTATCTCTGGAAATAAAGCAATCGTTTCATTCAATATTATGAAGTTTCATTCAATATTACGAATTATAAAAAGTTATTTGAAATTACCAAGGGAGAGAACTGAGTATTGTAAATCTTTAGTTATGTCCCTTTAGGTTTCAATTAAAAAATCTAACTCTTTTATTTATAAATATTCATGTTAAAAATTGATCTTTTTTACAAAGATTATCTCCCGCATCTAATCGAAATTCATGAAAAGAAACAGTAGATGAAAAAAATTCCATGTTTAGCAGCTCTAAAACACTTTAAAAAAACAGCTCAAATAATGTACAATTAAATCTTTTATACTATTTTATTCAGAGATGAGGTTATTTGTGCAATATATATATTATATTAGTTCCTACACTGAAGATTGCGTTAGCATGAAACATCGATGTCTGTAGGTATTAAAATAATTAATAAATATTTATTTATAAATATTATTGATTATCAGCCCCCTCCAACAAAGGCCGGGCACTCTTGAGTAACTTTAATAACAAGCAGTGCAAATAGCTACATGCACGATCCGAACGCTGTTCGTAGATCACTCAAAGCTGTTTGGTATCTAGCCGCCGACTCGCTATTTACATTTAAAATTCCTCTCTATTTACTAACTAATTGGCTTTGACCGATGGGATAAGACTCTCGATTACGAATCAGTGGCGATTTGTGATCGGGGTTCGCGCCCACCGACCGTTGAGAATTAGTTCCTACACTGAAGATTGCGTTAGCATGAAACATCGATGTCTGTAGGTATTAAAATAATTAATAAATATCTATTTATAAATATTATTGATATATATATATATATATATATATATATATAAGGCCACTATATATCCTGACGATAACAACAGGGATAAGAAAGTTTACATCGGCATTTCCGCGGGAAACTGGAAGCAGCGTTTCTATGACCACAAACACTCTTTTAATAACCCAGAACTTAAGAACAAAACGGAGTTAGTGAAACAATGTTGGCTATTAAAAAATAATAACCGGTCCCCAGTGGTCTCTTGGTCAATCCTATGTTATTCTGATGTTCCAAATGGATTTAGGCAAAGATGCAATTTGTGTTTGGAGGAAAAAATAAGAATCCTGAAATACGAACCGAGATGAACTAATGGCCAAATGCAGACATTTGAAAGCGTTTATTTTTTAAATTTTAATTAAAAAGCTAGGTCAAATAAATTACGTTAGACTGAAAAACAAAGATGGCTGCCAGTCGTTCGCCGACTGTCTACGAAGTCTGATGATTTTTTTTGGATTTTTTTTCCTTCCTTTCAATTAGGTAGAAAAGTAAATATCAAGTCGTTCGGGACAGTTATTTGTTAATTATTTGATTTTTTTGTTTTTTCACCCCAAAATACGAAAAACTTAGACAAATTTATGGGATGTCCACTTACGCCATCTTGAAAATGGAACTGTAATGCGATCAAATTGGGGGGACGAATTATTACAATGCAATAAAAACGCTTTAAAATACTTTAAAACACACGAAAAATAGGCAGGTAGGTAAAAAAGTAACTTTATTGCCTTTGGTAACAGTTACTTGTTGATAATCTTTTTTTTTCACCCATTTTTTTCTATTGGTTATTCTTGGCAATCACCACGATTTTTTCTCTGATCCTTTCAATATATAACCAGTTTTTAATGAGGAATTAATTATTATGCTTATACGAAATCAAATCTCAACATTGGAATATATCAAATAACACCATGACAATCGTCTTTTTGTTGTTTTTTTTTTTAAATTACCAAAATGTGAAAAGAAAGACGTGTCTTTGTTTTTCGGTAGATAAGGTTACAGCTAGATTAATTGTTGCTCAGAGGGAGGGGGGGGGGGGCAGTTTTTTTTGTTAGTACTTAACAATAAACATCTTTATTTAATAAGATTTGCAGAATAGAAAAAGAAAAACTTTAGCAGGAGTAAGGATTTACTTATATCGTATAGATAATTTACTTATATCGTATAGGTAATTTACTTATATCGTATAGGTAAGTTCTCACTCCCTGCTAAAATGGTCTGTGAACTCTTCTGCTCAACTCTAACTCATAGTAGTCAAACACACAAAAGCAAGTCAGCAAAAAGTCTACTACAATATATTTGGTACTTACAGATTGTCAGTTAAAAGTGACGGTTCAGCAGAAACAATTAAAGAAGTCACCGAGTACATCCCCTGCATACCTGCTTCTCGTACCCTACAAATAGAAGAAATAATAACACACAATGTATCGATGTAGATTGATTGAGTTTATTGGAGTAAGTAAAGTTTTTGAATAAATATTTAATCATTCGTTTCATTATTACGTCTCAAAATTTTTTAGATGAGGATTGGCAATTTGGATTATTTAGCTTACTGTTCTCATCTTGGATGTTATTCTCACGTTTCAGGTGTGTCTTGTTGAACTCGGAAATCTGTATGTAACAGAACCCTTTATTGAATCGATGGAGGTAGCTTGTTCTCGTTCGTCAGCCATAAGTAATTCGTAATTGTATTCTTAGTATCACCCATACTGAAGACCTGTGGCACAACGGATAAAAGTGCTAAGTAATAATCAGTTCTCAGCGACAGTCTTCTGGAGATTTAAGGTTCAATCCTTAGTAGAGGTGATAGTAAGAATGCAATTACAAATTACTTACGACTTCTACCCGGTCATGGCTGACGGAACAAGAGCAAGCTACCCCTATTTAAATTGTAAAAGAAGCTAAACATATATTAGATAGAAAACGGTCAAGCATTTTTTAACACTCCGATCCCCACTTTGTCCCAGTTGAAATGAACGGCTCTCCCCTTGAAGAAGCCCACTGTTTTGATAAGCTCCTGGGACTGACCTTCTTTTCAGACTTGAAATGGAAGACTTACATCAAATCTGTTGCTAAGACCGCTGGAAAAATGGTTGGATCATTCTACCGCTCCAGAATGTATCTCACGCCCGACGCCATCCTCTACCTGTAGCAGATGAAGTACTGCTGCCACATATGGGGAGGTGCCGCTCAGAGCACCCTTTTCTGCCTTGACAGAGTACAAAATAAACTTCGAAATCTAGTGGGGTGCCCTCCTCTCTTCCCTACAGTCACTCTCTCACAGAAGAGATGTTGCTAGTCTTTCTTTGCTCTACCGTTATTTTCATGGTAGGTACTCAACTGAGTTCAAATCTATGGCTTTCTCCCCCCTTGTAAAACATGTACAATAAGAACCTGCCTAGCTACTACCACTGTAAATGATTTCCCTTTCTCCCTCTGCATGCCCAAGACGAAACGAAACTTCGATGGGCAGAGCTTCTTTCCAAGAACTGCCCGTCTGTGAAACACAGTGCTACGAGCCTGCTTTCCTGCCGACTACAATATGGTCGTCTTCAAATCAACTGTAAACAAGTTCTTGTTGAACCGTCCCTGTAAATAATCAATTTCTGCCCTGCTACAACCATCCACCAGTCAAACTTTTAACCCTTATCCTCGAGTTTGTTGCTACTTTTGTGTTGTTATGTTGTGAGATTTGTTATTTTATTTTCTGTTGGGTTGTCTTTGGTGCATTTTTTTTTTTTTGTTGAGTCTCTCAAGATTTTATGGTGTCGTTTTGATACTGATGGTTGTTTCATCAGAATCTTCTTTGTCCATTCGGTTGAGTCTGCTGGATCATGGGATTTGTTTTGTTGTGTAATTTACTTGATGATGATGATGATGATGATGAAGTCGAAAACATACCCCCATTAACCCTAATACTAAGTCAAAGGTGGCGGTCGAGAATGCCAGAATTGGGATCAAAACCCTAAATTCGACTTCACCTCATTTTAATATAATGATGTAAAACTGTAGAAAAAGAGTGATTGAAAAATTCAAAATAACATTTGCCATGAGAATTTGATAATGCCAAGTGTTGTTTTATTCTTCTGAAAGGTTTGGTTTGGTTTACAGCATTTCAACCATCTATGGATTATTTAATGCCAAATAAAGGTGTCAAATATAATTCTATAGGTAGGATAATTATTTTATATTAAAAGATAAATTGCTCTCGAGATACATTGCTTAAAGACAATAATTATTTTGAAACGAAAAAACAAAGCACAAAATCTTAACATTCTCGTGAATGCTAAAATCTTGGCATTCTCGTGAACGCTAAATATCTTGGCATTCTCGTGAACGCTAAATATCTTGGCATTCTCGTAAACGCTAAATATCTTGGCATTCTCGTGAACGCTAAATATCTTGGCATTCTCGTGAACGCTAAATATCTTGGCATTCTCGTGAACGCTAAATATCTTGGCATTCTCGTGAATGCTAAATATCTTGGCATTCTCGTGAATGCTAAATATCTTGGCATTCTCATGAATGCTAAAAATCTTGGCATTCTCATGAATGCTAAAAATCTTGGCACTCTCATGAATGTTAAAAATCTTGGCATTCTCATGAATGCTAAAAATCTTGGCATTCTCATGAATGCTAAAAATCTTGGCATTCTCATGAATACTAAAAATGCCAAAATTCAATGACAAAAATTAGGTTTGCAGTCAGATAAAAAGAGAAGTCATTATTTTTTTGAGTTCAGAACAGATGAAACAATACTTTTTTGCAAACATACCAAGCTCCAATATCACCACGCCGTTTGTCCACCGTATAATCATCCATGGATGTTAAAAATATCTGATAGATCACATTCACATTGTCTGCACACAACACTTGACTGCTGCTACCATCTTTATCCACACCAACTGTCAAACACAGGCTAGAAAGATAAATGCGTAGGAAACATAAATAGAATCAACAAACTTCTAAAATGCTGTAAACTACTTTCATCTTCTTCTATCATATAAAGGGAAGTTGTCTGTGTGTATGTTCAGCTAAAACTACAGAACTACAGTACAAACACACACAAAGTTGGTATATTATTGATCAGCGTTGCCCGGAATAAATAATATCTAAAATTTAGAAAAAATTATTTATTCTTTGTCTCTAAACTGGCACAGATTTTTTCAGAGGGGTGTCAGTTTTCTAGGCATTTTCATGTACTAAAGTGAAGTAACTCTTATTTCTTAAGCAAGGAGTTACTTCCCTTATTATTCAAGGAATTGAAATAAAGGAGAGTTATCTATGTGTGTGTGTGTGTGTGTGTGTGTGTGTGTGTGTGTGTGTGTGTGTGTTTCTCCAGGGAGAGAAATGGGCTGGGCGAAGGAGAAGGAGGAGGCTGGGGAGAGGAAGGGAGAAATGAGAAAAAGATAGAGAGACAGACAGAGAGGGGTAAAGAAATAAAAATTTTAATAGAAATATGTTACACTCTTGCCCCGGGCAATACCGGGAAGCCCTGCTAGTACCTAATAATGAACAAAAGTGTTCATTAGTATTATGGAAAAATAAATTAAAAATTTAAAATACACTGGTTTTACTCAAATAACGTTTTAATATAGTTAGGTCTTTTTTTTCCATGTACATTTTTGGGATTTTTAATTTATTTTATTTTTTTCCTAAGTATAAAATCAATGGGTCTACATATGATTACTTCAGCACAACCTGAAATAAATAGAAACAAAAAAAAATAAAAACAACCTTTAACCTTTTTTTTCATTATCCCTTTTATTTTACAAATATTTGCAGTTTTTACCTAATATTTCCAGTGTTAAGTATCAATTAAATAAGTTGGTATCAGAAAATTCACTGAGAATCAAAGAAAATGTAACTGCTAACACTCACTGGTCATCTGCTGATAGTTAAATAGATATCAACAAAAGCTGACTGAAAGTGTGGTTAGTGACATTGTCACACGGAACTCAAACTTTTTGGATCATGTTTTAAAGGCATTAATTAAGTTTAGGTTTAAGCTTTCAAGCAATAAAATGTCTAGAAATTGGGGGAAAACATTCCATATATGATTTAATCAGGTTTCCAGAAAGCAATGTATAATTTTGAACAGCTGATACCAAAGTCAGTTTGATCTTCAGATTTATTTATATTTTTTCTAGAAGAAACTACTTAAAAGTTGACTTGGAGAAGAATATGTAATTTTAAAATGAAAAAGTAATATCTTATGGTCATTTTTATTTGATAAAATAATAGTGAATGTCAACCAAATAAATTCATCGAATTAACAAAATTCTGTAACAGAAGTTAAATACTTGTTTACAGAAATTATTTGAAAGTTTTCTGGGAAAAATGATTGAAAGAGCAAACTAATGTTTTGTTGGCAATAAAAAAAATGGCACATTTCAAAAGAGCTTCAAGAAAATCTATAAATGTTAAAAACACATGAAAAAATGCCATTAAAAGAAATTGGCAAATCGTTTGTATAAGAATGAGATGATCTGTGAATTTCATAAAGAATTTAAGTTATTTGGAATTTCTATATTTTGTAGAGTTTGTATTGGAAAAAATAAAGAAATTAAATGAAGTATTCTTTTCATTTGTTAAGGTTGTTAAGTAAATTATTGAATAACTCAGGTCTGCAAATCACTGTTCGTATTTTACATCCTACATTCTTTCACTTTTCGAAAAAGATGTTCTTAAAAAGGACATTTTAGATTATGGTTAAGATCAAGTATGTGATGAGAGAGCTGATGAGGATGCTGAAAAGGACTTTGCAGATTGTTTTGACAAATCGAAAGGATGTAGAGATAAGCGTGTGAAAGAAAAGTATTTATTGTAAGATAGATATGATGAAAAGGTAATTTCATTGATTAAAAAATATAGCTGATTGAAATAAAAATTTTGTGCATCTTACCTTGTAATTGCCTTAACTGCATCCCTGCGTGCCTCTGCCCACAATTGAGGATTATCCGATATCTGGGCAGCTGTACACAAAGCTGAGAGGATGTAGTCCAGTTTACCATCAACCATAAATTTGGGTAAAGTGCCCAATGCCAAAGCATGACTCATTCTGAAAAAAAATATATACGGATTGCTAATAAAATATATACGGATTGCTAATAAAATATATACGGATTGCTAATAAAATATATACGGATTGCTAATAAAATATATACGGATTGCTAATAAAATATATACGGATTGCTAATAAAAGAATACAGCAAATGTTTGAAATCGTTCAGTCAAAATGATACAATATCTTCATGTTTGGGGCAAAATCTATTTTGAGTACTAGTTTCTGGGATTTGTAAATACTGTTGCATAGCCCCCTTGCTTGGGCCGCGGCAGTTCTCGTTTTGTATACTTGTCCCGGAACGGGCCGTAGCAGTTCTCGTTTAATCACTCATCAGTTTTAACACCATAAATCATATAGTTTGCATACCTTTAAATTTCTCGCACTTTCAATCTTTCCTCGTCGCGTAGAGGGGTGCGTCGTCTAGTGATTGAATTCTTTCTTCTTTCTTCTGCCGTGAACCACGCTGCTGCAACAAAAGCTTCATGACCGACTCGATCGACAAACAATCTTTTAAACTTTCAATTCTTTTTATTACAGGCATTAGTTATCCATCGGCTTGGAGATATCCACTAACGTCGAGAGAGAGAGAGAGCAAATTACTGCTTTCGTAATTACTTATCAATTAAGTCCTTAACCATTCGTGGAGGGGGGGGGGGGGGGAAGAGATCTTTCGCCTGTATTTTCTTAGGGAATCAATTCCACTAATCATGTTGTGGACTACATCTTAAATCACGTCTCATAGGCTCGCCTCCAAAACCTAGACTGGCACAAACTGCTTCCCACGCAAAAGCCTGTGACGTCACAGAGCCCCTATGCGCAGGTGCATTCGTCACAGTCTGATTCCTTTGAACTCCTCGACCTAAAAGGTCTCATCAAAATGGTGGCCGTCACGTCTGTGAGCTCCAACCGTGAGAACAACCCTATTCCGCACCTGACTGTACGGGTCCACCCGCACTAAATCGCGCAAGCTAAACCAAACGATTTCCAACAGATACGTCCACCTCAAGATGCGTCCGTTTCCACAGGACCATTATCCAACAATACTTGCATCTTCATCTCGAGCAAGGCATAGATGGAGACATTTAAATATTGATACAGGAGTACCATTTATGTCTTACCTTGGAAGTGGAGGAAGAGGATAAAAAGATGAAAAAGAAGAAAGGACGAAACACAGATTTCAGAAAGAAATATTTTAAAATTCCACTGAAAAACATGAACTCATTATCAACAATTACAAAATAAAATTTTTTTCTTAATAATCTTAGTTTACATTTATTTTAGGGAGGAGAGATTGACAGTAAAACATTTCTAAAAATTCAGTTATGATAAATAAATAATTCAACAATAACAAAAATATATCAAAGTATCAATTGCAAAATTACCATAACTTTGTCAAATTCTGGTTATTTCCATTGTCAATTTCATCCAACTAAAAAGCTTTTTTGCACTTCCTTTTTTTTAAATTAAGTGTTGCATTAAACAAGTTTTAATCCACTAATTGCAAATATTGTGTAATTTACACACGTCCATTGGTTTATAAACGTTCAACAAGTAAATATGAAATGTACAAGCAGATACAAACGTGAAGGATAATAATATAATTTTGAATTATAAAAAGATGCAAAGTATTTTCTTTATTCCTCATTTTTGTAAATAGAAAGGTCATCTCTATTCGAAAATGGGATTTTTTTCTTTTCTTATACATATTGGTATTACTCTTCCCGAATGATGATTCCATCTTATGCCAATATTCCAAGTAGCTAAAAAATGGTTTGAATTGTGAAGGAACCAAGAGTGGGAGGAAAAGCTTCTTTACTCCCTCTCCCACTTCTTGCTTTCACCAATTCCTTTCTCTCACTTACTCCTCCTCCTCCTCTCTCTCTCTCTACTCCCTCTTTCTTTGGTACTCACCCTTTCCGCCTTTTTCAACTTCATCTTCATTTTATTCCTTAGGACCTGGTCTTGCTACTTGGGTTTGTTATACTAACTAGATGTACATTTGACCTGTGGGGTCACAAACACTATCACTTCTACTTTGTTATTTTTTTTATCAATTGATTTCATCCAAAAATTCATAAACTTTGACAGCATATCTGTTAAGGAATTCTTCTTGCATAACTAAAAAAATCATCCTCTTTACTTCTAGATTATGATCCTTTTTAATAGATGATCGAGAAACTATTATTTGCTATTATCTTGTTTACATGTTTACGATGTGTACAAACTATTATTTGCTATTATCTTGTTTACATGTTTACGACATGTACAAACTATTATTTGCTATTATCTTGTTTACATGTTTACGACGTGTACAAACTATTATTTGCTATTATCTGGTTTACATGTTTACGATGTGTACAAACTATTATTTGCTATTATCTTGTTTACATGTTTACAGTGTGTAAAAACTATTATTTGCTATTATCTGGTTTACATGTTTACGATGTGTACAAACTATTATTTGCTATTATCTTGTTTACATGTTTACGACGTGTACAAACTATTATTTGCTATTATCTGGTTTACATGTTTACGATGTGTACAAACTATTATTTCCTATTATCTGGTTTACATGTTTACGACGTGTACAAACTATTATTTGCTATTATCTTGTTTACATGTTTACAGTGTGTAAAAACTATTATTTGCTATTATCTGGTTTACATGTTTACGACGTGTACAAACTATTATTTGCTATTATCTTGTTTACATGTTTACAGTGTGTAAAAACTATTATTTGCTATTATCTGGTTTACATGTTTACGATGTGTACAAACTATTATTTGCTATTATCTTGTTTACATGTTTACGACATGTACAAACTATTATTTGCTATTATCTTGTTTACATGTTTACGACGTGTACAAACTATTATTTGCTATTATCTGGTTTACATGTTTACGACGTGTACAAACTATTATTTGCTATTATCTGGTTTACATGTTTACGATGTGTACAAACTATTATTTGCTATTATCTTGTTTACATGTTTACGACGTGTACAAACTATTATTTGCTATTATCTTGTTTACATGTTTACGATGTGTACAAACTATTATTTGCTATGATCTTGTTTACATGTTTACGACGTGTACAAACTATTATTTGCTATTATCTTGTTTACATGTTTACGACGTGTACAAACTATTATTTGCTATTATCTTGTTTACATGTTTACGATGTGTACTAACTATTATTTGCTATTATTTTGTTTACATGTTTACGACGTGTACAAACTATTATTTGCTATTATCTTGTTTACATGTTTACGATGTGTACTAACTATTATTTGCTATTATCTTGTTTACATGTTTACGACATGTACAAACTATTATTTGCTATTATCTTGTTTACATGTTTACGACGTGTACAAACTATTTTTTGCTATTATCTTGTTTACATGTTTACGATGTGTACAAACTATTATTTGCTATTATCTTGTTTACATGTTTACGACGTGCACAAACTATTATTTGCTATTATCTTGTTTACATGTTTACGACGTGTACTAACTATTATTTGCTATTATCTTGTTTACATGTTTACGACGTGCACAAACTATTATTTGCTATTATCTTGTTTACATGTTTACGACGTGTACAAACTATTATTTGCTATTATCTGGTTTACATGTTTACGATGTGTACAAACTATTATTTGCTATTATCTTGTTTACATGTTTACGACGTGCACAAACTATTATTTGCTATTATCTTGTTTACATGTTTACGACGTGTACTAACTATTATTTGCTATTATCTTGTTTACATGTTTACGACGTGCACAAACTATTATTTGCTATTATCTTGTTTACATGTTTACGACGTGTACAAACTATTATTTGCTATTATCTGGTTTACATGTTTACGATGTGTACAAACTATTATTTGCTATTATCTTGTTTACATGTTTACAGTGTGTAAAAACTATTATTTGCTATTATCTGGTTTACATGTTTACGATGTGTACAAACTATTATTTGCTATTATCTTGTTTACATGTTTACGATGTGTACAAACTATTATTTGCTATTATCTTGTTTACATGTTTACGACGTGCACAAACTATTATTTGCTATTATCTTGTTTACATGTTTACGACGTGTACTAACTATTATTTGCTATTATCTTGTTTACATGTTTACGACGTGCACAAACTATTATTTGCTATTATCTTGTTTACATGTTTACGACGTGTACAAACTATTATTTGCTATTATCTGGTTTACATGTTTACGATGTGTACAAACTATTATTTGCTATTATCTTGTTTACATGTTTACAGTGTGTAAAAACTATTATTTGCTATTATCTGGTTTACATGTTTACGATGTGTACAAACTATTATTTGCTATTATCTTGTTTACATGTTTACGACGTGTACAAACTATTATTTGCTATTATCTGGTTTACATGTTTACGACGTGTACAAACTATTATTTGCTATTATCTTGTTTACATGTTTACGATGTGTACAAACTATTATTTGCTATTATCTTGTTTACATGTTTACGACGTGTACAAACTATTATTTGCTATTATCTTGTTTACATGTTTACGATGTGTACAAACTATTATTTGCTATTATCTTGTTTACATGTTTACGACGTGTACAAACTATTATTTGCTATTATCTGGTTTACATGTTTACGATGTGTACAAACTATTATTTGCTATTATCTTGTTTACATGTTTACGACGTGTACAAACTATTATTTGCTATTATCTTGTTTACATGTTTACGACGTGTACAAACTATTATTTGCTATTATCTGGTTTACATGTTTACGATGTGTACAAACTATTATTTGCTATTATCTTGTTTACATGTTTACGACGTGTACAAACTATTATTTGCTATTATCTTGTTTACATGTTTACGACGTGTACAAACTATTATTTGCTATTATCTTGTTTACATGTTTACGACGTGTACAAACTATTATTTGCTATTATCTTGTTTACATGTTTACGACGTGTACAAACTATTATTTGCTATTATCTTGTTTACATGTTTACGACGTGCACAAACTATTATTTGCTATTATCTTGTTTACATGTTTACGACGTGTACAAACTATTATTTGCTATTATCTTGTTTACATGTTTACGATGTGTACAAACTATTATTTGCTATGATCTTGTTTACATGTTTACGACATGTACAAACTATTATTTGCTATTATCTTGTTTACATGTTTACAACGTGTACAAACTATTTTTTGCTATTATCTTGTTTACATGTTTACGATGTGTACAAACTATTATTTGCTATGATCTTGTTTACATGTTTACGACGTGTACTAACTATTATTTGCTATTATCTTGTTTACATGTTTACGACGTGTACTAACTATTATTTGCTATTATCTTGTTTACATGTTTACGACGTGTACAAACTATTATTTGCTATTATCTTGTTTACATGTTTACGACGTGCACAAACTATTATTTGCTATTATCTTGTTTACATGTTTACGACGTGCACAAACTATTATTTGCTATTATCTTGTTTACATGTTTACGACGTGTACAAACTATTATTTGCTATTATCTTGTTTACATGTTTACGACGTGTACAAACTATTATTTGCTATTATCTTGTTTACATGTTTACGATGTGTACAAACTATTATTTGCTATTATCTTGTTTACATGTTTACGATGTGTACAAACTATTATTTGCTATGATCTTGTTTACATGTTTACGACATGTACAAACTATTATTTGCTATTATCTTGTTTACATGTTTACGACGTGTACTAACTATTATTTGCTATTATCTTGTTTACATGTTTACGACGTGTACAAACTATTATTTGCTATTATCTTGTTTACATGTTTACGATGTGTACAAACTATTATTTGCTATTATCTTGTTTACATGTTTACGATGTGTACAAACTATTATTTGCTATGATCTTGTTTACATGTTTACGACATGTACAAACTATTATTTGCTATTATCTTGTTTACATGTTTACGATGTGTACAAACTATTATTTGCTATTATCTTGTTTACATGTTTACGACGTGTACAAACTATTATTTGCTATTATCTTGTTTACATGTTTACGATGTGTACAAACTATTATTTGCTATTATCTTGTTTACATGTTTACGATGTGTACTAACTATTATTTGCTATTATCTTGTTTACATGTTTACGACGTGCACAAACTATTATTTGCTATTATCTTGTTTACATGTTTACGACGTGTACTAACTATTATTTGCTATTATCTTGTTTACATGTTTACGACGTGCACAAACTATTATTTGCTATTATCTTGTTTACATGTTTACGACGTGTACAAACTATTATTTGCTATTATCTGGTTTACATGTTTACGATGTGTACAAACTATTATTTGCTATTATCTTGTTTACATGTTTACGACGTGCACAAACTATTATTTGCTATTATCTTGTTTACATGTTTACGACGTGTACTAACTATTATTTGCTATTATCTTGTTTACATGTTTACGACGTGCACAAACTATTATTTGCTATTATCTTGTTTACATGTTTACGACGTGTACAAACTATTATTTGCTATTATCTGGTTTACATGTTTACGATGTGTACAAACTATTATTTGCTATTATCTTGTTTACATGTTTACAGTGTGTAAAAACTATTATTTGCTATTATCTGGTTTACATGTTTACGATGTGTACAAACTATTATTTGCTATTATCTTGTTTACATGTTTACGATGTGTACAAACTATTATTTGCTATTATCTTGTTTACATGTTTACGACGTGCACAAACTATTATTTGCTATTATCTTGTTTACATGTTTACGACGTGTACTAACTATTATTTGCTATTATCTTGTTTACATGTTTACGACGTGCACAAACTATTATTTGCTATTATCTTGTTTACATGTTTACGACGTGTACAAACTATTATTTGCTATTATCTGGTTTACATGTTTACGATGTGTACAAACTATTATTTGCTATTATCTTGTTTACATGTTTACAGTGTGTAAAAACTATTATTTGCTATTATCTGGTTTACATGTTTACGATGTGTACAAACTATTATTTGCTATTATCTTGTTTACATGTTTACGACGTGTACAAACTATTATTTGCTATTATCTGGTTTACATGTTTACGACGTGTACAAACTATTATTTGCTATTATCTTGTTTACATGTTTACGATGTGTACAAACTATTATTTGCTATTATCTTGTTTACATGTTTACGACGTGTACAAACTATTATTTGCTATTATCTTGTTTACATGTTTACGATGTGTACAAACTATTATTTGCTATTATCTTGTTTACATGTTTACGACGTGTACAAACTATTATTTGCTATTATCTGGTTTACATGTTTACGATGTGTACAAACTATTATTTGCTATTATCTTGTTTACATGTTTACGACGTGTACAAACTATTATTTGCTATTATCTTGTTTACATGTTTACGACGTGTACAAACTATTATTTGCTATTATCTGGTTTACATGTTTACGATGTGTACAAACTATTATTTGCTATTATCTTGTTTACATGTTTACGACGTGTACAAACTATTATTTGCTATTATCTTGTTTACATGTTTACGACGTGTACAAACTATTATTTGCTATTATCTTGTTTACATGTTTACGACGTGTACAAACTATTATTTGCTATTATCTTGTTTACATGTTTACGACGTGTACAAACTATTATTTGCTATTATCTTGTTTACATGTTTACGACGTGCACAAACTATTATTTGCTATTATCTTGTTTACATGTTTACGACGTGTACAAACTATTATTTGCTATTATCTTGTTTACATGTTTACGATGTGTACAAACTATTATTTGCTATGATCTTGTTTACATGTTTACGACATGTACAAACTATTATTTGCTATTATCTTGTTTACATGTTTACAACGTGTACAAACTATTTTTTGCTATTATCTTGTTTACATGTTTACGATGTGTACAAACTATTATTTGCTATGATCTTGTTTACATGTTTACGACGTGTACTAACTATTATTTGCTATTATCTTGTTTACATGTTTACGACGTGTACTAACTATTATTTGCTATTATCTTGTTTACATGTTTACGACGTGTACAAACTATTATTTGCTATTATCTTGTTTACATGTTTACGACGTGCACAAACTATTATTTGCTATTATCTTGTTTACATGTTTACGACGTGCACAAACTATTATTTGCTATTATCTTGTTTACATGTTTACGACGTGTACAAACTATTATTTGCTATTATCTTGTTTACATGTTTACGACGTGTACAAACTATTATTTGCTATTATCTTGTTTACATGTTTACGATGTGTACAAACTATTATTTGCTATTATCTTGTTTACATGTTTACGATGTGTACAAACTATTATTTGCTATGATCTTGTTTACATGTTTACGACATGTACAAACTATTATTTGCTATTATCTTGTTTACATGTTTACGACGTGTACTAACTATTATTTGCTATTATCTTGTTTACATGTTTACGACGTGTACAAACTATTATTTGCTATTATCTTGTTTACATGTTTACGATGTGTACAAACTATTATTTGCTATTATCTTGTTTACATGTTTACGATGTGTACAAACTATTATTTGCTATGATCTTGTTTACATGTTTACGACATGTACAAACTATTATTTGCTATTATCTTGTTTACATGTTTACGATGTGTACAAACTATTATTTGCTATTATCTTGTTTACATGTTTACGACGTGTACAAACTATTATTTGCTATTATCTTGTTTACATGTTTACGATGTGTACAAACTATTATTTGCTATTATCTTGTTTACATGTTTACGACGTGTACTAACTATTATTTGCTATTATCTTGTTTACATGTTTACGACGTGTACAAACTATTATTTGCTATTATCTTGTTTACATGTTTACGACGTGTACAAACTATTATTTGCTATTATCTTGTTTACATGTTTACGACGTGTACAAACTATTATTTGCTATTATCTTGTTTACATGTTTACGACGTGTACAAACTATTATTTGCTATTATCTTGTTTACATGTTTACGACGTGTACAAACTATTATTTGCTATTATCTTGTTTACATGTTTACGATGTGTACTAACTATTATTTGCTATTATCTTGTTTACATGTTTACGACGTGTACAAACTATTATTTGCTATTATCTTGTTTACATGTTTACGATGTGTACTAACTATTATTTACTATTATCTTGTTTACATGTTTACGACGTGTACAAACTATTATTTGCTATTATCTTGTTTACATGTTTACGATGTGTACTAACTATTATTTGCTATTATCTTGTTTACATGTTTACGACGTGTACAAACTATTATTTGCTATTATCTTGTTTACATGTTTACGATGTGTACTAACTATTATTTGCTATTATCTTGTTTACATGTTTACGACGTGTACAAACTATTATTTGCTATTATCTTGTTTACATGTTTACGACGTGCACAAACTATTATTTGCTATTATCTTGTTTACATGTTTACGATGTGTACAAACTATTATTTGCTATTATCTTGTTTACATGTTTACGACATGTACAAACTATTATTTGCTATTATCTTGTTTACATGTTTACGACGTGCACAAACTATTATTTGCTATTATCTTGTTTACATGTTTACGATGTGTACAAACTATTATTTGCTATTATCTTGTTTACATGTTTACGATGTGTACAAACTATTATTTGCTATTATCTTGTTTACATGTTTACGACGTGCACAAACTATTATTTGCTATTATCTTGTTTACATGTTTACGATGTGTACAAACTATTATTTGCTATTATCTTGTTTACATGTTTACGACATGTACAAACTATTATTTGCTATTATCTTGTTTACATGTTTACGACGTGCACAAACTATTATTTGCTATTATCTTGTTTACATGTTTACGATGTGTACAAACTATTATTTGCTATTATCTTGTTTACATGTTTACGACGTGTACAAACTATTATTTGCTATTATCTTGTTTACATGTTTACGACGTGTACAAACTATTATTTGCTATTATCTTGTTTACATGTTTACGACGTGTACAAACTATTATTTGCTATTATCTTGTTTACATGTTTACGACGTGTACAAACTATTATTTGCTATTATCTTGTTTACATGTTTACGACGTGTACAAACTATTATTTGCTATTATCTTGTTTACATGTTTACGATGTGTACAAACTATTATTTGCTATTATCTTGTTTACATGTTTACGACGTGTACAAACTATTATTTGCTATTATCTTGTTTACATGTTTACAATGTGTACAAACTATTATTTGCTATTATCTTGTTTACATGTTTACGACGTGTACAAACTATTATTTGCTATTATCTTGTTTACATGTTTACGATGTGTACAAACTATTATTTGCTATTATCTTGTTTACATGTTTACGACGTGTACTAACTATTATTTGCTATTATCTTGTTTACATGTTTACGACGTGTATCAACTATTATTTGCTATGATCTTGTTTACATGTTTACGACGTGTACTAACTATTATTTGCTATTATCTTGTTTACATGTTTACGACATGTACAAACTATTATTTGCTAATATCTTGTTTACATGTTTACGACGTGTACTAACTATTATTTGCTATTATCTTGTTTACATGTTTACGACGTGTACAAACTATTATTTGCTATTATCTTGTTTACGACGTGTACCAACACACTATGTAAATTAGCTGTCACTCTTTCTCTAAATGCTCACAGACATTAAAAACTGTTAGAGAATGGTTGAATAAACATACAGTGAAAGAGAGCGAGAGAAATACATAAGTGAGAGATGTGTGACTTGTTCAGTTAATTACAATTTACGGTTAATTAGAAGAATTAAAATGGAATTCTTTTCAAACATAACTCAATCCCAGAACTGAGCATTTTAGCATGTATTTTGTGTCATTAAAGAATATGAGAAAAAATCCTTCAGAAAACAAAGGTTGATGAACTCAGCTTCAGTATAATACTGAATATCTATATAAATTAGTCCTGACTTACCGCCTAATGTCCCGATCACTACTCAATTCTTCAACACAATGTTTAAGCAAGGAATCTGAAAAAGAATAGATGCAAAATAAAATATGTTGTCTAGAAAAAAGGGAAAAAAAATGTGATTGTCAAAAAGAAGTGCCGATTAGAATCGGCTTTTCAACATTGTGCATTGCCTGTATTGAATTCCATAGATTGACTGTGAACCTAATAAACAACCTTACCTAGAGAGAAGATTGCCCTTACTTCCCCTCCTCCTCCTCCTCCTCCTCGTCATAAAGAAGAAAGAGCATTTTAACTAAAAATATTCAAAAATCAATTTTGGATATAAAAAGTGAATTGATCACATTGAAATCTTTTCCCATCTCTCAAGAATTACTTTATCACACAATTAGAGAAGAAAGTATAGCATAAAATGTTCAAGACTTTAATTGCAATGGCTTGAGAGTGGCCCCTCAATAAGAGCAGAACCATCTTCAACAAGAAACAAAACCCCCTAAGAACGGGTTAAACATCCATTTTGTTCTGTAAATGACGGAGGGAAAATATCTACATACACCCCAGACACATGACATGTAAAGCCTGTCTTTATACAAAATTACCTATAAAAAGAAAACATTTTTAAATGTTAGCATGAATAATAAATTAGTAAAGAATGACCTGTGAGGTAAGTCTATTCTGTCTTAGATTGACTGATTAAAAAAGTGTGATCCAAAGTAAGCATTGAATTACCAACAAAAACATTTAGACCTACTTAAATACAAATGCACAATAAATTGGCTATATATATATATATATATATATATATATATATATATATATATAAGCAAACATTGTTAAACATAACAAAATTTTACTGCTTGATTATATTTTATTTTTTTATTTTTCCAATAAATATTAACGGCTTAGATTATCAACTCTTAGGTACTGTTGCGATCAAAGCTACAATGGGAGAATGGAAAAAAAAGCTCACGAAAAAGCCGAAAGGAAAAAGTAGTGTTATCCAGACTTCGCATAGGTCACACAAGGATTACACATTCCTACTTACTTGAAGACAAAGAGCAACCAATATGCTTTGCATGCCAGACTACCTACACCATCAAGCATATTCTTATTGAATGCATTGATCTGGCCCCTAAAAGAGAAACTTTCTATAGAGCAGGTACAATGAAGGAACTGTTTAAAAAAAATAAAGTAGAGACAATACTGAACTTCTTAAAAGCTGTTGATCTATATAAAAAGATATAATTACCTAGAGACATATAAATCCAGCTTGATTTGGCATTAAATGAACTGAGAAAGGATGATATGCCGTTAAAAAAGAGAAAACCGTTTAACGAATGTTTTCAAAATACTTTTCTTTTTTTTTTTTCTTTTTTTTTTTAAAGAATTTTGTTTACTTTGCAAAGTATTTTAAAAAATACTACTTGATTTGGCATTACATGACCTGGAAAAGGTTGATATGCCGTAAAACAAAACAAACTTAGGTATAAAGGTATCAAGGGAGACCACTCAATCCCTGAAAGCAAGTTGAGGCAGTGCTGCCAGAAAAGATCAAACGTATCATTGCTCGATCTGAAGAAGGCCAATCTGCAGGTGCGAGTCGACAAAACTTTATGGCCGTTCCAGACAGTGGCATTTTGCGCCAAGAGATACTGCCTAAGTAGACTGGGTTTTCATGAAGATTATTGTAGGTGCTGTGTTATTCCAGGAGGATACCGTCGAAAAGGCGAGTTTAGACCATGTCAGGAATTCATTTTCTGAACTTGGTGTTGTGAAGAGCAGAACGAAGAGACGGGATAGAAAATGTCCGCTGTAAGCCACATTATTTTTGACCGAGGCAAAACGTTGATTATTTTCATTTAATTCAGTGAAATGTATCTTGAACGGCGCCATTCAAGTCAGAGTTTCAAACCTCTTTTACACTTAATTTGATATATAGATATAGAATATAAAAGATCTATCTTACCTCTCTTGTCCATGATGATGTTCCCTTTTTTGCCAATAAAATATTGAGTAAGGAATGCTGGCAAACAATCCAAAGCTGCTTCCTGGGAAAGAAAAAAAAAGATATGCGATAAATGTCCTTTGAATTATTTGTTTCAAATTTGAACATTTTTAAACGCCCAATGTTGATGAATTTCTTCAAGGAATCGGGGGAAAATATTGTGACAGTTAACTGCTGCAATTATTGAAAATGCAATTGCACAAATTAAAAACTTATCCTATTTAAAAAAAGAAATACTTTCATTATAAAATTAAATCGACCAGAATGCATTTTCTCGGTTTTAGTTATAGTTTTACAACAATTTGGTTATTTCAACATTCTATTTTAAAAAAATAAATAATTTAGTAACAAAAAAAAAAAAACGAATAAAAAAACGTCACAGTAAAAAAAAAATTTAAAGTGTTTATGCAATTGAAGGACGTACGACTGCTTTTATTGCAAAAAATGTTTCTCTTAAATAATAAAGATAAAGGCAGTGGAGATATAGCGAAACAAAGGTGAAAGTAAAAGGACTCCCGGGCAATGCTGGGTAGGTACAGCTAATATATATCTGTATGTGCATATGCGTGTGTTTATTTATATATATAAATCATTAACACCTTTTTTCAAATTTTTGTAAAGACTTCCTCGTAGGCATAGGATGAAGTGGGAAATGGAGCAGTTCTTTTTGTTTATAAAGTAGTGTGAAGGGAAGCCACAATGTTTCAAACTGGCCTAATGGCCGATTTGAATTGTTTAATTGGTGGTGATCATGGTCTAAGGCCTTTTGATAAATCGTTTTAAATATATATATATATATATATATATATATATATATATATATATATATATATAAATGTATATATTTTTTTTATAAAAAAAATATAAAATATAAAAATGGACATCTCCTTTTTTCAGCTAGCCAGGTTAAAAAATAATGAAAAATATTGATTAATTTTGTTGTTTTAATATTGTTATAAACTCTGTCCTTGAGGTATTTAGGATCCGTTGTGGACTCTACTATGGGTGAAATGCATGATGATTTTCGTTTTAATTTTGTGCTGATAATGAGACTTAATAAAAAATATCTGTGTCTCAGAAACGATTGTACACTAAAACTTTGATGTTGAATTTTTGGAACTTGTATACTTAATGATGAATATGTCCTAACTTTTTATATTTCTATGTTGTCATATGTGTGTATGTGTGTGTGTGTATTTTCTTTAGACTGATGGGGGATTATTAATTAAAATAAAATGCCTAAACAGGCATGATAAATCCTTACAAGAGTACACCATAGACAAATGACATGACTGCCTGGATGTGATCAACTTACCTGAACAATCAATTTATCTCTGCGCAAACATTCATATAGAAATTCTTGCCAAACATCTATTGGAAAAAATGTTAGAATTAAAAATGGTGCATTTTTCCTATTCTTTTGTTAAAGAATAGGATGTAGATCATGATAAGTAAAAACAAAATAACTTCAGAAATCGATTTTAAAAATATGAACAATTAATTTACCAATAATTGCTAGTTCTTGGAATGGTAATTTTGACAAAGAAACATTCTTGATGAAGTTGGCAACTGGAAAATAAAGAGGAAACAGAAACGATATTTGGAAATACAGACTAAAATTTTACAAATACAAATTAATTCTTCTTGGAACATTTATTCTTAGTTAATTTTCAAGAAAAATCTCTCTCTCTCTCTCTCTCTCTCTGTGTGTGTGTGTGTGTTTTTTTTTTTGTTTTTTTTTATATATATGGTACCCACATTTAAGGACTACATGAACTAGTCTGCTTCACTATAAATACCGGGAGCATATACCTTTCAGTGTTGGAACTACCCCAGTCTTCAGACTGGGTATTGATTTACTCCTCTCCAGGAGTTAGGCACAAGGCCAGTTTTTATCTTACTCCCACAAGGTAAGATGCGACCCAAGGTCGGGTAGAGAAAGTGGGACTTGAAAAGCCAGCGCCCGAGAGGTGAGCACTCTGGCCATTAAAAATTGCCTGGGCAGCCTCGTCGGCATTCCTCGGTAGGGGCGCCTCAGGCAGTAAGCAATAAACTTACTCCTCCCCAAAGAGGGGAGGCGAAGCCTGGGAGGGTGGACCTCCTAGAACTGCACAGGACAGACCCATAGACCGGCGTAAATCCAGCCCCGAAGGCCAAGACAATACCAGTCTATGGGGTGCAGTATCCATCGGAACAGATACTACACTTTGATCTTAGCCAAAAGGCCATGGATAACCCCTGTCGAAGATTGGTTCTCGACAGTCAGTTTGGCAGAGACTGGGCCACTTCGGTGGCCTTTTATCTGTCGGGCCGAGGGGTTGAGTCCTGAGTTGTCCTAGGAGGTGCACCCTCCCAGGCCTTGTCTCCCCTCTTTAGGGATAAGGGTAAGTTTATTGCTTACTGCCTGAGGCGCCCTGACCGGGGAATGCAGACGGGGCTGCCCTGGCTATTTTTGCTAGGCCAGAGTGCTCCTTCTTTAGGGACGCTGGCTTGACTCTCTTGCAACTTCCTACCTTGTGTCACATATTCCTGCGGTGGGAAAGAATTACATAGCTGGAACTACCCGAGTCTAATACTAGCAGTCAAGAAAGACGTTCAACCACTCTTGTTATATGTTTTATTATACTTTCTTCAATATACTTTGTTTCACTTAACCTCGAGTTCGTCTTTTTCTTTCCGAACCCTTTACGGAGCACAATAACAGGTGCCGAAGTATATGAAGAGATTTTCTTTAGAACCTTAAAAAGGATGTGGAGAAACCAATGGCAAATTTACCTGACAAACTCCAAAGTTCTAAATACAGGCTTTACCGACAGACCAAAAAAAAAAAAATTTCTCTAAGTTGGATTCTTTTTTAAACCAAAGTGGATTCCTTTATTTTTTTTTATTACGAAGAAAACAAATTATTTCTCTCAAAGAAAGTCAGCGATTGAATTATTTCTATTCCGGCACTGTGTTAATTTTTAACAAGAAAGGAATACATTATATTTGTTTTCTCTCTAAAAGTTTCGCCGCCGAAAAAAAAAAAAAATTAAAACCTTATTTTTACTGTTATCTAAAGTGCTACTGTTACGTGAAAAAACTTACTAAAAAAAAAAAGTGATTTGTTATACTTTTCTTTCTCTTTTTTACAACTAATATTACATTTGCAGCATAATATAAGAGAAAAAACTTCTAAAATCCATATTTTATAAAAACATTTAAAACATGGATGATTTTAAATCAACGATGACAGAACTCGTTAAATACCAAATTCAGCAGCGACAAAAAAAAAAACGAAAAAAATTTCAAAAGTTTCTACTGGAACAAAATCAGAAAATCGAAGACAGCAAGAACAAAATCAAAAAAACGAAGAAAGCCTAAAAAAAAATGTCGAATAGGGGTCAAAATACCAAGAACGAAAATACTTTTCTCAAAATGCTGTTTGGATTGCAATTGCCAATTTCACTTATTCCCCAGGCGAGGATAAAATTTTTGCTTCATATTTCAGGAGGTATGAGGATCTATACAAAATAGATTGTGAAAATTGGGCAGACTTTGAAAAAGTTTACCTACTGCTCCGAAAATTAGAGACTACCGAACATGCCAAATTCGTAGACTATATTTACCCCGAAAAACTAGCGACTTGATTTTTTCTGAAGCTGTTAAACTTTTAACAGAATTATTTAGCTCTAAGACTTACCTGTTCCACAAACGGTAGAAGTGCATGAACTTAAACAGAAAAGACAGTGAAGACTACGCGACTTTTGCATCAATCATTAATAAATACTGTAACGATTTCAAACTAGCTGAATTTAGTGCAGATAACTTTAAATGCTAAATATTCGTGCAAGGACTTGTATCAGCCAGAGACATAGAAATCAGACGTAGAGTCCCAAACAAGTTAGAAAGTGAGCCAAATTTAACATTACAGAAATTATCTTTGTAAATGTAAAACAAGATTCTAAAGATATTGAAAAGTCGGGCATTGATCACATAAGAAAGATACGTCAGAAATCACATTTCAACTCCTTCAAAAACAAGTCAAACCAAAATGAGACATTATTTTCACGCTCCTACAAAAACAATCCACCTCAATAAAAAACAGGAAAAATTACTGCTTAGTCCTTGTTTCTGCTGTGGATCCCTTCACTGGGTTATGGATTGTCCACACCATTTAAAAACCTGTCTAACTTGTAATTAAGTAGGACACAAGAGTTCACATTGCAGAACGAATACAGGAAATAAAAGTCGGGTCAAATCCACAAAAACAAACAAACAGGATGACATAAATATAAGAAAATATGTACAGGTAAAAATCCTGAATAAAAATGTCGAGTTACAACTAGACTCTGGTTCAGATGTGTCGATAATCAACCTGCATACATGGAAAAGGTTAGATACACTGACCATGTTAAAAACCAACAAAATAGCCAGAACGGTGACTGGAGAAAAAATTAAATTTGATGGTGAAATCATTACCAACGTTACTTTAAATGGAACTATCAAAAAATTGAAAATGCTCGTATTAAAAAACACCAACAATTTATTTGGTGCAGACTGGATGCAACAGTTCAATTTATGTGAATTACCAGTTAACACGTTTTGCCATAAAGTAGAAAATCTAACGATGGTGTCAGAGAAACTAAAGAAGGGCTTGATAAAAACTTTTCATAAAGTTTTTTCTGGAGGTCTAGGTCGATGTAAAAAGATGTCAGCAAAATTTGAACTGAAAGTAAACATTTAACCTGTATTTAAAAAAAAAAAAAAGAATGTGCCTTTCGCCTTGTTAAAAAAAATAAACGGGGAATTAAACGGATTAGTACACACTGGCATTGTATCTAAAGTGGAATATAGCCAATGGGAAGCATCCACTGTCTATGTAAAAAAATGATTTTAAGAAATCCGCGCGTGTACAGATTTTTCAACAGGACTAAATGCAGCACTCAAGAACTACCATTATCCACTTCCAAGCCCAAAAGTTTTTCCAAAACTAAATGGAGTCAAATTCTTCTCAAAAATCGATCTTAGCGATGCTTACTTCCAAATACCCATTGAAGAAGAAAGTTCTAAATTACTATGTATAAACACGCATTGCGGATTTTACAAGTTTGAAAGGCTTGCTTTCGGAGTCAATGTAGCGCCAGTGGTTTTCCAGCAAGTTTTGGATACTATGTTGGGTGAACTTGATTTTACAATTGCATACCTAGACAATATTTTGATAAATAGTAAAAATATGGAACGTGTGTTCACAAGGTGTTTTCATAAATCCAAAACTATGGCTTCAAAATTAAAGAAGAAAAATATGATTCAAGGGCAGATAACTGAAATCTTCTTAAAAAACAAGATGGAGGCTTACTGAACGAGTCGCTGTTATGATACGCAGAATGGAAAAATACTTGTAATTAAAGTTCTAGGGGATAATTTTTTCTACTTTTTCGTACAGTGAGTAAGAATATAATGCTTAATAAGTATATATTATTGTTTTTATATAAAAATAATTTTTTCATATGGCCACTAATCAGCATAAGCACCAAATTTTTGTTTAAATCGATCAAGAAGGTGAATGTGCCTTACCTGTCCATTGTAACATTTCTCCTCCCAACCCTCGAAACACCTGAGCCTGTTGCAACTATTTGAAATAATAAAAAATACAATTTGTCAAGTTTTAATCAAATCAAATTAAAAAGTTGTTTTTTTAAGAATAAGGAATAATCAAGCGACTTTTAAAGCAAAGTTTTAAGATTTCAAATTAACATTATATTTGAACATAAATATTGTTAATATAATTATTATTAATATTATTTTTGAAGTATATAATAGTAAAAAATAAATGGTATCATCTATATTATAATAATACACTAACGCAATTTCATGTTCGTTATCATCCCTCATCTCTTTTTTAAAAAATGGGATCACCGAAAATACAATGAAAAAAAAGTAATTTCATCTGATGTTGTTGTGTCGAACATGAAACTCAAACTAATATACACTTTCTTGGGATTCGGACTAGGATTTACTCTAGGGGTGGGCCATCCTATTTAAGATATCTCGATTTCATACCAATTTGAGGATATCTTAAGTAGGATAACCCCTGGAGTAAATGTGGTATTGTGGTGACTGAGATGATTCTAGTTAAGAGTAGGATAGACATTTTTTTATCATTTTTAACCAAGGATCACCAACGATCCCTATTTTCCCCACACTTTTGATGGCCTTGTGCCTAATTTGTTCTAAATGAAAATTTCTATATTTTGTGCAAATAAATAATTGAAAGTGTAGTATCTGTTCTGTTCAAATATGGTAGAATAATATCAGTTTGTCTGTGTTCACGCCGGACATCCACAGAATGGAAATGTGTTACAAACTCCATCGAGGGTTTTGGAGATAAATCCCCATAAGCAGATATATTCTGAAACTACATTAACCAGAGTACTTAGATAAGAAGGTCTCATCTTGAACAAAAGGTGGTATAATGATATTATGGGTTTTCCACTTCCGCTTGATATTAATAAAAAGGAACGACAACATTTTACTTTATTTTATTTAAAATTATAGAAATGTAAAAATAAAAATTGAAATGGTAATATGAGATTCAGAGCTTCTTATCTCATCAATTCTGTGTACATCCTTGGGCTTCACCCGCAAATTTGCATGTTATAAAATGAGTTTAAATGGAAAAACACAAGACCTAAAATGTAATGTTTCACTCAGCTGTTGTTTTTTCATTCGTCGGATTTATTTGATCCTTCTATTGTTATATTATAAAATGTAAAAGTAAGAATAAAAAAGGTAATCTGATATAATGGGCTGAACTGGACAGAAGGAAATAGAGTTCCTCATTCAATCCTCAAAACAGTCTAATATTCATTTACTTGGGGGTCACCATGAACCAAATTCGCAAACCAACACAAGAACTAGATCAAACAGTCAGCTGCTGATAACTTTTCTTTGCTTTCTTTCTATTATATTTAAGCAATTGCAAATGTTTCTCCATGAATTATAGAGTGAAAGTCGGTGGGAGAATAAAAAGTAACATGACAGAGAGAGAAACCTTTAAAATAAGGATGTACACTTTTTTTTTAAACTATTATATTTGTTTCGGAATTTTTGAAATGAGAGTTGATCATTTGTAGAATTTGGTATATTCGGACTACTGTTTCCATCTTGGGTGTTTTTATCACAACGTTTCGGCCGATGTAACCTCCGACCTTCTTCAGGTGTACTTTGTTGAACTTGGGAATCTGGATGGAATTTCGAACGGAACCCTTTATTAAATCCACGGGGGTAGCATGCTCTCATTCCATCTGCCATGACTGGGAAGAAGTCTTCAGTAATTCGCAATTCTTTTTATCGCCCGCACTGAGGATTGAACCTTCAACCTTTAGATGACTGTCACTTAAAACTGAATTTTACTTAGTAATATATCCACTGCACGACGGATCCTTGCAGTTGAAGGTTCAATCCTCAGTGTGGGCGATACAAAGTATTGCGAATTACTGAAGACTTCTTCCCAGTCATGGCAAATGGAACGAGAGCATGCTAGCCCCGTGGATTTAATACAGGGTTCCGTTTGAAATTCCATCCAGATTCCCGAGTTCGACAGAAAGATTCCCGATTTCGACAAAGTTACACCTGAAGAAGGTCGGAGGTTACATCGGCTGAAACGTTATGATAAAAACACCCAAGATGAGAACAGTAGTCCGAATATACCAAATTCTACTAATTATATTTATGAAGAAAGCAAGTGATGAATTTCCATGGGGACCTGTTAGTTAACTATCATTGTGTTTACCTGTTATGCATATTTTATGCATCTTGTAATCAAAAGATTACAAGAGTAACAGTAATAAAAAATATATTTTAATTATTTCTTAATTTCTTCAAACTGATGTGACTCAGTTGATGACAATGAAAAGAAAGATTGCAAGATGATTGATGTTTGTTTCTGTTTTATGTCTTAGTACAATTGTGAATTGTTACAAAGGTAAAGGATAAGCTCTAGATAGAGGCAATTGTTTTTGTTTTACGGCATATCAACCCTTTTGGGTTATTTAATGCAGACTCAGTTTATTTTGGTAAAAGGATTTTATGCTTGAAATTCATAATATCTTTAAACATTTAATAGATTCAATATTGTATATAGATCATTTGCAAATCAATTTCTTGTGTATGTGTAGATTTTGTGAATAAACAATTTTGTGTAGATTTTGTGAATAAACAATTTTGCGTAGATTTTGTGAATAAACAATTTTGTGTAGATTTTGTGAATAAACAATTTTGTGAATAAATAAAAATTTGTGTAGATTTTGTGAATAAATAAAAATTTGTGCAGATTTTGTGAATAAACAATTTTGTGTAGATTTTGTGAATCTGCAATTGATTAATTTTTTTTTAATCCATAGAACAATTGGATTTATAGATATTAGATTTTGGGGTATAAATCCACCTTCTTCAAAATGTTTTTCACTCTGATATCATTAAAGAATCTCTTCATAGTACCAACATTGTAGTATCTTTGTCACATGCGAACAAAATAATAAAGTGTTTCACTGTGCATGGGACATAACAAGTCGCATATCATGGTGGCTCCTTCTGCTCAAGCAGGAATCGGTGTGTGGTTTTTGTGTGGCCAATACAGAGTCAAGAGATGACAACCTCCTCCCTTCGTGACTTCTTTCAGCCCTGTCTCCATTCTCCTAGATCGAGTTGTATTGTAAACAATTTATTGGATGTGTTACTGTTTCATCTAAACTGCCATTTCTTGCGGACATGCATGGATATTTATCTTGACGTCTGTGTATGGAACTTTAAATATGTTGTTGAGGGGGCTCTTTTGAGGCAGTTTTGGCTGCTGTGTCAGCCTTATCATTTCCTCGGATTCCTATGTGACTTGGGATTCAACAAAACAATCTCTTTGGTGTCCAACAATGATGTTATTCTACATAATAGTTTAATGGTCAGTGTGTTATTCAATTTTCTATTTTTCAATGTCGTTAATACTGATAAGACATTAAAAAAAAATGATGAAATTTTTTTTTTCACTTTGCGAGATGATATCAAGTGTTAAATCTATGGCATCAGATTCTGCACTGAAAATAGATGTTTCTTTAGGAAGATGATGTTGGATAATTTGGTTTTCATATATAGTTGCACATCCTATTGTATCCTCGTCCTTAGAGATGTCTTTAAATATAGCGGTATATTTGGGATAAAAATCTACGATTTTATTTAGTTTTTCCTGGAAAATGAGAGGATACATGGTAGTGTTATTGAGTTTATTCAATTCCAGATCTACTGTTGGATGTTTTATTTCCCACAGTGTTTAGGGTTAGGGTATTGCCGGTTTAATGGTGTCATGTATATTATTAAGTGAGATGTTAATTATTAATTCTATTTGGAGGCCAATAGGTTTTATTGCATTTTCTTTTCTCTAGTACAGTTCTTTGTATTTTGGTTTGAATATGGTATCATATGCTGGGTTTAGTGGGCATAATTTTAGCTTTATATAATATTATAAGGCTAGTTTCTGTCTTCTCAGGGTTAGAGAAGCTTGATGTGCTTCTACATACAAACAATCCATTGGGGATGTTTGGAAAGCTCCCAGCGCCAGTCACAGTCCTTGATGATGAACAGTTTCTAATGTTTTTAAGTACAATTTTCAGGCTAATTTATAAATGAAGCATCCGTTCGGCCTTTTGGCTAAGATCAAAGTGTAGTATCTGTTCCGATGGATACTGCACGCCTGTCCTGTGCAGTTCTAGGAGGTCCACCCTCCCAGGCTTCGCCTCCCCTCTTTGGGGAGGAGTAAGTTTATTGCTTACTGTCTGAGGCGCCCCTACCGGGGAATGCCGACGGGGCTGCCCAGGCAATTTTTAAATGGCCAGAGTGCTCACCTCTCGAGCGCTGGCTTTTAACCCCACTTGCTCGACCCGAGCTTGGGTCACATCTTACTTGTGGGAGTAAGATAAAACTGGCCTTGTGCCTAACTCCGCGAGGAGTAAATAAACATCCGTTGTCCAGTTTAGATTGTACTAGTGTTCGGTATAGTTTTAATAATGTGTATTTGTCTGCATCCTAGTCAGTGTGCGCCAAGACTTTCATCAATTGGATGGCTTTATTGCATTTTATTCTTAATTGTTTTGTGGGGAGAATAAATGTTAATTTTGAGTCAAAGAAGATTCCAAGGAATTTGTGTTGCTGTAGCATGGATATTTCTATCCCTTCCAATTAAACTGGATCGCAGTGTATTTTCCGTAATTGGCAGAAGGTTTTATTTCAAGATATTTCAAAACCATTTTCAATTGTTCACTGATTTATTTTATTCAGGCATTGTTATAGTTGGTGTTCAATCATATCAATGTTTTTGGGTGCATAATTGATTAAAAAGTCATCAACATATAATGATCCTTCAATCCCAGGTTAGAGAATTTTTACAATGTTATTAATTTTTATATTGAATAAAGTAACGGACAGTGTATTTCCTTGTGTCACGCCTATTTCCTGTATCTTTGTGTCTGAAAGTGTGTTGCCTATCTGTGCTTCAAAATTTCTCTCCATTAAGAAATTACTTATGAATATAATTAATTTACCTTTCATTCAGAGTACTTTAAGTCTATTTTGATGCTATACTCCAGGTCGTCTCATATGCTTTTTCTAGATCAAAGAATATGGTGGTGAGGTGTTCTTTTTTGAATGAAAGCGTTGCGTATGAAAGATTTTATGCAAACTAATCGGTCAATAGTAGCGTTATCTTTTCGGTACCCAGATTGTGAATTTGTGATTTTTTTTTTTTTTCCAAATACCATTTCAGTCTGGTATTCACAAGTCTTTCCATGGTTTTGCAGACACAACTCGTCAGTGTAATGGGTCTGTAATTTATTGGGTCTGCAGAGGAGTTTTGATTTTTAGCTATGGGGATTATAATAGCCTGTTTCCATAGTTTAAAGAAGCTGCTTATTGTCCATATATCGTTATAGATGGACAGTAGGTATTCGCTTGAATTTTTGGGTAGGATTTTCAGGAATTCATAGTGGATTTCATCAAGACCGATGGCTGTGTTACTGGCTTTTGCTATGGAATCATTTAAATTTTTGTTTGGAAATTGATCTGTTCTTTTTCTTCTTTTTCTTTAAATTTCACTGCTAACCATGAATTTCCATTGCCTTTTCCATAGCCTTTTTCCTGATATTTTCTTTAGCGTGTCCCATACGTATCGATGTTTTTCTTTTATCTTCTTTAAATGTTCGTCGGGTTTGGGCCCTACAGTTCTTAAAGCTATTTAGGTTTTCTTTTGTTGGGTTGTTTTGAAATTTTCTTAGAGCTGCTCGGCATTGCCTTACAGCTTTCCTACATTCACCATCAAACCATTTACAGAGGGGGATGTATTGGGTTAGGGTTGCTATTGATATTAGGGTTATATAACTTATATATATATATATATATAACTTATATATATATATAGGCTTTGCTATTGATATTAATGTATTAGTAAAGTGTGTGGTAGGGTCTTTATTTTGGGCGTTTGACTCTTGGTTAATTTGTAATGGCATAGCTGCTTGAATTTTTTTTTTAATTTGTTTTTCTTTTAGGTTCTAACGCGCTGTTTGTACCTCAGTTTGAGGTGTAAGGATGTTTTCTAAGAAAATCGGAAAGTGGTCACTCATACATGTTTCGTTGTGGACTTTCCCGTTATAATCTAGGAATAGATTAGGATCATATATTGTTAAGTCTATTGTAGAATATGTACCTGTTCCTGAATCTAGATATGTGTTTACTTTGGTGTTGTTGTTGTTGTTGTACATTCATAATTGATATTTATTTAATATTGACTCGCTTATTTCCCCTCTTTTCTCAGAATTCTATTTTCCTCACATTTCATTATCGCTGTTGAAGTCTCACATTATAATGAAAGGCATTGGCGGTTGTTCAATTAATTCACTTATTTCTGATTCGTTTCCTTCTTCATTTGATGGTATATATTAGTGATGGGACGATTCCAATATTTTTCTCGATTCCTATACAATTTTCAATTTCGATTCCAATAACAAAAGCACCTGAAAGAACACAACCACAAGATAAATTTTTTATATGTAGTTTTGCCATGTTTTTCTTTTATCTTCTTTAAATGTTCGTCGGGTTTGGGCCCTACAGTTCTTAAAGCTATTTAGGTTTCTTTTTGTTGGGTTGTTTTGAAATTTTCTCAGAGCTGCTCGGCATTGCTTTACAGCTTTCCTACATTCACATTCAAACCATGGTTTACTTCGTTTTACAGACGTGGATGTTTTAGGCATTCTTTCCTTTGCTATTGATAATAATGTATTAGCAAAGTGTGTGGCAGAGTCTTCGTTTTGGTCGTTTGATTCTGGGGTCAATTTGTAATGGCATAGCTGCTTGAATTTTTCCCCAATTGGCTTTTTTGAGATTCTAACGTGGTGTTTGTATCTCAGTTTGAGGTCAAAGAATGATTTTCTAAAAAGATCGGGAAGTGGTCAGTTCCACGTGTGTCGTCGTTGACTTTCTAGTTATAATCTAGGAATAGATTAGGGTCACGGATTACTAAGTCTATTGAAATCGAATAATTTATATGAAATAATATTTAAGTAAACTAAAAGGATTTCTAAGTTTCATGTTTTAAACGTTGTTATTCAAAATTGCTGAATAGAATAACGTTTGAAAGTTGATTCAATTTAACAAGTAAAAAAAAAACTGAAAATGCAAAAAGATTTACCTTTGTAACAAGAGATAATAAATATTCCACAGTGTTTGCACCCAAAATGTCATCTATTGGCCTACAACGGGAAACGAAGAATGCAGATGATATTTCAACTTTTATTTGGAGACACAACAATCATCATCATCATCGTGTTTCTTCTACAGATGACAGATTATCGAAATAAGGAAATGGTAAATATCAATGAGATGAAGAATCTATTCAAATTATTTTTAGATTTTAAGGCAAGAAAGGTACACTCCAAGTGACCACACATGTAGGAGAAAGACATTCAATAAAGTAAAAGATTACCTATTATCCTGTCGACCTTTGGCTAGATCAGCCAGTCCAAGAGTGATTTCTCCAACAGCTAAAATAGCCCCTTGTTTTAGATATAAGTCCATACCGCAGGTCAGTGGTAACAGTTTCGGTAATACTGTATAGAGAAAGAGAAAGTTAATAATTTCATTTTTATTTTATTGACAATTTAATACATTATCAATATTTTTTGAACTAATAACCAAATATTACATTGTCTGTATAGATAAATAGATACTTGCAAAGATGAATGAATTCTGATATTAATATTTCCAAGAATATTAATTGCAACTTATCATACAAGTATGTAACATTTCATACTAGCATAGAACAATTAGTATTTGAATTGGAATAAATACATTGAAGACATTGCCAAGGCTGTTGCTAAGAAGGTGGGCTCCCTCTACCGTGCTAGTAAACTTCTCACACCTAACATTATCCTATATCTCTACAAAGCCACCATCCGCCCATGCATGGAGTATTGTTGCCACTAGTCTCTCCCTCTTAGACAAGGTCCAAAAAAGAGTCATCAACTTATTAGGTCCCTCACTATCCACCAAGCTCCAGCCCCTGTCCCATCGCTGCAATGTTGCATCCTTGTGCCTGTTTTACAAGTACTTTAATGGATTGTGCTCTGATGAACTTGCTGCTCTAGTGCCCCCTCGACGTAAATTCACTCGACCAACCCGACAATCGTCCAAATCCCATCCATTCACTGTGGAGGTCCCCAGATGCCGAAGAGCCTTCTACTCTAATAGCTTCTTTCCTCGTGCGGCAGGCCTCTGGAACTCCCTCCCTGTTCCCTGGACTGTACTGACATGCTGAAATTTAAAACTGATGTGGAGTAAGCTGGTACCCCTTCCTGAGGTTGGAGAATAAGATGCTCCAAGGGCATGAAAAAGAGGCAACTCTCGTCACGAGACGAGAGGAGATGTTATCCAAGTCACCGTTTGGACCGTGTACGACTCTCGATATATTCTATTATATGTTACCCGACCTTTTCCCAAAAGAGGTCTAGTCGACATCATAATAAAAACTAAAATCATCATAATAAAAACTAATATAAAGAGACATCTCGCTGCACAGCTCCCAACTTAGGATAACCCTCATAACTTACACCCTATCTCTCAGTAGCCCCTTACGTCTATAGTGGTGGCCTGCTTTGTTTGGGGTGAACTATATTAAAAAACAAAAAAATTTTTAATATCGGCTAGTTAGGATTTACAAGACGAAATAATACTATTAACATCCACATTGGGATAACTACTCAACATGAAATGATACTATTAACATCCACATTGGGATAACTACTCAACATGAAATGATACTATTAACATCCACATTGGGATACTTACTCAACATGAAATGATACTATTAACATCCACATTGGGATAACTACTCAACATGAAATGATACTATTAACATCCACATTGGGATAACTACTCAACATGAAATAATACTATTAACATCCACATTGGGATAACTACTCAACATGAAATGATACTATTAACATCCACATTGGGATAACTACTCAACATGAAATGATACTGATAACATCCACATTGGGATAACTACTCAACATGAAATGATACTATTAACATCCACATTGGGATAACTACTCAACATGAAATGATACTATTAACATCCACATTGGGATAACTACTCAACATGAAATGATACTATTAACATCCACATTGGGATAACTACTCAACATGAAATGATACTATTAACATCCATATTGGGATAACTACTCAACATGAAATGATACTATTAACATCCACATTGGGATAACTACTTAACATGAAATGATACTATTAACATCCACATTGGGATAACTACTCAACATGAAATGATACTATTAACATCCACATTGGGATAACTACTCAACATGAAATGATACTATTAACATCCATATTGGGATAACTACTTAACATGAAATGATACTATTAACATCCACATTGGGATAACTACTTAACATGAAATGATACTATTAACATCCACATTGGGATAACTACTCAACATGAAATGATACTGATAACATCCACATTGGGATAACTACTCAACATGAAATGATACTATTAACATCCACATTGGGATAACTACTCAACATGAAATGATACTATTAACATCCACATTGGGATAACTACTCAACATGAAATGATACTATTAACATCCACATTGGGATAACTACTTAACATGAAATGATACTATTAACATCCATATTGGGATAACTACTTAACATGAAATGATACTATTAACATCCACATTGGGATAACTACTTAACATGAAATGATACTATTAACATCCACATTGGGATAACTACTCAACATGAAATGATACTGATAACATCCACATTGGGATAACTACTCAACATGAAATGATACTATTAACATCCACATTGGGATAACTACTCAACATGAAATGATACTATTAACATCCACATTGGGATAACTACTCAACATGAAATGATACTATTAACATCCACATTGGGATAACTACTCAACATGAAATGATACTATTAACATCCACATTGGGATAACTACTCAACATGAAATGATACTATTAACATCCATATTGGGATAACTACTCAACATGAAATGATACTATTAACATCCACATTGGGATAACTACTCAACATGAAATGATACTATTAACATCCACATTGGGATAACTACTCAACATGAAATGATACTATTAACATCCACATTGGGATAACTACTTAACATGAAATGATACTATTAACATCCATATTGGGATAACTACTCAACATGAAATGATACTATTAACATCCACATTGGGATAACTACTCAACATGAAATGATACTATTAACATCCACATTGGGATAACTACTTAACATGAAATGATACTATTAACATCCACATTGGGATAACTACTCAACATGAAATGATACTATTAACATCCACATTGGGATAACTACTCAACATGAAATGATACTATTAACATCCACATTGGGATAACTACTCAACATGAAATGATACTATTAACATCCATATTGGGATAACTACTCAACATGAAATGATACTATTAACATCCACATTGGGATAACTACTTAACATGAAATGATACTATTAACATCTATATTGGGATAACTACTCAACATGAAATGATACTATTAACATCCATATTGGGATAACTACTCAACATGAAATGATACTATTAACATCCACATTGGGATAACTACTCAACACTGAATTGACTACATTTTCCCTTAGAATTATAAGATTCCAGGTTAACAATAACATTTATTAAATGTATTACACAGGATTGACATATATCATTGATAACAGTGGATTAAGTATCAGCATATGGATATAGCTGTATGTTCATCATGGCCATCTTAGACAATCTCCCACAATGCAATGCCAATAACATAACTCTGCTTAAGGCTAACAAAGAGTTGTATCTCTTTGTTAGGTTTTATATCAATAGTTAAAACTCTCAAAGATGTCTCCAAGTTAAGTCTCCCATGAAAGAAAACATGACCAGGAACTATTTGCATTCTATCACATGCACTTGTTGGAGAGAATGTCATGGTTAGCCATACTGTCACCTGAAGGTAAAGTCAGAGCTAGAGTTCAAGGAGAGACAACGTAATCAGACATGGCTGCTCACGTATGAAGGTAAAAAGGAGGTCATCAACTCTTATAGAATTAGATTAAAATAATAGAGAAAGAGCAATCACTGGAGTCAGTTTCAATGGAAAGAAGAAATGGCACAAAAAACGGAAATAGCTATGGTTTCTTGTTAAACAGAACAATACTGTAATTAATAAACTACTCAGGGACAAATACCAAATTTGGAAACAAGGTTTTAATTAATCAAGCACAGTCAATAGCGAGCAAAGGTTTTTGGCGGTTTTAAACTACTCAATCAGACAGTAAGAAACTGCGAGGCTGAAAATATATTATATCTCTTAAATTGGAGTTTATAGATATTTTAGAAAGCTGAAATATCGATGCATATTTTGAAAATAAAACCCAATAACAAGATATATATTGGCTGTTCTATTTTTTTTTTTTTTACAAGATTTTGAGATAACATCTCTTTTTCAAGTAAATTGAAAACAATTTTATGTTTCTTCTTTTCTCTCTATTTGTTGTTACTGGATATCCAATTTGGCATGTAGTTAAGAAAGTTGAATTTTTTCTTCAGTTTCATCCATTGTTATATAAAAATAGTTAAGGAAAAAAATTGTAATATAAACACATTTGTTTTTCTTTTAATTTAATAATTAAAAGAAAAAAATGTGTTTATATAACAATTTTTTTCCTTAACTATTTTTATACTATTTTTAAACTAAAAACATTTTATGCTAAGATAAGTAAGAACGAATAGCACTCCCATTTATTTGGTTTATTTGTTTAAAAGAAAGATTAGAAAAAGAAATCCTTTTTACGAACAAAAATACAAGTGCTGTCTTTGAGATCACTTGAACTGGTGGTAACGAGAAGGGAGATAATTCTCTATAAATTAGGAACATCAGTATAGTATGTCAAAGTCGTAATTCTATGTGTGTGTGTGTGTATGTGTGTGTACCCCCTTTACAAATACAAGTTTGTATGTTTTGGGAAACAGAGTTAATTCTAAATTAAATAGGAAAAAAAAGTATTGAAACACTTACAATTTCGGTTTCGTTTGTAAAAAGTCAGTCTTATTAATATTTTGTTAATTGAAAAAGTAAAAATGGATGACATAGCATTTTAGGTGACCATGTTAGAAAAGTCTGAAGGAAGCGTAATATGGAAAAGTCTCTGTTATAAAATATACCACCGGTGTAATGGGTGGCAGATGTGAATGTAAGTTCTCTTCCATCTTCCTCTATTAATGATTAATGAAAAACAAAATATCAAATAGGAATTTTTTTTAAATCGAGTGGAAATACAAATTTATGTTTAAAATGAATGACTAAACAAATTTGTTCATGTAGATTTTGTGTGTAAACTATTCTGGTCATTAAAATAGGAGGAAATCGCACTTTATTTTATATACAAGATTAGGTGACAATGCTTTTCTACAGACAACTGTAAAGCATTGATACAAGTTTGGTTTGGTTTACGGCATATCATCCTCTTATGGGTCATTTAATACTGAAACATTACTTTTTAATGTTTATGTATTTTAATATCATTTTTTTAAATGTTTACGTATATCGTTCTTTTTAAATGTTTATGTATTTTAATATCATTTTTTTAAATGTTTATGTATTTTAATATCATTTTTTAAAATGTTTATGTATTTTAATATTTTTTTAATGTTTATGTATTTTAATATCATTTTTTTAAATGTTTATATATTTTAATATAATTTTTTTTTAAATGTCTATGTATTTTAATATCATTTTTTAAAATGTTTATATATTTTAATATAATTTTTTTTAAATGTCTATGTATTTTAAGATTTTTTTAAATGTTTAATATCATTGAAAAGAGAAAAATGAAATGAAAAATTTATGATTAAATTTTTTTAATCAATCCAACTTCTTTGATGAAGTCTAAGATTTTGATCAGATTTGTGTCTTTAAACAGGTCCTTTAGATTTTTCGAGTTGTAATATTTCCTTCGGCTTTGTTGTAGATCCTGACAGTCTATTAATATATGTTTGACTTTCTGTAGCCTAAGGGCCACTCATCAATAGTTGGCCAAACCTTGTGTAATCTATTACTTTAGCATTTATCCCAAGATTCTTGCCATTTTTCTTTGATTATCCTGTTTATAGAAGGTCGAAGATCAGTGTATGGAATCCTAGTATTGGTAGGTTTCATGTTCAGCGATTCTTTTGCTGCTCTATCCACTTTTTCGTTTCCACAAATGCCGATATGACTCAGTATCCAGCATAATTTAATTTTACACTGTTTCTTGTAATAGAGGTGATCTTGTTTAAGATTGATACAAGATTTAACTTTTAAGAAAGATTAATTAAAAAAACATTCAACCATTTCCATCATTCAAATCCTCAATGGATTTCATTTTTAAGAAAGATTAATTAAAAAACATTCAACCATTTCCATCATTCAAATCCTCAATGGATTTCATTTTTAAGAAAGATTAATTAAAAAACATTCAACCATTTCCATCATTCAAATCCTCAATGGATTTCATTTTTAAGAAAGATTAATTAAAAAAATCATTCAACCATTTCCATCATTCAAATTCTCAATGGATTTCATTTTTAAGAAAGATTAATTAAAAAACATTCAACCATTTCCATCATTCAAATTCTCAATGGATTTCATTTTTAAGAAAGATTAATTAAAAAACATTCAACCATTTCCATCATTCAAATCCTCAATGGATTTCATTTTTAAGAAAGATTAATTAAAAAACATTCAACCATTTCCATCATTCAAATTCTCAATGGATTTCATTTTTAAGAAAGATTAATTAAAAACATTCAACCATTTCCATCATTCAAATCCTCAATGGATTTCATTTTTAAGAAAGATTAATTAAAAAACATTCAACCATTTCCATCATTCAAATTCTCAATGGATTTCATTTTTAAGAAAGATTAATTAAAAACATTCAACCATTTCCATCATTCAAATCCTCAATGGATTTCATTTTTAAGAAAGATTAATTAAAAAACATTCAACCATTTCCATCATTCAAATTCTCAATGGATTTCATTTTTAAGAAAGATTAATTAAAAACATTCAACCATTTCCATCATTCAAATCCTCAATGGATTTCATTTTTAAGAAAGATTAATTAAAAAACATTCAACCATTTCCATCATTCAAATTCTCAATGGATTTCATTTTTAAGAAAGATTAATTAAAAACATTCAACCATTTCCATCATTCAAATCCTCAATGGATTTCATTTTTAAGAAAGATTAATTAAAAAACATTCAACCATTTCCATCATTCAAATTCTCAATGGATTTCATTTTTAAGAAAGATTAATTAAAAACATTCAACCATTTCCATCATTCAAATTCTCAATGGATTTCATTTTTAAGAAAGATTAATTAAAAACATTCAACCATTTCCATCATTCAAATCCTCAATGGATTTCATTTTTAAGAAAGATTAATTAAAAAACATTCAACCATTTCCATCATTCAAATTCTCAATGGATTTCATTTTTAAGAAAGATTAATTAAAAACATTCAACCATTTCCATCATTCAAATCCTCAATGGATTTCATTTTTAAGAAAGATTAATTAAAAAACATTCAACCATTTCCATCATTCAAATTCTCAATGGATTTCATTTTTAAGAAAGATTAATTAAAAACATTCAACCATTTCCATCATTCAAATTCTCAATGGATTTCATTTTTAAGAAAGATTAATTAAAAACATTCAACCATTTCCATCATTCAAATCCTCAATGGATTTCATTTTTAAGAAAGATTAATTAAAAACATTCAACCATTTCCATCATTCAAATCCTCAATGGATTTCATTTTTAAGAAAGATTAATTAAAAAACATTCAACCATTTCCATCATTCAAATTCTCAATGGATTTCATTTTTAAGAAAGATTAATTAAAAACATTCAACCATTTCCATCATTCAAATCCTCAATGGATTTCATTTTTAAGAAAGATTAATTAAAAAACATTCAACCATTTCCATCATTCAAATTCTCAATGGATTTCATTTTTAAGAAAGATTAATTAAAAACATTCAACCATTTCCATCATTCAAATCCTCAATGGATTTCATTTTTAAGAAAGATTAATTAAAAAACATTCAACCATTTCCATCATTCAAATTCTCAATGGATTTCATTTTTAAGAAAGATTAATTAAAAACATTCAACCATTTCCATCATTCAAATCCTCAATGGATTTCATTTTTAAGAAAGATTAATTAAAAAACATTCAACCATTTCCATCATTCAAATTCTCAATGGATTTCATTTTTAAGAAAGATTAATTAAAAACATTCAACCATTTCCATCATTCAAATTCTCAATGGATTTCATTTTTAAGAAAGATTAATTAAAAAACATTCAACCATTTCCATCATTCAAATTCTCAATGGATTTCATTTTTAAGAAAGATTAATTAAAAACATTCAACCATTTCCATCATTCAAATCCTCAATGGATTTCATTTTTAAGAAAGATTAATTAAAAAACATTCAACCATTTCCATCATTCAAATTCTCAATGGATTTCATTTTTAAGAAAGATTAATTAAAAACATTCAACCATTTCCATCATTCAAATCCTCAATGGATTTCATTTTTAAGAAAGATTAATTAAAAAACATTCAACCATTTCCATCATTCAAATCCTCAATGGATTTCATTTTTAAGAAAGATTAATTAAAAAACATTCAACCATTTCCATCATTCAAATTCTCAATGGATTTCATTTTTAAGAAAGATTAATTAAAAACATTCAACCATTTCCATCATTCAAATTCTCAATGGATTTCATTTTTAAGAAAGATTAATTAAAAACATTCAACCATTTCCATCATTCAAATCCTCAATGGATTTCATTTTTAAGAAAGATTAATTAAAAAACATTCAACCATTTCCATCATTCAAATTCTCAATGGATTTCATTTTTAAGAAAGATTAATTAAAAACATTCAACCATTTCCATCATTCAAATTCTCAATGGATTTCATTTTTAAGAAAGATTAATTAAAAACATTCAACCATTTCCATCATTCAAATTCTCAATGGATTTCATTTTTAAGAAAGATTAATTAAAAACATTCAACCATTTCCATCATTCAAATCCTCAATGGATTTCATTTTTAAGAAAGATTAATTAAAAAACATTCAACCATTTCCATCATTCAAATTCTCAATGGATTTCATTTTTAAGAAAGATTAATTAAAAACATTCAACCATTTCCATCATTCAAATCCTCAATGGATTTCATTTTTAAGAAAGATTAATTAAAAACATTCAACCATTTCCATCATTCAAATCCTCAATGGATTTCATTTTTAAGAAAGATTAATTAAAAAACATTCAACAATTTCCATCATTCAAATTCTCAATGGGTTTCATTTTTAAGAAAGATTAATTAAAAACATTCAACCATTTCCATCATTCAAATTCTCAATGGATTTCATTTTTAAGAAAGATTAATTAAAAAACATTCAACAATTTCCATCATTCAAATTCTCAATGGGTTTCATTTTTAAGAAAGATTAATTAAAAACATTCAACCATTTCCATCATTCAAATTCTCAATGGATTTCATTTTTAAGAAAGATTAATTAAAAAACATTCAACAATTTCCATCATTCAAATTCTCAATGGGTTTCATTTTTAAGAAAGATTAATTAAAAACATTCAACCATTTCCATCATTCAAATTCTCAATGGATTTCATTTTTAAGAAAGATTAATTAAAAACATTCAACCATTTCCATCATTAAAATCCTCAATGGATTTCATTTTTAAGAAAGATTAATTAAAAACATTCAACCATTTCCATCATTCAAATCCTCAATGGATTTCATTTTTAAGAAAGATTAATTAAAAAACATTCAACAATTTCCATCATTCAAATTCTCAATGGGTTTCATTTTTAAGAAAGATTAATTAAAAACATTCAACCATTTCCATCATTCAAATCCTCAATGGATTTCATTTTTAAGAAAGATTAATTAAAAAACATTCAACAATTTCCATCATTCAAATTCTCAATGGATTTCATTTTTAAGAAAGATTAATTAAAAACATTCAACCATTTCCATCATTCAAATCCTCAATGGATTTCATTTTTAAGAAAGATTAATTAAAAAACATTCAACAATTTCCATCATTCAAATTCTCAATGGATTTCATTTTTAAGAAAGATTAATTAAAAACATTCAACCATTTCCATCATTCAAATCCTCAATGGATTTCATTTTTAAGAAAGATTAATTAAAAAACATTCAACAATTTCCATCATTCAAATTCTCAATGGGTTTCATTTTTAAGAAAGATTAATTAAAAACATTCAACCATTTCCATTATTCAAATCCTCAATGGATTTCATTTTTAAGAAAGATTAATTAAAAAACATTCAACAATTTCCATCATTCAAATTCTCAATGGATTTCATTTTTAAGAAAGATTAATTAAAAACATTCAACCATTTCCATCATTCAAATCCTCAATGGATTTCATTTTTAAGAAAGATTAATTAAAAAACATTCAACAATTTCCATCATTCAAATTCTCAATGGATTTCATTTTTAAGAAAGATTAATTAAAAACATTCAACCATTTCCATCATTCAAATTCTCAATGGATTTCATTTTTAAGAAAGATTAATTAAAAAACATTCAACAATTTCCATCATTCAAATTCTCAATGGGTTTCATTTTTAAGAAAGATTAATTAAAAACATTCAACCATTTCCATCATTCAAATTCTCAATGGATTTCATTTTTAAGAAAGATTAATTAAAAAACATTCAACAATTTCCATCATTCAAATTCTCAATGGGTTTCATTTTTAAGAAAGATTAATTAAAAACATTCAACCATTTCCATCATTCAAATTCTCAATGGATTTCATTTTTAAGAAAGATTAATTAAAAACATTCAACCATTTCCATCATTTAAATCTTCAATGGATTTCATTTTTAAGAAAGATTAATTAAAAAAAACATTCAACCATTTCCATCATTTAAATCTTCAATGGATTTCATTTTTAAGAAAGATTAATTAAAAAAAACATTCAACCATTTCCATCATTTAAATCTTCAATGGATTTCATTTTTAAGAAAGATTAATTAAAAAAAACATTCAACCATTTCCATCATTTAAATCTTCAATGGATTTCATTTTTAAGAAAGATTAATTAAAAACATTCAACCATTTCCATCATTCAAATCCTCAATGGATTTCATTTTTAAGAAAGATTAATTAAAAACATTCAACCATTTCCATCATTCAAATTCTCAATGGATTTCATTTTTAAGAAAGATTAATTAAAAAACATTCAACCATTTCCATCATTCAAATTCTCAATGGATTTCATTTTTAAGAAAGATTAATTAAAAACATTCAACCATTTCCATCATTCAAATCCTCAATGGATTTCATTTTTAAGAAAGATTAATTAAAAAACATTCAACCATTTCCATCATTCAAATTCTCAATGGATTTCATTTTTAAGAAAGATTAATTAAAAACATTCAACCATTTCCATCATTCAAATTCTCAATGGATTTCATTTTTAAGAAAGATTAATTAAAAAACATTCAACCATTTCCATCATTCAAATTCTCAATGGATTTCATTTTTAAGAAAGATTAATTAAAAACATTCAACCATTTCCATCATTCAAATCCTCAATGGATTTCATTTTTAAGAAAGATTAATTAAAAAACATTCAACCATTTCCATCATTCAAATTCTCAATGGATTTCATTTTTAAGAAAGATTAATTAAAAACATTCAACCATTTCCATCATTCAAATCCTCAATGGATTTCATTTTTAAGAAAGATTAATTAAAAAACATTCAACCATTTCCATCATTCAAATCCTCAATGGATTTCATTTTTAAGAAAGATTAATTAAAAAACATTCAACCATTTCCATCATTCAAATTCTCAATGGATTTCATTTTTAAGAAAGATTAATTAAAAACATTCAACCATTTCCATCATTCAAATTCTCAATGGATTTCATTTTTAAGAAAGATTAATTAAAAACATTCAACCATTTCCATCATTCAAATCCTCAATGGATTTCATTTTTAAGAAAGATTAATTAAAAAACATTCAACCATTTCCATCATTCAAATTCTCAATGGATTTCATTTTTAAGAAAGATTAATTAAAAACATTCAACCATTTCCATCATTCAAATTCTCAATGGATTTCATTTTTAAGAAAGATTAATTAAAAACATTCAACCATTTCCATCATTCAAATTCTCAATGGATTTCATTTTTAAGAAAGATTAATTAAAAACATTCAACCATTTCCATCATTCAAATCCTCAATGGATTTCATTTTTAAGAAAGATTAATTAAAAAACATTCAACCATTTCCATCATTCAAATTCTCAATGGATTTCATTTTTAAGAAAGATTAATTAAAAACATTCAACCATTTCCATCATTCAAATCCTCAATGGATTTCATTTTTAAGAAAGATTAATTAAAAACATTCAACCATTTCCATCATTCAAATCCTCAATGGATTTCATTTTTAAGAAAGATTAATTAAAAAACATTCAACAATTTCCATCATTCAAATTCTCAATGGGTTTCATTTTTAAGAAAGATTAATTAAAAACATTCAACCATTTCCATCATTCAAATTCTCAATGGATTTCATTTTTAAGAAAGATTAATTAAAAAACATTCAACAATTTCCATCATTCAAATTCTCAATGGGTTTCATTTTTAAGAAAGATTAATTAAAAACATTCAACCATTTCCATCATTCAAATTCTCAATGGATTTCATTTTTAAGAAAGATTAATTAAAAAACATTCAACAATTTCCATCATTCAAATTCTCAATGGGTTTCATTTTTAAGAAAGATTAATTAAAAACATTCAACCATTTCCATCATTCAAATTCTCAATGGATTTCATTTTTAAGAAAGATTAATTAAAAACATTCAACCATTTCCATCATTAAAATCCTCAATGGATTTCATTTTTAAGAAAGATTAATTAAAAACATTCAACCATTTCCATCATTCAAATCCTCAATGGATTTCATTTTTAAGAAAGATTAATTAAAAAACATTCAACAATTTCCATCATTCAAATTCTCAATGGGTTTCATTTTTAAGAAAGATTAATTAAAAACATTCAACCATTTCCATCATTCAAATCCTCAATGGATTTCATTTTTAAGAAAGATTAATTAAAAAACATTCAACAATTTCCATCATTCAAATTCTCAATGGATTTCATTTTTAAGAAAGATTAATTAAAAACATTCAACCATTTCCATCATTCAAATCCTCAATGGATTTCATTTTTAAGAAAGATTAATTAAAAAACATTCAACAATTTCCATCATTCAAATTCTCAATGGATTTCATTTTTAAGAAAGATTAATTAAAAACATTCAACCATTTCCATCATTCAAATCCTCAATGGATTTCATTTTTAAGAAAGATTAATTAAAAAACATTCAACAATTTCCATCATTCAAATTCTCAATGGGTTTCATTTTTAAGAAAGATTAATTAAAAACATTCAACCATTTCCATTATTCAAATCCTCAATGGATTTCATTTTTAAGAAAGATTAATTAAAAAACATTCAACAATTTCCATCATTCAAATTCTCAATGGATTTCATTTTTAAGAAAGATTAATTAAAAACATTCAACCATTTCCATCATTCAAATCCTCAATGGATTTCATTTTTAAGAAAGATTAATTAAAAAACATTCAACAATTTCCATCATTCAAATTCTCAATGGATTTCATTTTTAAGAAAGATTAATTAAAAACATTCAACCATTTCCATCATTCAAATCCTCAATGGATTTCATTTTTAAGAAAGATTAATTAAAAAACATTCAACCATTTCCATCATTCAAATCCTCAATGGATTTCATTTTTAAGAAAGATTAATTAAAAAACATTCAACAATTTCCATCATTCAAATTCTCAATGGGTTTCATTTTTAAGAAAGATTAATTAAAAACATTCAACCATTTCCATCATTCAAATTCTCAATGGATTTCATTTTTAAGAAAGATTAATTAAAAAACATTCAACAATTTCCATCATTCAAATTCTCAATGGGTTTCATTTTTAAGAAAGATTAATTAAAAACATTCAACCATTTCCATCATTCAAATTCTCAATGGATTTCATTTTTAAGAAAGATTAATTAAAAAACATTCAACAATTTCCATCATTCAAATTCTCAATGGGTTTCATTTTTAAGAAAGATTAATTAAAAACATTCAACCATTTCCATCATTCAAATTCTCAATGGATTTCATTTTTAAGAAAGATTAATTAAAAACATTCAACCATTTCCATCATTAAAATCCTCAATGGATTTCATTTTTAAGAAAGATTAATTAAAAACATTCAACCATTTCCATCATTCAAATCCTCAATGGATTTCATTTTTAAGAAAGATTAATTAAAAAACATTCAACAATTTCCATCATTCAAATTCTCAATGGGTTTCATTTTTAAGAAAGATTAATTAAAAACATTCAACCATTTCCATCATTCAAATCCTCAATGGATTTCATTTTTAAGAAAGATTAATTAAAAAACATTCAACAATTTCCATCATTCAAATTCTCAATGGATTTCATTTTTAAGAAAGATTAATTAAAAACATTCAACCATTTCCATCATTCAAATCCTCAATGGATTTCATTTTTAAGAAAGATTAATTAAAAAACATTCAACAATTTCCATCATTCAAATTCTCAATGGATTTCATTTTTAAGAAAGATTAATTAAAAACATTCAACCATTTCCATCATTCAAATCCTCAATGGATTTCATTTTTAAGAAAGATTAATTAAAAAACATTCAACAATTTCCATCATTCAAATTCTCAATGGGTTTCATTTTTAAGAAAGATTAATTAAAAACATTCAACCATTTCCATTATTCAAATCCTCAATGGATTTCATTTTTAAGAAAGATTAATTAAAAAACATTCAACAATTTCCATCATTCAAATTCTCAATGGATTTCATTTTTAAGAAAGATTAATTAAAAACATTCAACCATTTCCATCATTCAAATCCTCAATGGATTTCATTTTTAAGAAAGATTAATTAAAAAACATTCAACAATTTCCATCATTCAAATTCTCAATGGATTTCATTTTTAAGAAAGATTAATTAAAAACATTCAACCATTTCCATCATTCAAATTCTCAATGGATTTCATTTTTAAGAAAGATTAATTAAAAAACATTCAACAATTTCCATCATTCAAATTCTCAATGGGTTTCATTTTTAAGAAAGATTAATTAAAAACATTCAACCATTTCCATCATTCAAATTCTCAATGGATTTCATTTTTAAGAAAGATTAATTAAAAAACATTCAACAATTTCCATCATTCAAATTCTCAATGGGTTTCATTTTTAAGAAAGATTAATTAAAAACATTCAACCATTTCCATCATTCAAATTCTCAATGGATTTCATTTTTAAGAAAGATTAATTAAAAACATTCAACCATTTCCATCATTTAAATCTTCAATGGATTTCATTTTTAAGAAAGATTAATTAAAAAAAACATTCAACCATTTCCATCATTTAAATCTTCAATGGATTTCATTTTTAAGAAAGATTAATTAAAAAAAACATTCAACCATTTCCATCATTTAAATCTTCAATGGATTTCATTTTTAAGAAAGATTAATTAAAAAAAACATTCAACCATTTCCATCATTTAAATCTTCAATGGATTTCATTTTTAAGAAAGATTAATTAAAAACATTCAACCATTTCCATCATTCAAATCCTCAATGGATTTCATTTTTAAGAAAGATTAATTAAAAAACATTCAACCATTTCCATCATTTAAATCTTCAATGGATTTCATTTTTAAGAAAGATTAATTAAAAAAAACATTCAACCATTTCCATCATTTAAATCTTCAATGGATTTCATTTTTAAGAAAGATTAATTAAAAAAAACATTCAACCATTTCCATCATTTAAATCTTCAATGGATTTCATTTTTAAGAAAGATTAATTAAAAACATTCAACCATTTCCATCATTCAAATCCTCAATGGATTTCATTTTTAAGAAAGATTAATTAAAAAACATTCAACCATTTCCATCATTTAAATCTTCAATGGATTTCATTTTTAAGAAAGATTAATTAAAAAAAACATTCAACCATTTCCATCATTTAAATCTTCAATGGATTTCATTTTTAAGAAAGATTAATTAAAAAAAACATTCAACCATTTCCATCATTTAAATCTTCAATGGATTTCATTTTTAAGAAAGATTAATTAAAAAAAACATTCAACCATTTCCATCATTTAAATCTTCAATAGATTTCATTTTTAAGAAAGATTAATTAAAAAAAACATTCAACCATTTCCATCATTTAAATCTTCAATGGATGATCTAAGATCAACAAGTGAGAATAAAAATTGACTTATTTTCAATTTTTATTTTTAATAGCGAAAATGTTTGATGATTAGTGTTGCATAGCGAGGTTTGTATTTGAGTGGAAAAGTTTCAGTGACGACACTTTTAAGGGTCAGAGATAAGAGGTGACGGAAGTCACAACACCATGTCATTTCCGGGCGAAGAGTTTCACTCTCTTTGGCTGGCAAAACTTCAAGCAGAAAAGATGTGTCAATCTGTCTGTTTTTCTCTCTCCCTCGCGTGTATACAAGTAACCTGTCTCTCTGATGTTTTTCTGTGACTTTTTGTCTTTAAATAAACCTTTTTATAAACATTAACGTTAGAGTGGGTTTATCAGCGTCTGACGAAAAGAACCCGACGGTTCACGACGACACAGATGTATAACAGCTGATGCACCCATCAGTAAGTGAAAGTGTAATATTAGGTTTGAATAGAAAATAAAAAATCATTTTTTATGGTTCATAAGTCATGTTTATACAACTATCTTTCTTACCAACATGGCACATATAGTCCGGTGCTGTAGGGACGAGTCGGTTCAGTGCTTTTGCACTCAGTTCTCGGATGGTACTGGAATTGAAATAAGATCCTTCATTAGAACATAGTTTACAGATCCTTTTTGGTATAAAATGCTCAGAGTCAATTTCTATTCATTATGTTTTTCAAATAAACAAATTTTAACAAATACAAACAAATACAAATAAACAGGTCCAAAAAAACAAAATCTACCCATGTTGTACTTAATCCATGGTTTTTCAAAAAAAATTACAAATGAGTATATGTTTAATCCAATTTAAAACATAAAAATAACTTAAAATACAGCAAAAGCTGAAAATTAAATATAAATAGAAAATTAGTCCACTTTTTACACAAGGAAAATTCAGAGTATTTCTTCATAATTATTTATTATCCTTTAGTGTTTTTGCTTGAATAAGTTGCAACACATAATTCATAACTTCTATTATCACCATTTGATTGAAAATAAATTAATATATTCAGAATACGGTAATGATGTAATAACAGTATTTATTTTGAAAAACATTTGTCTACTTAAATAGTCAATGTAGAGAGGTGTAAATACTTACATATCCCAATGTCCAACTTTTAGATCAAGTAAATGATCAATCAGTGCATGTGTGTATTCTGAATATTGAGCAATAAATACACTGAAAAAGAATAATGATAAAAAGAATAATAAAAAGACTAATAATAAAAAGACTAATAATAAAAAGAATAATAATAATGATAATAAAAAGAATAATAATAAGACTAATAATAACAATTAAAAGAATAATAATAAAAAGAATAATAATAAAAAGAATAATAAAAAGAATAATAATAAAAATAATAATAATAATAATAAAAAGAATAATAATAAAAAGACTAATAATAAGACTAATAATAATAAAAAGAATAACAATTAAAAGAATAATAATAAAAAGAATAATAATAAAAATAATAATAAAAAGAATAAAAAGAATAATAATAAAAATAATAATAATAATAATAATAATAAAAAGAATAAAAATAATTAAAAAAATAATAATAATAATAAAAAGAATAATAATAAAAAGAATAATAATAAAAAGAATAATAATAAAAAGAATAATAATAATAAAAAGAATAATAATAATAAAAAGAATAATAATAATAAAAAGAATAATAATAAAAGGAATAATAATAAAAGGAATAATAATAAAATGAATAATAATAAAAAGAATAATAATAATAAAAAGAATAATAATAATAAAAAGAATAATAATAATAATAATAATAATAAAAAGAATAATAATAATAATAAAAAGAATAATAATAAAAAGAATAATAATAAAAAGAATAATAATAAAAAGAAAAATAATTTAAAAAATAATAATAAAAAGAATAATAATAAAAAGAATAATAGTGCTATCAGGATAAACATTTATTCATATTTTACTAGGAAAAATATTTTCAAATTATAAATTCCCTGAATATTATAAATATATGCTTTACAAATATTTTCAGTAATAGTTACTTTTATAATATACAGACCAAACATAAATTGCAATTCATATCACAGGAAATGTTGAAAAAGAGAAAATTTAATGAATGCATCTTTCATTATAAATTAATGGCTTACTATATAGAATAATCTAGGGAAACCTAAAGATATCCTGTATCAAACATTTTAAATCAAAACTTCCTTTAAGTAATTACTTAAATATATTAAAGTGAAATATTTTGAAAATCAAACAATCGTGCAATTTTAAATGAAAAATTCATTTATTTAATTTTTTTTTTTTTTTCGCGAATTTTCATTGTAAAAACAACCTTGTCAAGCGAGACTGTCTTATAGCGTTTCTTTTTTCTTCTTTTCTTCCTCCTCATATTGGTGGTATTAACCCTGAGGGGTCGAAAATGCGTCAGGCTCTTACGACGTTATGTTTTTAGTCCTGTCGATGTTTATACACTGATTGGCGCTTTTTTTTAAGTAATGAAAGGAAATCAACGAAAATAAAAAATAAAAATTTTTAATTAAAAAAAAAAATTTTTTTTTAAATTAAATAAATGAATTTTTCATTTAAAATTGCACGATTGTTTGATTTTCAAAATATTTCACTTTAATACATTATAATCCATGCTTCTAAGATATTGATTTCCTTTCCTTTACTTACTTAAATATATTTTAATCAAGATGATATGTGCCTCAAACCCAGATATCAAAATTTCAAATAGTTTGCATCACTAAATGTCAGGCAAAAAATCTTTTAATAGACAAAATAACAAATATTAAAGTACCATAAAAAGAGATTGACCTGTTCTGAAAAAGCTTATCATTCAAAATGTTTAACCCCCCCCCCCTCCATGACTAACCTGATTTCAAAATAACAGCGTTGTCGATTTCCAACTGTGAAGTAGTCGGCAGTAGTGACAATATCAATGCCATGAGGAAAAGTACCCTAATACAGAAAAGAAAATGCAATTGGATTTGAAAAAATACAAAGATATTAATTAAAAACAGAAAAATGATTACATAAATATTATACACAAAAATACATGTATTATTAATATTTTAAAAATTAAAAATGGACTTAGTTTATTTCATGAAATACCAAATTATTTTTCACAAAATTCAACAAATAAACTTAACCAGATCAATAAGATTAACCAGATTATGTAACTTGTTTTAAAACTCGGGGGGAAAATTTCCAGAAAATGTTCAAATTAACTTAAAGTTAGAAAAGCTGTTTAATTTCCAGAAAATGTTCAAATTAACTTAAAGTTAGAAAAGCTGTTTAATTTCCAGAAAATGTTCAAATTAACTTAAAGTTAGAAAAGCTGTTTAATTTCCAGAAAATGTTCAAATTAACTTAAAGTTAGAAAAGCTGTTTAATTTCCAGAAAATGTTCAAATTAACTTAAAGTTAGAAAAGCTGTTTAATTTCCAGAAAATGTTCAAATTAACTTAAAGTTAGAAAAGCTGTTTAATTTCCAGAAAATGTTCAAATTAACTTAAAGTTAGAAAAGCTGTTTAATTTCCAGAAAATGTTCAAATTAACTTAAAGTTAGAAAAGCTGTTTTCAAATATTCTTCAAATGTTCAAATTAACTTAAAGTTAGAAAAGCTGTTTTCAAATATTCTTCAAATGTTCAAATTAACTTAAAGTTAGAAAAGCTGTTTTCAAATATTCTTCAAATGTTCAAATTAACTTAAAGTTAGAAAAGCTGTTGTTCAAATATTCTTCAAATGTTCAAATTAACTTAAAGTTAGAAAAGCTGTTGTTCAAATATTCTTCAAATGTTCAAATTAACTTAAAGTTAGAAAAGCTGTTGTTCAAATATTCTTCAAATGTTCAAATTAACTTAAAGTTAGAAAAGCTGTTGTTCAAATATTCTTCAAATGTTCAAATTAACTTAAAGTTAGAAAAGCTGTTTTCAAATATTCTTCAAATGTTCAAATTAACTTAAAGTTAGAAAAGCTGTTGTTCAAATATTCTTCAAATGTTCAAATTAACTTAAAGTTAGAAAAGCTGTTTTCAAATATTCTTCAAATGTTCAAATTAACTTAAAGTTAGAAAAGCTGTTGTTCAAATATTCTTCAAATGTTCAAATTAACTTAAAGTTAGAAAAGCTGTTGTTCAAATATTCTTCAAATGTTCAAATTAACTTAAAGTTAGAAAAGCTGTTGTTCAAATATTCTTCAAATGTTCAAATTAACTTAAAGTTAGAAAAGCTGTTGTTCAAATATTCTTCAAATGTTCAAATTAACTTAAAGTTAGAAAAGCTGTTGTTCAAATATTCTTCAAATGTTCAAATTAACTTAAAGTTAGAAAAGCTGTTGTTCAAATATTCTTCAAATGTTCAAATTAACTTAAAGTTAGAAAAGCTGTTGTTCAAATATTCTTCAAATGTTCAAATTAACTTAAAGTTAGAAAAGCTGTTTTCAAATATTCTTCAAATGTTCAAATTAACTTAAAGTTAGAAAAGCTGTTGTTCAAATATTCTTCAAATGTTCAAATTAACTTAAAGTTAGAAAAGCTGTTGTTCAAATATTCTTCAAATGTTCAAATTAACTTAAAGTTAGAAAAGCTGTTGTTCAAATATTCTTCAAATGTTCAAATTAACTTAAAGTTAGAAAAGCTGTTGTTCAAATATTCTTCAAATGTTCAAATTAACTTAAAGTTAGAAAAGCTGTTGTTCAAATATTCTTCAAATGTTCAAATTAACTTAAAGTTAGAAAAGCTGTTGTTCAAATATTCTTCAAATGTTCAAATTAACTTAAAGTTAGAAAAGCTGTTGTTCAAATATTCTTCAAATGTTCAAATTAACTTAAAGTTAGAAAAGCTGTTGTTCAAATATTCTTCAAATGTTCAAATTAACTTAAAGTTAGAAAAGCTGTTGTTCAAATATTCTTCAAATGTTCAAATTAACTTAAAGTTAGAAAAGCTGTTGTTCAAATATTCTTCAAATGTTCAAATTAACTTAAAGTTAGAAAAGCTGTTGTTCAAATATTCTTCAAATGTTCAAATTAACTTAAAGTTAGAAAAGCTGTTTTCAAATATTCTTCAAATGTTCAAATTAACTTAAAGTTAGAAAAGCTGTTGTTCAAATATTCTTCAAATGTTCAAATTAACTTAAAGTTAGAAAAGCTGTTGTTCAAATATTCTTCAAATGTTCAAATTAACTTAAAGTTAGAAAAGCTGTTGTTCAAATATTCTTCAAATGTTCAAATTAACTTAAAGTTAGAAAAGCTGTTGTTCAAATATTCTTCAAATGTTACCTGTCGTCCAACATTCTCCTGGAAAGCAGCAGCTGCAGCTCTTCGGACGGTAACTTTACGATCAAACACAGCAACAACTAAAAGGGAACTGAAAAAGAATCATCTTGTTTTATTCTGAACTTTTCAAAGTCGAATTAACGGAAAAAATCTTTTAACAATTTCAAAACATTAAATAAAGCAAATTCTTTTAAGAATGAGAATAAAGTATTACATTTTTGTTAAAAGTTTTAAAGTAATCTTCATGAAATGAATTGCGTTGTCAATGTGTTAGATAGTGAGATGGTGGTGGTGTCAGAGAAAGAGCACCCCAAAAGTGGGAAGACGCTCTTAAAAGTGGTGGGAGTAGCAGGGAAATCGGAAATGATGTCACTTCCGTTCGGGTCTGTTTTTGCCTTCTGTTCCTGACTCTCTACCGAGGCGGTTAGTTTTGAGTTTTTTAAGCAAAAATAATGTTTTCTAAATGAGGGTACGTTCCTTAGGGCTAATACGGCTCATGCTTGCTTCGGAAGGGGTCCTTTACTTATTCTAAAAAAAAAAATTTTAAAAAAAAATCAATAAATAAAAAAGTTATGAATTTTTAAAAATAGGACCCTTATTTTTGCCCACCCTGTATAAAGGCCCGATCCATGCCAATAAGAGGGGTCGGGGAGGCAGCAGTGGCGCAGATGGTCTGAATATGTTTCCCCGCTAATTCCTTTCTTGTCTTTCTCTCGTGTGCAGAAAGCCACTAAATTTCTGTCTCTGTGTTGAATAAAATCTTCTAAAAACCCATCATTCAGTGCATTTGTTTGTAACAGCGGTGGTGTTGATGACAACAGCGTCATCGTGGTTTGTCAACAGCCAGGCATATGCAGTTATGATAGTGAGAGCACGCACTAACAAGGTACATTTATGAACACGTATATCTAAATTGATTGTGAACTGTAAGGCTTGGGCCTCCTCTCAGAAGCGAGGTATGCAACATATGGTCTGACTAGTGGTCTGTTAAAAAAAAAAAAAAAATCAAAATTTAAAATGATGATTTTCCAGGCATAGAACAGACACTCTTATTATGAGATTGCCGCAAAATAATCTTCTTTCCACCAATTTGGCACTGGGTTGTATAAAATATCAGGTTACAAAGAAGCATATAATTTGTTTAACATTTCGTTTAAGGTTGTAATTCTTTTTTGATTTCTGACAGAACAAAAATGTAAAATTTTTATATAGATATAGACAAAATAGATACAATTCTAGAACTTTGTTAAAAAGTGAAGGGAAAAAATAATTAAATTGTTTTAATTAATTTTTTTAAAATATAAAAAAATAATCCATTTTGTGTCAATCTAATTCTCTTCCTTTATTAGACTTGAAACAAAACAAATTTCTTTAAGCAAACTTGATTATGTGACTAAAGTATTTACCTTGCAATTTGTTGAATGTAAGGCTTGATATCATTTGGCTCATAGGCACGTGCAAATGCCCAACACACATAGCAGGCAGCATCTCGTACATGGTCTCCAACTGAATAGTTACCGATTTGAACATCATAACGTAAGGCTTTACATACAACTGGCACCACTGAAAAAAAAATTAGCATTTAAAGAAATTATTCATCCAGAATAAATGAAAATTAATATCATTGAAAGATCAAGACAATTCACCACGTAATGTATTTGTAGAAAGTAGAAAATAAAATTGATTTTATATTTATCTCTTACAAGTTTCCATCTCTCTAACATTTCTTGCAATCAATAAAGACATGTTTATAATAGACAGCTTTTTTAATAGATTCAAATTTCTACTTAAAATTTCATGGATTTAAAAAAGAAACTTTGTAATCCTAAACAATAATAGCAAAATAAAACAATACTCATTATAAATAGAAATTAAATATATGTATCCTCTGGATGCAAATATATAATATTTCAGACATTTTTTTTTAAGTTTGTAGTATTTTTAAAATCTAATAGTTTTACTAAATTTTATTAAATTCAATTACATATTTATTTTGAAAAAGTAAATTGAGAAAATTATTAGATTATTAAAATTGTGTTTTTAAAAAGTTTTACGAAAACGAATATGTGGGGGTGCATCTATATAAATGGGAATTCTTTTTAATATTTACACACCCAGGTGTAAAAAATAACAGATGATATGATTCTTAAATCACAATTATACTAAATTTAACTGAAATACCATTAAAATAAAATGCATTTATAGATTAATTTACATTTAATTAGCATGAAAAAAACTTTAATAAAAAAAACGTGGCAGATGGGAAGGACATGGAGGAACGCTGGCTTCCGGTGAAAAAAGCTTGAAGAAAGTGTGTACGGATGCCTGAAAGTGATATAACAATTTTTTCTTATTCATATTAATTTTAGACTTTTCTTTTTTTCATGTTAATTTCAGACTTTTCTTTCATCATATTGATTATTAAATTAACATAATACAGACTATTTGAAAAATAATTTATTTGATTGTTTTCAAAACTTTAAAAAAAATTTTCATTGTAGAAAATAAACAAAATAGAATAATCTTTTTTTTTTCAAGAGATAATGTTTTTGAGCAACGGAATGTGTTTTTTTTTATTTAATGTTTTTTTGGAAATATTTAGTGAAAATAATGTTTTTTGTGAGGGTTAGGGTTTAGGGGTAGGGTTAGGGCATTTCCATTTCTAAGAAAAAAGTTTGATTCCGGAAGTTACTCCATTTCCAAGAAAAAAGGTTTTCACTATTATTACAAAAAAAAATGTTTTGAAAACAATCAAATAAAAACAAATACATTATTTTTCAAATAGTCTGTATTATGTTAATTATTAGATTATGATGAAAGAAAAGTCTGAAATTAATGACAAAAAGGAAAGTCTGAAATTAATATGAATAAAAAAAATTGTTGTATCACTTTCAGGCATCCGTACACACTTTCTTCAAGCTTTTTTCACCGGAAGCCAGCATTCCTCCATGTCCTTCCCATCTACCAAAAACGCTGTGCTATTATTCATTTTTTATTTTATTTAATAAATAGCTTTAAGTGTATAACAAAGAATGATCAAGTGTATGAAATATGTTATTCACAAATTTATTAATAAAAATCTATAACAAATTTATTAATAAAAATCTATAACAAATTTATTAATAAAAATCTATAACAAATTTATTAATAAAAATCTATAACAAATTTATAGACGTGGGTAAAACTTTTATCGTTTTTTTTTTTTTAAGAAAGCACCAAATTTTCAAGATATCATTTTTTTTTTAAATATCCGTTTAATGTTTAAAAGGAGGTCTGTTTGTCATGTTAATTTAACGCAAATAGGACCCCCTTTTGCTATTTTCATTTGCACTTCATCCTTTAGTATCATTTTTAAAAATAATTTTGAAGAAAAGTAAGATTTAGTCATTACTCTCCTACTCCCATTTACAAAATAAAATGAGTAATCAAAATTTAGGAGGGGCGGGGGGGGGGGGTTAATATTAGCCAAAATTTTAGTTATTTTCATATTTTGTATTCAACTGTTTTTATGAAAATAGATTTTTAAATTTATCTTGATGCTATCTACATACAGAACTAGTGGTAATTACCCGACATTACCCAGGAGTAGATAAAATGAAATATTAATCAGATGAAATAGTATGCTGAATTAAGTAAAAATATATAATTGACTGTATCTCCAGCGGGGCAACATCAGACGTTATAATAGTCAAGGGAAAAGTAAACAAACACACAATGAAATGAAAAGGGTTTTTTTTCAAAATTCTCCACTCTATAATAAAGACCAATGTGTATTTGTATATAAATATAAATCCGTCCCGACACTTAAAGTTAACAAGTACAAATCGTGCCTTTTTCTAGCCACCTGACGAAACCATTTCAAGTGGTGAGGAGAAGCGAGAAAGCAAATCCTCCACTCTAAATAAATAGTCAATAGTTATATATGAAAAATCTATGATTTTATATATTAGTGCGAACACTGACAAAGCATAATTTTTTTTCTCCTATTTTTGAAAGAGGGTGTATACTAGTTATGTAAATTTTGTGTGGAAAAAAATTCAAGTGTAACAAATTTTATTGACGATTTTAATTAATTTGTTTAATGTAAGAAAAAGAAAAAAAAGCGAGCGTGTAAAATACCTAGGCTCTCTCTCTGCTAAATTTGTTATTACTGATTTTCTTTTTTAAATTCTTTGGAATACTATAGATTATTATACTATAGATTAAGCACTAAATTTTCTGAACATAACTGCTAATAGGACATTTTCCACGATTTTTATTTAATGGTTTGTAAATGGAAGGGGTGGTAGAAAGAGAAGAGTCATATTTCTTTTTTATTAACTATGTGGAAAGACCATGGTTAAAAATAACCCTCCTCCTCCTCTTCCTCCTTCCAATTACAAAATGGAAATGACCAAATGGTTCTATTCACGTTAAAATTGAAAAAACTATCCATACAACTTGCAGATAGATTTAAAAGTCGCCTGAAGGGCAGGTTATTTTTTCTAAACAAATAATTAAATAAGATAAATAAATATAAAAAAATGATATTTGATATATTATCAAATCTCACAATAGATGGGAGGTTGGACAAATTCGAAATATAACAACTGGTTCTTAATAATATTCAAAATGAAGACAAATGGAAATTGCATTTATCATAAAAGACTTTTTTTAATCTTTGAATTGGGTTTGCAATAGATATATCTTTCTTTCTTGTATATGTGAACTTACCATCTGAAAGACGTTGGGGTAACAAAAGGCCTCTCCGTCCTAATTCCGCCAAAGCTAAACAACCTAGAAATAACAATCAGTGAAGGGATTGAGAGAAACAAAAAATTATGAAAGAAAAATATACAGATATATAAACAGATATAACTTGTTATTTCGATCTTATTTGAGTGTATCACATCAAAGAAAAAGTAGATATTGATGAGTCTATATATATATATATATATGATATACATACAATTTTTGGAAGAAAAAATTGACCAGAGTGCTCAATTACCATCGGGTAAGAGTCTAATATATTTATTAAATAAGATATTTACATTGCGGATTCCATCATAGCAATAGAAAAATGAAGATGGTGAGAAATAAAAAATTCCATGGTTAATTAGAAAGTTATTGAAAAATTGTCATTTTGAACACGGAAACCATTGGTATGACAGAATCCACAATGAATATATATATTATATATATATATATATATATATATATATACACATATGTATACATACATATATATATATATTTATAGCATAATATAAAATGAAATAATAAAATAAGGTGCGGATCAAATTTTATTAGAATTCAATGTTCAGGCAAAGTACCTTAAAGTCCTTAACTCATGAGTTTTCAAAGAAAATTCTTCTCCTGAATTTTGAACATTATAATATTCAACACCAAGTGAGTTTTCTGAACTTTTCATATGTTTTGGTTTCTTTATCGTTTTATTAATTTGCATACACCTTGGATACATTTTTCACTGTCATTTACTGCATCGATTGCAAACAGGTTTCCTGCTTGGATAATTTTTTCGTTTTTGGACTACCATTCACCACCTGGATCACTTTTCAATCAACCTCTTGGATATCTTTCCTGAATATGTTTTAAATTGTATGACTTGGATAAACTGTATAAGCTTCAACAAAAAAGTATGTTTTTGGCTGATATATTTTATGTTTTATATATTTTTATATATTTTCAAAGTTTAATTTTATTATCTGCAGTAATGTCATTGCGATAATGGTCCTCTGAGGAGAAGAATTTTCTTTGAAAACTCATGAGTTAAGGACTTTAAGGTACTTTGCCTGAACATTGAATTCTAATCAAATTTGATCCGCACCTTATTTTATTATTTCATTTTATATTATGCTACTAATGCTCTATCCAGTATATTGAGCTTCAGTTTTATCCGGATGGTCACTAATTATAAGATATTAGTTGACTCTTATATCTTTTGTTGGATTAACTTATATATATATATATATATATATATATGTATATATATATATATATATATGGGTGTTGCAGGAAAATTAAACACTTGACAAAAAGTAAACGAAATACCAGGTGCTGAGGAGGATGGTGAAGCCTTGGATGGACAAGATCACTGCTGGACACCCCTATGTCTTCCAGCAGGACTCCGCTCTTGCACATAAGGCCAAGACGACTCAGATGTGGCTGTTCAACAAGGTCCCTATCACTGGTCGCCGGACTATGTAGCTCCTCAACTGACAACAACACCCTTGATTATTTCTCCTGGGGAATGATTGAGGCCAAGACCAAAAAGCATGCCCACAACACTGTCGACTCTCTGAAGGTTGCTATCATGGAGGCATTTGCCACTAAAGATAAGAATATGGTCACCAAAGCGTGTGACTCAGTTCGCACCCACCTTGAGATGGGTGTCTCCACTGGCGGCCATTACATTGAAAAATAATGTAGTATGTCACTAACTGTTGCTAAATGAACTGTCGGGTCTCTGCATATACAACATTTGTTTTTATTGCCTATTTCGTTTTCTTTTTGTCAAGTGTCGGATTTTGCTGCAACACCCTATATACATAAGTGTAGGTTTGTAATCCGAGGCTGTAGCAATGCGATGTAGTTGCCGGAAGGTAGAGAGGGTGAACAGAAACGAACGAGAAGAGAAAACGAATCTCAAAACGATTTATTAATATTTGAGATTCGTTTTCTCTTCTCGTTTGTTTCTGTTCACCCTCTCCACCTTCCGGCAACTACATCGCATTGCTACAGCCTCGGATTACAAACCTACACTCATATTTACCAGCAATGCTTCAAGCAAACTACAATCTCCTTTTATATATATATATATTATTTGGGGAGATTTTTTTTTATAATCACAAGAAGATTATTAAAGGTACTGCGTTTACTTGCAAGTTATTATTGTGGATTTTTTTTAGGTCTAAATTTTGAGAATGTGAATTTTGAATGATGCATCGTGTTTTCTCTTAATTAGGTTATCTTTTGATGTTATTATCTGATAAGAGTCTAAAATACATAGATTAATAGATCTCTTTACTTGAAAATAAAGATATAGATGCTGGAATCTTTTTTCTATTGTCTATTAATAAATGCTCTGAATTATAAATTAATATCTATTGAGCTTAGAATCTGTAGGTCTGACTACTTTTTATAAACCCGGTTGAAATTCTTTGGATTACTACCCTATGGATGTTTTACCTGGATTATTATTATTATTATTATATATATATATATATATATATATATATATATATATATATATATATATATATATAACTAGAATATGCATCCCAGGACAGGTAAAATTAATTCCCTGAACAGAAGAGTTTTGCACCACTTTTATGTCGCCTTATAAAGATTAAAATCAAGATATAATGACATTATGTCTAGAATTCTTATTGCAAAATTTATGTCTAACATTTAAGGCTTAAACTAAAGGGGTCTTAAGAAAAAATTTTAATTGAGGGAATCGTGAGTAATTGGTGTATAATGCCTATGCATCAAATTTAATGCAAATCTGAAATATTTAAATTTTCAAATGGGAACTTGTGCCTATATTATGCTCCCTAAAAACATTCTTTGCCAATCTCAGCATTGTTTTCAATCGTCTGGACTTCTCCTTGCCATTAGATTCAAACAGTGGACTAGTTGCAGATTGTGCAACACTAGCTTCACTATAGACTCCCAGTGTAGACATCCTTACATGGGGTATCTGTTGTCTCGAGACTGAAAGGAGGCTTATATCTATATATGAATTCAGATTGACAATTAAAACGTGAATATCAAAAACAATTATTATTTTAATATTTCATGTTTGAAGATAGCATTAGATATTAGTGATATCGAGATGAATATAGTAAATACAAATCTATAAAAATTATATATTAGTGATATCAAGATGAATATAGTAAATACAAATCTATAAAAATTAGATATTAGTGATATCGAGATGAATATAGTAAATACAAATCTATAAAAATTATATATTAGTGATATCGAGATGAATATAGTAAATACAAATCTATAAAAATTATATATTAGTGATATCGAGATGAATATAGTAAATACAAATCTATAAAAATTATATATTAGTGATATCGAGATGAATATAGTAAATACAAACCTTTAAAAATGATATATTAGTGATATAGAGATGAATATAGTAAATACAAATCTATAAAAATTATATATTAGTGATACTGAGATGAATATAGTAAATACAAATCTATAAAAATTATATATTAGTGATATCAAGATGAATATAGTAAATACAAATCTATAAAAATTAGATATTAGTGATATCGAGATGAATATAGTAAATACAAATCTATAAAAATTAGATATTAGTGATATCAAGATGAATATAGTAAATACAAATCTATAAAAATTAGTGATATCGAGATGAATATAGTAAATACAAATCTATAAAAATTATATATTAGTGATATCGAGATGAATATAGTAAATACAAATCTATGAAAATTATATATTAGTGATATCGAGATGAATATAGTAAATACAAATCTATAAAAATTATATATTAGTGATATCGAGATGAATATAGTAAATACAAATCTATAAAAATTATATATTAGTGATATCGAGATGAATATAGTAAATACAAATCTATAAAAATTATATATTAGTGATATCGAGATGAATATAGTAAATACAAATCTATGAAAATTATATATTAGTGATATCGAGATGAATATAGTAAATACAAATCTATAAAAATTATATATTAGTGATATCGAGATGAATATAGTAAATACAAATCTATAAAAATTATATATTAGTGATATCGAGATGAATATAGTAAATACAAATCTATAAAAATTATATATTAGTGATATCGAGATGAATATAGTAAATACAAATCTATAAAAATTATATATTAGTGATATCGAGATGAACATAGTAAATACAAATCTATAAAAATTATATATTAGTGATATCGAGATGAATATAGTAAATACAAATCTATAAAAATTATATATTAGTGATATCGAGATGAATATAGTAAATACAAATCTATAAAAATTATATATTAGTGATATCGAGATGAATATAGTAAATACAAACCTTTAAAAATGATATATTAGTGATATCAAGATGAATATAGTAAATACAAATCTATAAAAATTAGATATTAGTGATATCGAGATGAATATAGTAAATACAAATCTATAAAAATTAGATATTAGTGATATCAAGATGAATATAGTAAATACAAATCTATAAAAATTAGATATTAGTGATATCGAGATGAATATAGTAAATACAAATCTATAAAAATTATATATTAGTGATATCGAGATGAACATAGTAAATACAAATCTATAAAAATTATATATTAGTGATATCGAGATGAATATAGTAAATACAAATCTATAAAAATTATATATTAGTGATATCGAGATGAATATAGTAAATACAAATCTATAAAAATTAGATATTAGTGATATCGAGATGAATATAGTAAATACAAATCTATAAAAATTATATATTAGTGATATCGAGATGAACATAGTAAATACAAATCTATAAAAATTATATATAGTGATATCGAGATGAATATAGTAAATACAAATCTATAAAAAAAAATCAAAGCAAAAAAAGCTTTTTACAGCGATAGGAAATAAACATTTCAAGGGAAAATTTACTATCATCATTAAATTCTTCAAAAAAGTAACTCACCACCGTGCCATGCTGTATCTCCTTCCATAATGGTAAAAAGTTCCAAAATTGAACCCACAACTTCATCAGCCAATTCCTTTGGAAGGCGACCAGTGACACGGCCCACACTAAAACCAAAATACAATTACTTTTACTTGAAGATCATCTTTTGGCATGTATGTTTTCAAGCATTTTTAACAATATTAACTTCAAAGATCTTATTACAATTTAAAAATGAATTGTTTATGTGATTAGCATTTTTTTAAATTTTAGGATTAAAAATATTTTTTTAAAACATGCAAACAAGGTGTCATCTGCTAAAAGAGTTCCAAATAAAATTATTTGGGTGCCTCTCCATTATGGTAACAAAATGGCGACAAACAAAATCCCCTTCCTTATTCCTAGAGGAGTGAATCGAGAGGGGAGATAATTCGAATTATTTTAAGTGTCTCAATTCTTTTCTTAATTTTCCGAAAATGGATGTCAATGCGTTAAATCTTGAAGACATTTTTTATTAAATTAAATATATTTTATATAATATCAAAGTTACTCAAATAAATCTATTCTATTTCCTTAATGTATTTTATTACAAAAATACCGTTTGTAAATGTTTCTTCTGATAAATTCTCATGCTTCTCTATCTGTGTTACAGTTTCCTGTGACAAAAAAAATTGAATATGATCGTTTCGTTATGAGTCCCCCTAAAAAAATTATTCGAATTATCTCCCCTTTCGATTCACTCTTCTTTTGTTGCCATAATGCAAGAACCATTATTATTTCTGCTCGATTCATTTTCTACTACCAAAATAGAAGTGTCTCATCTCATAAATTTCCCAAAGAAAATTGGCACTGCTTTGAATAAGCAGTGATAATTTACTTTCAATTTAGATAAATGTGAATTTTAAAAAGTTTTGACATTCCGATAGTTACCCTTTAGCAGCAGACCATCTAACAACTGTGTCTTTGTCTTTGAGGCCTTGCAGTAATTGTTCTGAATGTAAAAAGAAAAATAACATTTCTTTTAAATCTAAATTTAAATAAATTTTTAGTGGTACAAAATTTTATTACAGCAAGGAATACAGACGTTTGTGACATTTTTGGGGGGTGGAATGAAATTGAAAAAGTGTAAAAACAAGAGGAAATATTTTTTTAAAGAAATCAATATACTAAGCCGGCTTTCGTCCACACTCATCAGAGTAACTACGTGGAAATAATTCAAGCATTACGACTAAAAACTTTTTTTAAAGTAGAATGAAGACCAGTGACAAGTTTAGAAAAAAAAAAAAATCTAAATTGTCAAATAAAAATTGTACATCTTTCCAAAATATATTTGAATTCGTTTTTTTTATAGAAAATAATAAATTCTGGATAGGATTTAAGAGATGCGACTGTGATAAATAGCAACTCTTAACTCTCTACCTAAATAATTTTCTCATTTCAAATCTTCTCACCTATACTATGTCACATGGTTCTGTTCAGCTAATCAAGGCTTTTTTATTTACCTACCCCCCCCCTCCCTGGTTTTGTCTAGCTACCCATTACCACTCTGTAAATATTTTAATTTTTATCAAAGGTAGTTTTGAAATAAAAAAAAAGAAAAGAAACCTTTCTTTTAATCTGAACATTTTCAACAACCCTCCACAAAAACAAACATATCTGAAGTCGAATAAAAGTAAATTCTTGAGAAATTACTTTTCTTAGTTTCATCCCAACTCACAAAACATGTATATGATACAAAAGAGCAGAAAGAATTATTCAACCTTTAATAGTTATTCAAATCTCTAATTAAAAAAAATTTGGTGCTTGTGCTGATGAGCAGCCATACGAAAAAATTATTTTTTTATAAAAACAATATGATATACTTATTCAGTGTTATATTCTTACTCACCGTACAAAAAAGTAGAAAGAATTATCCACTAGAACTGTAATTACAAGTATTTTTCCATTATTCGTATCATAACAGCGATTCGTTCAGTAAGCGTCCATCTTTTTTCTTAAAAATAATTCAAGGGCAGATAATTTGCAAGGGAGATAATCACGCAATTTTTAAAAAACAACTACATATATAAAAATTAAATTTATATTAAAAAATTAAATTTATATTAAAAAATTAAATGATATGAAGAATGGAAAAATACTTGTGATTAAAGTTCTAGTCGATAATTTTTCCTACTTTTTTGTACAGTGAGTAAGAATATAACGCTGAATAAGTATACAATATTGTTTTTATAAAAAAATAATTTTTTCGTACGGCCACTGAACAGCACAAGCAACAAAAAATTCAAGTAAAATATGAACTGGATTGATTCATAGGTATCAATTTAGAAATCTGTAGTGAAAACGAGCAAGTTGGCACAAATTCGAGAAAGCTTTGACGTAAAGAAATAGATGAGATAGTCAAGTAATCCTTGTTGTTGAATAAGCAAATGAGTCATGTCGTTGGCTATGCAAATGAGTTGTTTCGCTAGCCAATCATTAATGGCAGCTGAGTGATGTGAGCATAATATATATTAGCAATACCCACCGGCCATAAAACGGTTTGGATAATCACAGATTTCAAGGTAGTTCTACTAAAATAGTCATATTTTAAAAACCAAAGCACTTTAAGTCGTCAAAATACCACCATTTTGTTCAGAAACGAATATCCTTTCATATGCATTAATGAATAATAATCTACATAATATATTTGTAGAGTTTTCAGAAAATAAAGTCATAAAAATGTTAATGCCATTTTCGGCCATTTATGTCAGTTTTTTTTTTAACCCCCCCCCCCCCCTTCTTTTAAAGATATTGTACCATTCGGCTATGCAGAAATTCGTCACAAAATTTAGAAAACAATCAGGAAAAATATCAATTTCAATTATTGTCGGGGTACGAAATTAATTGATCCATTATTTTTTTTTGTAATCTTAAAAATAAACCTTCAACATGACGTGTATCGAACATTTTTTTAAAAATATTTTTTGTACTCCAACTAGCAAATAGATCAATCTTTTATCTTTTTGTTTGCATTAAAATTATAATTGTATATTGTTTTGTCTTTCGGTAGTAGTAATTTTGAGTTACCCTATCCGAAAAAATATTGTCCCCCTTTTGAGCAAAAGTCAACAAAGTATGCTGATATAGCAATCAATCAGCAGCAGCTATTTATAAACAGTTAACGTTATAAAATTCGTTTATGGGGTTTTGAAAAAACAAAAAAAGAAAGACAAAAATACTTTTTGTGCTTAAAAAAGTTAACGCTGTGTGTGGTTCTTTTATAAAAAAAAATACTTCAAGAAATACTGGTTTTAAAATATACTCAACTTTCGAACTTTAATTCTAGTATAATAATGACTTTCTAGTTGCCAATTAAAAAAAATAATAAGATTCTACTTTTTATAGGCGATTACGTGTGAACATCCTAAAAGTCTTGACAGAAAAAAGAAAAAGACAAAAAAAAATATTTTAGAATTTAGAGTTGGGGTATCAGTTTTGCATATAAATTTAACATAAAATGATCTCCCATTTCCCGGCCATTCTTGCCTTTTAGTTCAATTTAAAAAATATTTTTTCAAGCTGAAAACTTGATATAAAATAAATAATTACTCTACCACTAACTTACGGTTCGAGTGACAAGCCCACCTCCTAAAAATGCCTTATCTTGAAGTGTCATACCATTAACCTTAAATCTGAGTGACAAGCCAACCCCTAAAAACCTCCCTTAACCGTAACACTAAGTCTGAATGGCAACCTCCATCCAAAGCAAAACCCCTTCCTTAACTTTATCACTAACCCTAAGTCCGAGTGGCAAGCCCCCAATCAAACAAAAAGCCCATTAAAACCACACATAATAGTCTAAAAAATTAAAAATTTGAAAAAAAGCAGACCGCCCCCCCCACCCTCCCAATAAAGAAAAGCGCACAGGATTTATTTCCTATAGAAAAAAAATTGATTAACTGCCCTAAAACGCTAGAATGGCCCGGAATAGTGAATTTTTTTTTGCATTAAATTTATGTGAAACTAATCCTCCATTCTAAATTCTAAAATAATTAGGGTTTTTCTGCTTAGTTTTCAGGGTGTTCACACGTAATTGCCCTTAGCCCAACCCCTAACCCGAAATCCGAGTGGCAATCCCCCCCACCCCTTCTCACACAATGACCCTTTAAAACTACACATAATAATCGTCTAAGAATAAGAAAGAAAAAAAGGAGAGCCCCCCTCCCCAAAAAAAAAAGAAAAAACAAGAAAAGCGCACAGGATTTATCTCCCATAGAAGAAAAAAATGATTAATGCCCTAAAACGCTAGAAGGCCCTGAAATGGGGGACTATATTACATTAAATTTATGTGAAACTAATCCCCACTCTAAATTCTAAAATAACTGTTTTTTGTTCTACTTTTCTACCAAGTTTTTCAGGGTGTTCACATGTAATTGCTTAAAAAAGGTAGAATCTCATATTTTGGGGAGGCAAGGGGGCAATTTAGCTGAAGGTGTTAATCTACAATAATACCAAAGAAATCTTGCAATATATTCATTTTTAAACAGTCCTGGTATTAGATTTCAGTTTCTTGTACATAAAATGTATTACAATTCAACTTTGAGTTCTCTAACTTCTTTTTTTAATGGATACATGGTATTTTTAATATATTTCAGCATATTTATGTGCACTTAGTGCAGATTACTTGGAAACCATTAATTTCTGGAGATTTGCAGTGGCATATTTTGATTCCTTGTACAAAAATACACTTATATGTAAAATTTCATTCCTTAATCCTGTGTTTTAATAAAGATGTAACATTTTTACTGAAAAATTAGTGTAAAAAATGTGACCAAACGCATATGGTCTTAAAGAGGGAAAAATATCCAATCGTGCGAGGCACAAAAATAGTCATAACTTCCTTATTTTTAGTCAGATTTAAAAAATTTAAAAAGATTCTTTCTTACATCATCAAGCTCTTTCTATATATGCCATTATTGAGATATTTTAAGCCATTCAAATTTTTTGACGTGTATTGCTATATATGTCAATGTCTTGAATGTATGGTCTCTTGTTTCTGTTTCATATTACCGATGATCCAGCTATTTTCTTCTTTTGTGACAGCTGTTTCTACTTACGATTATCTCTCACATTCAGATGACCACTTCTGACGATATGATTCATCACTATCAAGTCTGAGTAAAAAGGATCAATGCACTACCCCCCAGATGAGTCAAAACAGCAACAAAATAAGAAATTGGCTAAAGACCCAAAAGCATGGTCTACATCTCTGTATACACTTGGATGTGTGGCCAATATACCAGACCACAGAATATCATTGTTGATGGGATGCTGCGTTACACAAATGACGTATGTCCGATTATAGATATGCGTAGCAAATCCTCCATCCATGCAGTGTAAAGATGATCGATGCTAAAGATACAGCTCCAGGCCTGAAACAGATGCACTGGATGACACCTCATCAGGTGGAAGATGAAGATGTGTTACTGTGAAAGAGTACATGGCATAAGAGGCCAGCTTGATATTGCCACATATATGATCATGAGATCAGGGAGGAGTGTAGTGAAAATGTGCAACATCTGCACAAACCTGAGAACATTATAAATAATCAAGATAATCAAGTAATCCTTGTCGCAAGCATTACAAATGAGTTGTTTCGCTAGCCAATCATTGGCGGTAGTAGAGTGTAATATATACATACCAGGCGACATTAAGCTCGAAAGCAATGTATCTCAAATGTATGCTTGTGTTGACGTCTCTTGTGCTCTCCTGTTTCGTACCAACAGTGATCCTGCTATTTTCATATCTCGTGAAAGTTGTTCCTACTAGCGATTATCTCTCGTATTCTTCTATTCGGTGCTTTGGATTTTCATGTTATTTTTGTCCCTCACTTCCTAATAGAACCAAAATCTCCTGAGACTTTGTATAACTCAACATTTGAAATAACCTGATCGGAAGACCCAGATTTCAAAATCACGACCGATGCTGTTTCTTTCATGCAAGAATTCTATTCTCTACACAAAAATACACTCCATAAATTATTAAACCTTAAAATTGAAAATACAATTAATATTGTGACATTTTATGTCTTAAAAGTATGTTCTAACATGAAAATAGTATGTTCTAACATGAAAATAGTATGTTCTAACATGAAAATAGTATGTTCTAACATCAAAATAGTATGTTCTAACATCAAAATAGTATGTTCTAACATCAAAATAGTATGTTCTGTCATCAAAATAGTATGTTCTGTCATCAAAATAGTATGTTCTAACATGAAAATAGTATGTTCTAACATCAAAATAGTATGTTCTGTCATCAAAATAGTACGTTCTAACATCAAAATAGTACGTTCTAACATCAAAATAGTATGTTCTGTCATCAAAATAGTATGTTCTAACATCAAAATAGTATGTTCTAACATCAAAATAGTATGTTCTAACATTACAATAATGTGGTATTCATAATGAATTAAACCGTTAAGAGAGTAAATTGAACTTTTACAGAATCCTTGAATAATTTAATATTTTTTTAATTTTTATTTTTTAACGTAGTTCACCCCAAACAAGGCAGGCTGCCACTGTAGACGTAAGGGGCTACTGAGAAGAAAGAAAAGGGGAGAAGGTTGGGGGGGGGGGGGGTCAACCTAAACTGGGATCTGCGCAGTGAGATGTCTGTTTACATTAATTTTAAATTTCTGCATGTCAGTACTGTCGGGGAAACAGGGGGCAGGGAGGGAGTTCCAAAGGCCAGCTGCACGCGGAAAGAAGCTATCTGAGTAGAAAGCTCTCCGGCATCTGGGGACCTCCACAGTGAATGGATGGGATTTAGTTGATTGTCGAGTTGGTCTAGTGAATTTACGTCGAGGGAGCACCAGAGTAGCCAATTCATCAGAGCATAATCCATTGAAGTATTTGTAAAACAAGCACAAGGATGCTACAGCGATGGGACAGGGACTGGAGCTTGGTTGACAATGAGGGACCTATTAGGTTGGCGACTCTTTTTTGGACCTTGTCAAGGAGGGAGAGAGTAGTAGATGATGCACCAGCCCAGATGTGGCAACAATATCTTTGCAACTTATACTTACCGAGGATTTCTTCAATCTGATCTGGAATATCATAGTCATCTTCATCCTCAACTTCCAAATTAGTTTGAATGAGAGACATTTGGCTGGCTTTCAGACCAGGACTCAGATTAGAAGCTAACGAACGATTTCCTCTCTGATATCTAAAACAAAACAAAAAACAGTTAAAACATTCAATCCAATTTTGATTGATTAATAACTTACAATAATAAGACTAATCATATCGAAAAAGAAAAAGTACAATTTTGTTTTTAATAAAAATATTAATTTAACAAAATCTTATAAAATTAATATTTCTTATTTATAAAAATATATATATGTGCAAAAAATCTTTTACTTCAAAGCAAGAACAGAATATTTTGCGCAACTTGTCTTGGAAATTTAAATTTATTAAATATCTTTTCTCAAAGATATTTGAAATTTACATAAGAGAAAATGTTTTGAAAGAGTGTATGTCCGAAAACTCATATATTTTAATACTTTATTCAAATATAAATTCATCTGGAGTCAGACCTGTTGTATTATTAATTTTATTTTTTAAGTAACTTTCTTCGGATTATGGATACCCTCTGCACGATAAGATGAAGTTTGTATTTCACAACCCATTACTGCACTTCTGATCCAACATTGCTGAAGGTTAGTGGCAGAGGAAAAGATGACTGGAAACCACGCTGGGATGAGTGGAAAGAACGACCTGTCGGGTTATTTGTAGTTTCTTTCTACAAGACTAGTTGCCCTATCAAGGATTGGAAGTTCAGTCTAACCTACTACTTTATCTGTAGCTAGAAATAGAATTATACGTTTCCCAAAGATATTACAGAAATTGACTTTCTCCAGGCCCGAACTTGGGCATACTAAGTGCACACCAGTAACCGTGACAACAATCTCCATTACGAACCGATAAAAATATAAAACGAAAAAGATGCTAAAATATTACCTCCAATTGGCGACTCGACATTTCAAGAAAATCAGTCCAAGCCTTTGAATAAGTTTCATGCGAGCTTTTCGCGATAACGTATCGCCATTTTCCAGCATGGACCAACTTTTTAACAGTGAGAGCATTTTTTCAGCTGAAACAAATTAACATCAATAAATGAATAATAAACAAGAAATTATCTTCGATTTCTATATAAAAGTGTCTTATGGCAGATGTTTGCTCAGTTGTTAGGGTTAGGGGTAGGGTTGTTTGTGCATTTTAATCTTTGTAACAAGTTATTAACTGGTGTTCTAAACCAGACGGGTAGAATTTTGAAGACGGTGAAACACAATGTTCTAAAACCATTCCAGTCTTGTTTGGCTTTCGAAGTTAAGCTCAACTTGCATACAAAGTCATATACATTCATCATTTGTAAAACGAGACTAAAATCAGGATCTGCTAATCACATTTCTACTTCTGATTACTAAAATTAGAAGAATTATTTTCAAGCACCCAATCATTTGCAGGCAGAACTCTTGACAGAATGAGACATCACTTAAAACCAAGTTTATATTATGATGCTAAAGACAATATTAAACCTTATACAAATATCATATGTTTTGCTGAACCAGTTTATGACATAACACTTTTAACAAAAAGATGTTACATCAAATCGTAAAAAGTATATGAAATGCAATAAGCAAGTATCATACATGTTTACTATTGTTATTTAGTATTGTGTCCATTATTTATTTACACTATTATACAATATAACAATTTGTTTGCATGTTTTAAGAAGAAATATATCCAGTTAAGTCCCATGGATCTTGTGTGATGGAGGGATTGTTTAACTTTATATGATTATGGATGTCTATGCAGTCCAGAAGAACATTCAGTACCCTGTACTTATGACACATTTTCAAAAATAATTCTATACAATTATCTCGTCAAAATCAATCCATACGATTATCTCGTCAAAATCAATCCATACGATTATCTCGTCAAAATCAATCCATACGATTATCTCGTCAAAATCAATCCATACGATTATCTCGTCAAAATCAATCCATACGATTATCTCGTCAAAATCAATCCATACGATTATCTCGTCAAAATCAATCCATACGATTATCTCGTCAAAATCAATCCATACGATTATCTCGTCAAAATCAATCCATACGATTATCTCGTCAAAATCAATCCATACGATTATCTCGTCAAAATCAATCCATACGATTATCTCGTCAAAATCAATCCATACGATTATCTCGTCAAAATCAATCCATACGATTATCTCGTCAAAATCAATCCATACGATTATCTCGTCAAAATCATTCTATACGATTATCTCGTCAAAATCATTCTATACAATTATCTCGTCAAAATCATTCTATACAATTATCTCATCAAAATCATTCTATACAATTATCTCATCAAAATCATTCTATACAATTATCTCATCAAAATCATTCTATACAATTATCTCATCAAAATCATTCTATACAATTATCTCATCAAAATCATTCTATACAATTATCTCATCAAAATCATTCTATACAATTATCTCATCAAAATCATTCTATACAATTATCTCATCAAAATCATTCTATACAATTATCTCATCAAAATCATTCTATACAATTATCTCATCAAAATCATTCTATACAATTATCTCATCAAAATCATTCTATACAATTATCTCATCAAAATCATTCTATACAATTATCTCATCAAAATCGGTCTATACAATTATCTCATCAAAATCATTCTATACAATTATCTCATCAAAATCATTCTATACAATTATCTCATCAAAATCATTCTATACAATTATCTCATCAAAATCATTCTATACAATTATCTCATCAAAATCATTCTATACAATTATCTCATCAAAATCATTCTATACAATTATCGGATCAAGGGAAGAATAAGGACCCCAGATCATTAACACAAGACGCGGGACATATTTTCAAATCACCGGTTGACCTCGCAATACACGTGGTCTCTATTTACAAAACACTTGTAAATAGATCTTTTATTTATGTTAATATTTATTTTAAGGCAGAGAGTTCATAAATAAAACAAATAAATATTAACATGTTTTCTTTTCTTTTAACATGTATACGCTTTTTTAAAAATCGGCTGACTTGTAATCTGTCGTTTTGCAATAAACAAAACAATTTATCATTTTTTTTTTTACTTTTATTTACTAAATAAAAAACAAATTTTAAACGCAATTCTATATTTCGTGTTGTGTACTTTTTTTTCTTTTTGTAGGGAGGCGAGTAGCGAAGTTTTATATATTTGTTTGTAATTGTTGCTTACAGAAAAAAAAGGAAAAAACTTCATAAATTTTAAATTGCTTCCGTTTGGAAACTGATTTTTGAAGTCTAACTCCGCCCTCGTGGGGAAGCAAAACGAAAGATTACAAGTCAGCCGATTTTTTAAAAGGCGTATATATTTCGTTTATTTATTAAAATAACTTGCGTAATCATCCGTTTTGCCTCCTCGGGCTAGGAGCAATGTGTAGTATGGAAAAATCCTTCTAAACTGAGGTAAGATCCATAGTGCCCCTTTTTGGGAAGCTTGATTTTTCCCTACAAAACGAAAGATTACTTAAGTACGGTGATAAATATTTCATACCCCCCCCCCCCCATTTCTGCCCTCGTGAAGTTTTTTCCTTTTTTTTCTGTAAGCAACAATTATAAACAAATATATAAAACTTCGCTACTCGCCTCCCTACGAAAAGAAAAAAAAGTACACAACACGAAATATAGAATTGCGTTTAAAATTTGTTTTTTATTTAGTAAATAAAAGTAAAAAAAAAAATGATAAATTGTTTTGTTTATTGCAAAACGACAGATTACAAGTCAGCCGATTTTTAAAAAAGCGTATACATGTTAAAAGAAAAGAAAACATGTTAATATTTATTTGTTTTATTTATGAACTCTCTGCCTTAAAATAAATATTAACATAAATAAAAGATCTATTTACAAGTGTTTTGTAAATAGAGACCACGTGTATTGCGAGGTCAACCGGTGATTTGAAAATATGTCCCGCGTCTTGTGTTAATGATCTGGGGTCCTTATTCTTCCCTTGATCCCAATTATCTCATCAAAATCATTCTATACAATTATCTCATCAAAATCATTCTATACAATTATCTCATCAAAATCATTCTATACAATTATCTCATCAAAATCATTCTATACAATTATCTCATCAAAATCATTCTATACAATTATCTCATCAAAATCATTCTATACAATTATCTCATCAAAATCATTCTATACAATTATCTCATCAAAATCATTCTATACAATTATCTCATCAAAATCGGTCTATACAATTATCTTATCAAAATCATTCTATACAGGTTTTATTAAAATCAAAATTTAGTATTTGAGATGCCAAATCATTTTCATCTATTACAAAGCTTAATTTTATTCTTTCATTAACTAAAAAGAAAATGTTAAAAACTCAGACTGAAACACAATTTTTATTTTATCTTTAACATAAATAAAATATGGAACAAAAAGAACATGTAGCAATATGCCAAAACGCTTTATTGCAAATACAAACAGAATACATTCACTAGAAATACTTTTTAAGTGTAGTCAGAACGTAATGAGTTTTTCAAAACGTACATGAACAGGATTAGATTTACAAGTGGATTATAAAACTAATGAGACCATGAAAAGGGAGATAAAATAAAGTCTGTATACCTGGCACAAGCAGATCAGCTCTCTTGCCATATTTTAGCATCAAACCCAAACTTCGGACGATTCCAACAGCAGCAGTTTGGGAAAATTGATCGGTACCTGAAGAAAAATGTGTAGAAAAGACTTTCATTGTAAATATCATTTCTGTTCGGAATATCAGATTTCTCTTTCATTACGACAAACAAAAACACTCACAGCTTAACTTAGCACAAAGTTCATTCTACTATCAATTTCTCATCTATATAAAACTAGCAGAGATACCCGGCATTGTCTGGGAGCATAAATAACAAAATAGAAGAGGTTAAAAAGTGTGTGGAACATCTTTCTTTTAAAAATTATCTCTCTCTACCACTACCTCTATCTTTCTCTCGCTACCCCCTACCCCTTTTCCCTCTGACTCACCCAATCCCCTTACCTCTCCACTCTGCCCATTCCTCACTCTTAAAAATAATAAGAAAAATGTAAGAAATTCAACAGAGCTTTCAGTTTTAAAGTTATTGCTCCTGGGCAACACCAAGTTTCCTCTATCTCCACGTCCACACTAATAAAACACATTTTTTAATGTATTCCCGGTCAACGCCGAGTTTCTAATCTTCCTTAACACTATAATGAAACAGATATTAGTTTTAATGTATTCTAGGACAGTGCCAAATATCTTGTCTTCTTCATCTCTCCCCCAACACTATGATGAAACAGATAATTGTTTACATTTATTCCCAGGCAATGCCAAGTTTCTTGTTTACTTTGTCTCCCATGAATAATATAATGAAACACATTTTTTTTATGTATTCTATGTACCATTTACCAAATGTAATACTGTATTATTATTTTATTGCTCCCGGGCAACACTGAGTTTCCTGTCTAATATACAACACTATAATGAAACACGTTGAAGGGAAGTGCAGCATATACCATTTCCCACCAAATGTAATAGGTTATTATTAGTATTATTGCCGTTCCTTGTTTAGTATACAACACTATAACAAAACACATTGGAGTTCTTGCTCCTGGGCAATGCAGCGTTTAAACACACTTACTCTATCTAGTGTATTGAGCACTTTTGGATTAATATATACTACATAACAAATGTAATACTGTATTATTACTATTACTGCTCCCATGCAACACAGTATCTCGTCCTGGATACAATACCATAACAAAACACATTGAAGTTTTTGCTCCCAAATAATTCAGTTTCTTGTCCCCCTCCTCTCCTCCACCCTCTTACAATAATCTTAAGAGAAATTATGTTGATAACAACAATAGTTCAAAGAAAACCTTAAGAAACGTTAAAAAGAAAAATCTGAGGAATTAGCGTTTCTAAATATTTTGGGAAATAGCTTGCCAATTTCTTTCCAAATTACTACATAAATACGTTCAAAAGTCGTTCTAAATGTTGACCCTCCTCTGATGAATTCTGCTCCAGATTACCTCCAAAAAATGAATATTTGTTTGTTAAATTAGACATTATTTTTCCGAGGCAACGCTGAATAAGAATATACCAGCTTTGTGGGTGTATCTTATGTAGTTTTTATTTTTAGCTGGACATACACACATAACTTGCCTTCATATGATAGAAGATGATAAAAAGACGTTTCCATGACAAGAAAAATGTCCTACAAACTTAAAGATTTTACATTCTACATCTCATAAACATTAGAATAAACACTGAACATTGTAATTCACTCATAAAATTTCACTAGGCAAGGATTGGATTGAAAGTATTCTATGCCAACCATGAAAATATCAAGTCAGATAATTTGGGTGCCATGTTTAAATCTGGAATTCTTGCTTCCTGGTATGATTAATGAATGGTTGTTTATATGTGGAATTACTGAAGGAGAAAATAGAAACACACAAGCATATTCCTTAATGCTGCAGTTTTATATGTGACAATATGCTCCATTGCCACCATTTTGAAGATCATTTAGAAGGTTTTGTTCAAGAAACAGTAACAACAGTGAACTGGTCTGAAAATAGACAAGATCTCAAATCCATAGGAAATTTATAAGCAATAATTGAGAACAAAGTTAAAAAAAAAAAAAAAACTTCAAATGATGAAGCATTGAGATAGAAGAGTGGCTACTATTTCATCAACTTGATTCTCAACATGCCCTACTGCATATCAAAGCAACAGTTGAAAGCAACAAAAAAAAAGGGGTCAGACAAAATACTGAGATTTTGACTTCATTAAATTTTATCAGAGAATCAATCATGACTTAAAAAATTGAAAGAAAAATAAGTTTAATTTTGACAATCATTTATGTTTTTATCTTTTCAGTAACATTGCCTGTTGATTAACTTCTGTTAACGACTGGAAATAACTACAAAATCCCAATTAGTCTCAAGAATACAAGATCTATGTGAAATATTTTAGAGTTCGATTATTTTTGTATATTAATTTAATGTATAGCATTTTGTAGTTGGTAGTCCTTTATAGTCATTTTTTTTTTGTTTTTCGATCTGATAAAAATTAATAAAAATCGATTCAAAAGATTATACTTAATACAGATAGAAAAATGTTTTCTTACCATCAACCGTGTTCAGGGTTTCATAGGCCCATGATAAGTAAGAATGAAGATACTTTGTTTTGACATCAACTCGAGTCATGAACTTTGCCAACAACAAAACAGCAGCATCTTGGGCCTTCTCGGAGACGCACACATATTTCTGAAATACAGTAAAAATCCATGAGAGAGTCAATTGTAGCAGTTCATGCAGCATTTAACCATGATGGTCAACAATTATCCAGTTGATGATGTTGTATAGTGAAGGTTCAGATTGCTTAATATAATTGTTAGAAGCTTTCAAGCACAGATGATGCAAATGGTTGTCTGGGGAGGTCAAAAGGTTAGATGCGATAAAAACGTGTGAACTGAAAAACAGGAAGTGAGAAAAGACCGAATCACATGATGAGTCATCATCATCATATCCATAATATTCGGTTTAACGTATCTTTTACATTGATTTATAAACTAACCTATCTCTAGCCAGGTCTTTATTTATCACTCTTTCAAATAATTTTGATCACTTCCTCCCAACTGACCCTGCTACCTCAACTGTTCTACATTTAATAAAAACTCTCATCAATTCATCGTTTCATGTTCTGCACATATCTCCCTAAACTGACCACAATTTAAGTTGGAAATTTTGATTTTGTTTAAAAAGAACTGGATAAAATAATGGGATAATCATCAAATAACCTTCATAACGATATCTTTGGCCTTTCGGCTGGGATCAAAGTGTAGTACCTGTTCTGATACTACACTACATCTGTTTTGTCCTTAGTCAGTGAAGGAGAGATTCTTCTAGACTGAGACAATTTTTATTTTTGTCCCGGAGTGTTCCTTTTTTGGGAGATGAATTTTCGCAACATATAAAACCCACCTTGTGTCTAACTCCGCAATTACAAGGAGGTAAGTAAATACGAACCTTCATAATTTTCATGTTTTGTGAATAAAAATTTATTTTTCACTGAAGTCATTCAATGCAGGGTTTAATAATCTTTTGTAAAGGTTAAATGGTCCAACAAATAAAAACATTAATATAAACAAAGAGTGAGGTATTCAGAACAAAAAGAACCTATGGCAACACAATGCAAGTACATTGATATATAGCTTAGAAGTTATGGCAACGTTTCTAAAATTATTGGATATAAATAGCTTAAAAACTTTTCAATATTTTAATAAATGAGGAATAGCAAAAAAATTTAAAGTAAAAAAAAAAAATGAATTTCACAAAGTAATTCATTCAAATGGTTGAGTTGTTTTCTAAGAAATCAAAATAACGCATTCTAGTGGATTTAATATCTTAATTCAATTTTTGGTGCTTATGCAGATGAGCGGACCGTTAAAAATTTTTTTTTTTTTTAAATTAATATATACTTATTAAGCATTATAATCTTACTCACTGTACAAAAAAGTAGAAAAAATTATCCACTAAAATTTTAATTAAAAGTTTTTTTTCCATTCTGCGTATCGTAAAAGTATTTTTCCATTCTGCGTATCGTAACAGCGATTCGTTCGTTTCTAAAGAAGATTTCGCAGGGGAGATAATCAACTTGCGAAATGATAATGAAAAACAACATGGCGTCTATGTGAACGAGTCGCTGTTACGATACGCAGAATGGAAAAATACTTGTAATTAAAGTTCTAGTGGATAATTTTTTCTACTTTTTTGCACAGTGAATAAGAAGATAACACTGAATAAGTATATGATATTGTTTTTATAAAAAAATGAATTTTTAATGGTCCGCTCATCTGCATAAGCACCCAATTTTTTTGTAAATAAATTTTGTTTTTAAATAAGATTCGTTTAAAGTTTGGTTCATTTCAATAAATCATGCATAAGTCACATGAGTGTTAAGTTTGACTAGAAAAGGGTAAACAATAAAATAAAACCAATCAAACAAGCAACCTTTCAATTAACAGTCATACTCGATGACCATTGAGCTATGAACAATGGAGGTTGGTATTTGTTAATGCAAATGCACTCATACTTTTTACTTGATTGTGTGGTTCACAGGCGTTTTTTACAAACCAAAGTCAGACGATTTTACAGAAATAATTATTTGATTTAGTTTAAGGTCAAAAACTCATAAAGAACGTGACCTACTCAATAGCAAAAAAAAATCAGTATATAATGAAATAGTCAATGAATTTCACTATTTTTATGCAAGTTTTAAAAGAAGCCGACATCATATTGATTTGGTGAAGCAAGTTTACTGTGTAACAGTAAATCTGGTATTCTGTTAATCGAGAATAACAAACCGAAGTTGGACGATTTTACTGAATTTGAATTGTAGGATGAAATAAAATGGCAATCTAAGAGCCAAAATAAATACAGCGATTAATCAAATATATAAAAACTTATGTGAAGTATCCAATGAAATCTGTAGTGAGAAGGGGCTAACCTTGTTTTGTATGAAAATGTAGAGTATTTAATGTACAATAGCAAGATAGAAATAATGAGACAAAATGTTTTCCTAGTGTATGTGGGTAGCAATGTAGTAGATTTGAGTGTGGGAGTGAAAACTCCTCCGACTTCCTTTATGTAAGACTATTTAAAAAAAAAAAATACTGAGATAGTCTAATTAATAAAATCGAACAAAAGTAAAATTTTGTTTTCTAACAACATAGACCAATATGTGGCTGAAATCACTAATTTAACAGATTCATGTATGTACCTTTTGTTATGAAATTCATGCATGTGCCCTTTTGTTATGAAATTCATGCATGTGCCCTTTTGTTATGAAATTCATGCATGTGCCCTTTTGTTATGAAATTCATGCATGTGCCCTTTTGTTATGAAATTCATGCATGTGCCCTTTTGTTATGAAATTCATGCATGTGCCCTTTTGTTATGAAATTCATGCATGTGCCCTTTTGTTATGAAATTCATGCATGTGCCCTTTTGTTATGAAATTCATGCATGTGCCCTTTTGTTATGAAATTCATGCATGTGGCGGCCTTTTGTTATGAAATTCATGCATGTGGCGGCCTTTTGTTATGAAATTCATGCATGTGGCCTTTTGTTATGAAATTCATGCATGTGCCCTTTTGTTATGAAATTCATGCATGTGCCTTTTGTTATGAAATTCATGCATGTGCCTTTTGGTATGAAATTCATGCATGTGCCTTTTATTATGAAATTCATGCATGTGCCCTTTTGTTATGAAATTCATGCATGTGGCGGCCTTTTGTTATGAAATTCATGCATGTGCCTTTTGTTATGAAATTCATGTATGTGCCTTTTGTTATGAAATTCATGTGTGCGTCTTTTGCTATGAAATTCATGTGTGTGCCTTTTGTTATGAAATTCATGTGTGTGCCTTTTGTTATGAAAGTTATCGAGCACAAATGTAGGGGGGGGGGGCTGACTTTACTTTATATACAAGATATATATATCTATTTTCTTTTCATATAATAACATTTTCCGATGACCTTACAATATTAACAAATGCAGACCATGTATTTCCCTACCTTAGCCAATTCCATGATCCTGTCCATGGTGGATGTGGTTGCACCATTTTCTGAACTGTTTGTTGTCAGTGTGTCAAGTCGCACAAGGTCAAATGGAATCATACAAGCCATTGATAACCAAAGCAATAACATGTAACGATTTTCCCAAGTCTGAAAAGAAGAATAAAACATAAAAGTATCTTACAATGGAGTTATTCCCCTTTTTTTCTCTCAATCCATGATCGAAATAGACGGACACTTTCGAGCACTGAAGTCGATAACAGATGCTCGTTTTCTACTATCGCAACGCGGCCAGAAATTTCTCCAACATAAAAAGCAGCTTTTTCACGTCTTCATTGATCTCGAAAAGGCCTTTGACAAGGTGCCAAGAAAGGCTATCCTCTGGGCCCTCAGGTGCAAACTTGTTCCCAAGCAATTAGTGAATGCAGTTTCCAGATTCTCACAAATCGACCACGGCCATTATCTTTGCTGGTGTACTCTCTAAACCCCTAGAAATAACGGTAGGAGTGCACCAGGGATCAGTATTTAGCTCACTCTTGTTTATAATCGTCCTTGATGAGCTAACAAAAACCTGCAGAACATGGTGCTCGGTGAGAGATGCTGTATGCAAATGATATTGTTATTGCGACAGAAGTGAGTATAGCATTTAACAGATTGAAATCAGCACTTGAAATGAGAAGCTTCACGGTTAATATGACAAAGATGATATCTGAAACTAAACAGATTATATCTGTTCAACAAGGCAAATACCCATGCAGCATCTGTAGCCTTTGGAACTGGCTCAAACTCCATCAAATGCACTAAATGCATCTACTAAATTAGATGCCTCTGCAGAGTCCAGCGATCCCATAGACACATTGAAAGATCCGTTTTGCCTATTTTTTGTCCATTGTTCGCTTATGAGAACCGTTGTATAACAGTTTGTTATAATATTGATATCTTTTTCAGAGATATCTCTGAAATCTTTAGCAAATTCAATTGCTTGCTCGAAGAGGACTTTAGTAATAGATAGATAATATTCCATGATGTCAAATTGAATAAAAGCACATCTACCTTTGCCATTGATCCCTGAAAACCAATTTATCGTATTAATCAATTGGTTTAGCTTATATTTATCCTTGATTTTCAGATTAATCATTTCCAGAATTCTTTTGCTTATCTATCTAATTTCTGGTCGAGTTGGGTTGATAAGTCTAATTGATGGTTTTGTGTTAAAGTTTAGTTTATGATCTTTAAAATGTACGCTTCGTTAATTTGTAACTCATCCTTTTACTTTCTGTATTAATTACTTCTATTAGGTTAGTGTTGTTTGCTTTTCGGTAGTTTTTGGTTCTTGTCTATTAGGCTTCTGTATTCTTGTCTGCTGAGTTTATAAAAGTTGCTTCTAGGATGTTGTTAGATTTATTTATCTCTTTGACTATACTATCTAGTTTCCCTTGAAATGGGAGGAGCCGGGTTCATACTTTTGAAACCGTAATTTTCTTTAGTATCGGTATTTTCCTTATTTTGTAAAAAGAAGTATGCTTTCTGTTGTGGTTGCAAGGTTGAACAATAATTAGTGAGGAATACAATGAAGACGCAAACAACAAGGAGAATGCAATAATAAGTGTATTAAAGAAAAGGTATAGTTACAGTATGTACAAATGAAGGTGTCGAGTCAGAGAGTCTTGGTGGGAGGACATGTACGCTCTTCGGCGTCACTTCCGGTGGCATTTAGGTAACACACACTAAGGCCAACCTAGGCTTGCCATTTATAGTGTAACGTTATTCGTATATGCAAATGAGTGGTTGCCACCACAACACCCCCCTCCCAAGATTTGAAGTCACACAGATTTCAATATCTTTTTCTTTTTGGGTTTACCATCAATGGTTCATTAAATTTTCTTTTCCTACCTGATCTTCGGGGTTCAGGTGTATATTGAGGCGGTTCCAAATTAAAGGATTCGTATATGATATCTATGGTTTCCTCCTCTTCGACTGTTGTCGTATAATCATCATCTTGGATATGACGTTTTTTTATCTGATTTAGGTGCCTTTTATGTATACTCTGTGGACCTTTAATCATATATGTACAATCACCAATGCGTTTATCCACTACTCCACATTCCCAGTAAGATGTGTTATTCTTGTAGCACTTAAAATATACTCGATCTCCCGAGTTATATTTCTTTCTTCTCGTGTGTGTAGTGTTTCGGATAATTGCCTGTCTTGGCAACAGTTTATCAAACGCTGATTTTACCTTTCTGGCAAACATTAGATCAGCTGGTGATATGTTTGATGGTGTACTAGGATGTGGTGTGATCCTATAAACTTGCAAGAATTGTTGCAAAGCTTTTTCTGTTGGTGTTCCAATGGATTTCTTTAACGCTCGTTTTAGCGTGTCCACGAACCTTTCCGCAAGGCCGTTCGACCTTGGATGATACGGCGGAGTCGTGATGTGCTTCACTCGGAACGTGTCGCAAAATTCCTTAAACTCTGCGGATGTGAACTGCGTTCCGTTGTCAGTGACCAGTGTGTCTGGTACACCGAATCTTGCAAACAACTCGTGTAGGAACCCTATTGAGTTGTTCGTTGTTGGATTCCTGCAACGCATTACCTCCGGCCATTTTGTGTAACTATCCACTACAATTAAATAATAGTTTTCTCCTACTGGACCAGCGAAGTCCATGTGGATTCTCGACCATGGTTGGTCGGTTTTCGGCCAAGGTTTGTGTACTATAGGTGGGGATTTTGCTGCTAACTGGCATTCTTTACATTTATTTATTGTTGCTGCTATGTCAGTGTCCATGTTACGCCAGTACACGTAGCTTCTCATTAACGACTTCATTCGATTTATCCCCGGATGTCCCGTATGGAAATCTCTTAACATCCTATTCTGCAATGTTTTGGGTATTACCACTCTCTCACTGTACAGTAACACATCGTTACATATGGAGAAAACTTCCTGCACCTTTGTGTCCGTTATAATTTTCTCTTTTATGTCCTTTATGTATTCGTCTTTCTCGGCTTCCCTTTTAATGTCCGACAAAGTTACGGGTAGTTCCTTAATGATGTTTGCTACCATATTTTTTACTTCAACATTTGTCCGAATTGCTGCAATGACTGATTCTTCCAGATTGTGTTTCTGTGGTATCAGTCTTGACAGTCCATCCGCATGGCAAATCTTTTTTGATGCTAGATGTTGTAGCTGGAAATCGTAATTAAGTAAGATTGTACCCCAGCGCAGCAATCTATTTGCGGTGTATACCGGCAATCCTTTTTTTGATCCATAGATCGTGACTAACGGTTTATGGTCGGTTTCAAGTAAGAATTGTCTACCATATAAATATTGGTGAAATTTAGTCACGGAAAAGATTATGCTCAATGCTTCTTTTTCGATTTGTGAATATGCCCTCTCGGCTGGTATCAGCGTTCTCGAAGCGTGCGCTATTGGTTTTCTAGACCCATCCGGCATAATATGTTGAATGCATGCTCCTAAGCCGTAGGAACTAGCGTCACTAGCGACGACTATTTTTAATTTTGTGTCAAAGTGCGTTAAGAATAATTCGGATGTTAGTGCGCTCTTTATTTTGTCAAAAGCGGTTTGACATTCTTGCGTCCAGTTCCAAGGTGTATCCTTTTTAAGCAGATTATTTAAGGGGGCTCGCAAGTTATGCATTCCTTCAATAAAAGATTGATAATAATTTGCGAGTCCCAAGAAACTCTGCAAGGTTGTTACGTTATCAGGTGCTGGCATATTTTTTATTGCCGCAGATCTGTCTGGGTCTGGACGTCGTCCATGTTTGTTTATTATGTGTCCAAGATACTTAATCTCGCTCATACAAAAGTCACATTTACTTTCTTTTACTTTAAAGCCGAATTCTTGTATTCGAGTAAATACTTGTTTCAAATGTTCCTTATGTTCTTGTAGGGATTTGCTCCTGACAACAATGTCGTCCAGGTATGCACATGCGCACTCAATACCACTTAGCATGGTGTCCATCACTTGCTGAAAAATGGCAGGCGCTACTTTGATGCCAAAGGGCAATTGGTTGTATTTGTATAATCCCTTATGCGTATTGATGCATAGTATTTTTGAGCAATTTTCCTCGACCGGTATTTGCAAATATGCGTCGCTCAAGTCTATCTTAGAGAAGATATTACCACCATTTAACTTCGTGAATATTTCCTCTGGGCTTGGTAGAGGGTAATGGTGATCTTTTAATAGGGAGTTGACCCCGGTCGAAAAATCTGCGCACACTCTAACTTCGTCATTCTTTTTCTTTACGTATACGGTGGGGGCTGCCCACTCGCTGTGTTCTATTTTTGATAGAATTCCTGTCTGTTCCAATCTATCTAATTCTTTATTAATCTTTTCCAACCCAACGAACGGAACGTTTCGCTTTTTTCTAAAAATTGGGCTGGCATTTTCTTTAAGTTCAAACGAGGCCTTGAATTTATTACAGCGACCTAAGTTAGTCGTGAATGCTTCAGGAAATAATTCTTTTAAATCGTCTTTTATATTTACTGTTGTTGGAGAAGAACATTCTATTTTTTTACAGAATGTATTGATTGGCTTATCCCATAGTCCAAATTTCTCAATTAAATCTATTCCAAACAGATTTTCACTATTTTTCAGTACGAATATTTTTAATTTCTTCGTAATCTCTTTTAATTTTATCGGAAGGACAACTTCTCCTTCAAATTTTATACCACCACCAGTTACCGTCCGGGCTGATTTACTCGTTTTTATCATGGTTGGTTTTTTACCCAACTTTTTCCATGTATTCAGGTTTATAATAGAAATGCCGGAGTCGAGTTGTAACTTTATTGGTGTTTTAAATATTTCCACTTTTACGTATTTTCGCCGATCTTTGTCTAATTTTGTATTTGATTTTGTTTGCTGTACTCTCTTTCTGGTGTAATCTTTATATCTGCAGCAATCGCTTTTGTGTCCCACCTTCTTACAAATGTAGCATTTTTTCTTTTTATAAGGACAATCTGATTCCCAATGCTTTTCTGCACATCTCTTACAGTTATATCTAGGAAGAGGCTTGTTATATTCTGTCCTATATTTATGGTTATTAGGATTGTAATATCCCGTTCCATTTCGATTGCTTTTCTTTGTAAAGTTCTTGGTTGGTGTGTATGGTTTTCTAACTTTTCTTACATATGCCACTCCGGATTCTTCTATATTTTTTGAATCCTTTTTTAGTGTAATGGCCCTTTCACAGTCCTCTGCTAGTTTCTGGAGGGTTAAATCTTGCTCAGATTCCAGCTTAGACAACACTCGTCTGCGTATTTCTGCGTATTTCGTGGAAACTAACCCTTGTGCGAAGATTAGACATTTAAAATCTTCTACCGTTAGTTCCGCAAGCTTAAAATTATCGCAGTTTTTATTGACAACTGATGCGTATGTCAAATAATCTTGGTTGTCCATCTTTCTTAGATTCATGCACAGCCATCTTTTATGAAAAAGAGATATATTTGGATTAAATAATTCTTTTAGTAATTTCACAGCTTCCATGAACTCTAATTCCGCAGTTTTTTTAGGTAATATGTAATCTATGAATTTGCTGTGTTCTGATGTACCCAATTTCCTGAGTAAGAGGCTCACTTTCTGGCTATTTGGCCAATTTTTGCAGTCCATTTGAAAGACATCCTCGTATCTTGTATAGTATGCTTCAAAAGTCTTTCCTTCCTCCGGCACATAATTAAATGTGTCCATACTATTAAAGATAGTTGTATGGGAGAAATTAACACTGTCGACATTTTCTCGATTACTCTTTAGTAGTTCCAGTGTTTTAGCAAAACGTTCATTTTGTCTTTCCTCGCGGTCAGCTTGTGCCTGATTTTGTCTTTCCTCGCGGTCAGCTTGTGCCTGTAAAAATTGCATGAACATTTTTGATAAGTCTTCCATTTTTTTTTTTTCTTTTTTTTCGTGACGTTTTACTGTATTATCCGTTATCCAGTGACAACTTTTTAAAAAAAAAAATCCTTTCCTTGAGCTTTAATTTCTAGCTATGGTATTTTCTTTTAGTACCGCCGCCAAACAAATTATTAATTAACAGATTCCTTTAGTTGTTGTTTTGCTAACGGGGAGCAGTAATTAGAATCCACTGGTAAACTTTTTTTTTTTTCATCGGTTACTTCCTTGCTTTTCGTAATACGAGTCTGACCTGTCGTTTTGCGACAGAACAAAATCCGCTTTTCGTTTGCAAGTTGGTCCTTTAGTAATACAAAACAGATTTGTCGTTTAGCGACAAAACAAAAATTCACTTTTACATTCGTTTGCCAGTCGGATTCCCAGAAAACGGCGTAAATTGTCGCTTTTGCCACATTCGAGTTTTTTTTTTTTCACTTAAGTTGAAACTTTTCTTTAGCGTAAAATCCGTTTGCTCGTCAACACTTTGCATTGTACTCTTTTTTTTTTTAAATAGTTCTTCGTCAAACTGTTATATTTGACGCTTCATATCTCGTCGCCAACTGTTGTGGTTGCAAGGTTGAACAATAATTAGTGAGGAATACAATGAAGACGCAAACAACAAGGAGAATGCAATAATAAGTGTATTAAAGAAAAGGTATAGTTACAGTATGTACAAATGAAGGTGTCGAGTCAGAGAGTCTTGGTGGGAGGACATGTACGCTCTTCGGCGTCACTTCCGGTGGCATTTAGGTAACACACACTAAGGCCAACCTAGGCTTGCCATTTATAGTGTAACGTTATTCGTATATGCAAATGAGTGGTTGCCACCACAACACTTTCCATCTCATTCATCTAATTAGTTCCTCATAGACTCAGGTCAGTTTTGGAAAGAACTTATCCGCTGACCGTTAAAATATTTGGCCTCGCAAGCATATGATTATACTTAGACGTTGAAGATACTCTCAAGTGGGGTAATAAAATGTATAAAAAGTGGTCATAAACTTAAATGGTGGAAAGTAAAAGAAAGGGGGCAGTATGAATGTGTAATTGGATATGAATCTTGCCTGTTTCCTTATTCACCCATCCCTTCCCAACCAAGATAATGCAGAGAATACGGAAGTTTGTGATTTCATTTAATTTTTTTTAAAGTGTGAGGAAGCTGACTCTCGAAAGAGGGTGCAGCTGAAACATGCATGCACATATGTAACCAAAATTGCTTCTATAAATAAAGATTTATACTAAAAAAAACAGCTCTACTTGTTATTGAGCACTTTTTATAAACACTGGAGTTTCATTGGATTAACATCTAGGAAACAAAAATGATACATGTACTGTATATATATATATATATATATATATATATATACATACATACATACTTTACATTGTGATAACTTATCTAAAAAAAAAACTATGTCTACATTTGTTGCTGGTTTCTTAAATGGACAAATAAAAATTGAAACGTTTAGGAAAATAAGATATTGCATCATAAAAAAAAATTCTGCATGGAAAATAAAGATAAGAACCTTACTTTATAATCTTTACAATCTTGTTTTTCTAACATATCCAAGACAAAAGGAAGATCAACAACTTCATGGGGTAAATAACGAATGGTCACTTTATGACCACGCATCTGAAATGGCAAAACAAATAAATCATTTTTATTGGCATCATTTTGAATTGGAAAACTTTTTCATGAAAAGATTAATAACAATTCGATAGAAATAAAAGAAAATAAGTATTTTAGTTTTTGAGAAATTAATTTGGTGAACATAAACTAATCAAGTTTGAACATTGTATAAAAGAGACAGAAAATATTCTGGACTTAGGTCAATATAAAAGAGAAGTAAAACTGTTAGTTACATTTTTTGTAATGAAAATAAATTAAAATTTTTAATTCCGGCAGAAATAATGGAATCCAGAATGGTTGATTATGTGTTGAAAAAAATGGAAGATGGTCAACCTCAAAAGATTAAGGGTTATAATAAGTTTGCAGCAAAACAATTAGTCCCCAGGTGACAATGCAAATTCTTATATGCATAAACAGTGGAATTAGAAAATCCATCATTCATTTTTAACCAATTTTTTTTATTTTTATTAAAACGTTTCAGTTCAAAATTCTCCATAAAGTAAACTATGACAAGAGAGGATTGAAGTTCAGAGAAAACAGCAGCAAATATTTTGTGACTTGAATAATGAAGACAGCTAATTCATTCTGAATAATCTATATTCAACTCCTAACGCAAAAATCTTATAAAATTCTATGAATTTTATTTAAATGTTTACAATGAGATATTTGTATAAAAAAGAAAATATCTCTATGATTTTAGCAAACAATTTTTGTTTTTAATCAAAAATTAGATTTTAACAAGATTTTATTTCTGAATAACTTCTATAATAAAAACGATTGCCTTCTGTACAATAAAGTAGTCATGTTTTCCTAAGACAATGTCTGCTTTCCTTGCCAATTCAAGAATATTCTTCATTCATTTTTAAAGTTTTCTCTGAAAATAGAATGATTTTCTTTTGGTGTATAAAAAAAAAAGCCCATCTCTTCAATTATTTAGCAACTTCTGGAGAAGAAAAAAAGATACACATTGTTTTAGCATGTTTCTTTTTTTAAACTCCAAACAAATATTTGTTTAAAAATAAAAACATATTTGAGCCAAACTACTTGACATTTTAAGAAAGAAATGATTAAAAAATATATTTGACTATTTAAAATAAAGTTTCAACCAACAAATCTGATACATTAATAAAAACTATTGCCTTACTTTGCTGATAAGGTAGAGATGTATGAAAGTCAAATGAATAAGTTCTTCACTGGAGTTAGGATCTTTGATGTAGGCTAAGAGTGGTGCCAGAAAGGATTCTGAAAAGAAAGAAAAAATGGATTTTCAGAAACAAGAAATAAGTGATTTCAACATTGTAACAAAGCAGGTTTGTTATTTATGACCTGAGATTATAAAAATGAAAATATTATAGTCTAAATGATAACCAGCTTTTTTTTCTTTCCCCCGCCCCAAATAAAAAAGTCAACAATATTCCTTCTTGTTTTCAAAAATGAAATAATGACAAAATAGAATAGTTCAGACAAGTTACATTTATGTGGCCCCATAGAAATTACTTGAAATCATTTTAATCTTTCAAACACATTTTAACAAATCTAAATGATAAAGAGAAGCCAATTGAAATTCAGATTAAAAAATATCCTGAGCCTTTTTTGTAATTATTGTCTGACTTCATAAATATGCTGAAAGAATATTAAATTCAACTTTAAGAACTGTACTCACACCTATTAAGGTCCAAATTCTTTTACTTACCATTATCTTAATCCATATAATTTAAGAGTGTTCAAAGTTTTCCAAATAGTTTCTTTTCATTAAAACATGTTTTGTTCAAGTGTTTAAAAGAAACTTTTGCACTCTGTTGAGTAAAACCTTAGGACAGTAAAAGTGAGAAAGGAGGATCTTGAATTGTCGAGCTGAGGGTGGGAAAAAAAAAGTGACATGTTTTTGACACCTCACTCCTTTCCAATCCAATATTATGAATTTTCGCATGTTGGAAAGCGGCTGATACTGATTTTGAAATATTATTGTCTGAAGTCTCAGCCTCTGATTTTTTGGGACAAATTTATTTTCATTACAAACTTTTGGTCCTGATGAGTACTGAAACATAGATGTATTTATGTAGACCATTTTAAATGTTTATATAAAATATATTTATAAAGCTCTACCTTGTATTTAGCATTTTTGCAAAAATATTGGTTTCAAGTTAATTTTATCAATACGTTTGAACTTGTTTAGTTTATATATATATATATATATATATTTGCCTTTCTGGTACCAAAGGTACTAAAGCTTTTTTTTTTTTTTTTTTTTTTTAATGCAACCTTAATTCCTATATAATTTTATTTCTAGCTACCATATCGTAGAATGGTTCGTAGGTGTAGTGTTTAGATAGTATTTTATTATTATTATTATTATTATTACTAGTATTACTATTGTTATAAAGAATTTTATTTGATATGCAAATTACCATATCACACGGTAGTCTTAAGGGTAGTATATTATTATTATTATTATTATTTTATTATTATTTATTTATGTATATATAAGTAACATTTTAAGCTGAATTATTTCGACACTTGATTATTGGGGAAATGGTAGTTTTATCTGTACCATTGGAGAGCCATGCATATAACTGTCCTGTTTTTAAATCTCCGAAACAGTTACATGGTAAACAGCTGAAGATCCCCGTGTTAATATTAGATGCTTACGTTAAGGTCTCCTGCTTTTGTTTCACTGTTAGATACTTAATCCCCCTTTTTATTTTATTCACTTACTTTTATATATTATTATGAATTTTCTAACAAATGTTAAGTCTGCACTATTTTGGATTTAGTTAGTTTCTCTGGGAATTTAAACTGCATTTTCCTTTTTTTTTTGTCTTTTTGTTTAAAATAACTCAAAGCTTCTTTAGACTATATATATATATATATATATATATACATATATACATACATACATTTTTTAAAATTATTATTTTACTTCAGTGTAAGTTCTCAGAAATCAAGAGGCCCTTTCCTAGGGCTAACACTTGAATTCTATATGAGACACATAGATATCCGGGTGTTCAATCAAGGTCCTCCTCTACCTCTCAAACGTTGAGTTAATAAAGCAGTGAAGAACACCAATTTTCCTCTTCCCAATCAACCACTTAACTATGTTATAGTTTACTTTTCTTTTAGTCTTTTCTTGGTTTGGTAGGATACCAGGACAAGAATTCATCTGGTCTAGTGGGGTACCCAGCTTAGTGCTGTTACGTGGGGTAACATAACTAGAAGAAGGCTTTGAATACTATGTGATTTTGAATATTTGGTCAGGGTTTACTTGTAGGGTGAAGTATCCTCATGTCAGGTTGTCCTGACAAACCCTTGTACAGAGAGACCAAAGACATCTGAGGATGGTGTCTAGTAGGCATTTAAACATTTTCCAGTTGGCATTCAAACTGTGTGTTTAATAGAGAGCGGAAAATCTAGAAATGTTTCTAGTTAATTGTTTTTAATTTGACTTTTTATGACTTGTGTCTGCAATTTCTAATGCTATTCAACCATGGCCATCCCTACTACAGGCCAGGCAATCGTGCAACTGGGGTCTTTTACTGGGGGCCATGTGAATTTTCTTAAATATTCGATATAGAAGTTGCAAACAAAGGTAAAATTCCTCTGTGAGATTAGTTTGATGTTTGTATGTGTTTTACATACCAAATAATAAGAACCACAATGAGCTAATTGATAAATTTGACAATTATTGAAAAATTCCTATAAATGAAGAGACAGGTAATTTTGAATGAACAAAGGCAAATGCATATTTCAATGAAGAATTTTTATTTCAATGTTAGATTTTTTTTTAGAGAATTTGTACTTATGTCAAAAGATCATTACTTGTATATTGTGGTTAAAAAGAAAAAAAGGATCCGCACCAGTTGATGATATAGTTTGCAACTTCTATATCGAATATTTAAGAAAATTCACATGGCCCCCAGTAAAAGACCCCAGTTGCACGATTGCCTGGCCTGTAGTAGGAATGGCCATGTATTCAACCAAATGAGTGATTTTTGAAAGAAACTCCTTTCAAGCATTTTATCTTTTCTCCATTAAATCATCAAATAAAAATACAAAAAATGATGCACAAATGTTGATTTTCTTGGGAGCGGCGGGGTGGGGGATATGGTTTTAAACATTGTGAATGATCATAAGAAAACATGTATAGCCCTTATAGAAAAGTTTGCCCCAAAACTGGAGCGATCAAAACGAGTCAAGACTTACCAAGATACGGATCGATCAAGTGCGGCTGATATTGATACTCATCGACGATAACTAAAAATAAAAACAAAAATAAACAATAAAAATTTGGTTTGACTCAGACACGAATAGATGTGGCGAATTAGAACATTTTATCATTTACTAGACCACCCGTGACCCGTTGGGTCAGTTTGTTATATTAGCTATGGAATTCATGTATGAGCGTGACACTTGTGGCATAAAGAAAATAGTTTTTTTTTACATAACAGAAGCATTTCTATGAAAGTATATTAAAATGAAAAAAGAATATAGATAGATTTCTATGAGTCGTTCTGTTTATTATAATTGTTTTTTTTTTGGATGTAATATGTGTAAAACATATGATTCAAGTATTTGCTGTTTAAAAAACAACAAAAGGAAACACTATTTAATGTAATAGAAATGTGTGCATTTACCGATTCAGCTTTCTCGCGTACGTAACGAAAACAGAGGGAGTAGGAGTGGTGAAATCTATGAGAGGGAAAGTGGGAGGTGGTTTCGTTCACCGACCGCTAGTATGGCTGATATTAATAATGAGTGTTGTTTTTTTGTTTGTTTGTTTTTGTTTTTTAAAAGGGAGGAGTTTTTTTGAAACTGCGACAGACTTTACGAAGTCCTCCCGTTGAATGTTTTTAGCCGTGAAGAAAACAAATAAACTATTTGATGAAATTAAATGAAATTGTTTAAAAATTTTCAGAATGAAAAATTTCATGCGTTCGTTAATCATAATAGAGAATAACGGAATTGGAATAACAGATTGAAGACGATGCTATTTACGCATGCGCAACCGGATGTTGAAAACCGGAAAGCTGATTGCAAACATACAAGAACAATAGAGTTTTAGTATTATATAGATTTCAAGGAAGAGAATCGACTTCGCATTCAATTCATTCACACTGGACACACAAAGTTATTTGATTCACATGAAAAATTGATTTTAGTAAAAAATAGATATTTCATACCCAGCGTAGTGTTAATACTGCAGTTAAACCTAAGCTGAAAAATCAATAGGTTGTATCTCAAATAGAACTTTCATATATTAATAGGTTAGATTAAAAACTTCGAAACATAATAATTATTGTTTTAAATATTCAATACGTCCATTTAATGTACACGCGTTTCTGAGAATAAATGTTTCATTAGAAAAAATACATTGAAGAAAAAGTTCCAATAGGTAGAAGATTGTTTTCATCAGCATATACAAAAGATTTCTATTACAATCTCAGTTAATATCGTGCGAAGCATATATAGATATGTAAAATCATGAAAATATTTCTTACGTCGAAATAGAAACACTTGCTTATTTTTTTTTTCATATTCCTTCCTAATGTATTTATGGGAAGAGATTCGCAAAGGAGTTCATTAGCATTATATTTGTAAAAAAGAATTAAAATTAACTTTTGGATGTGCTCAAAAACAGAAAAGTAGACGTGTATAGTTTTTGTTTCATGAAAATAAGTTGTTAAAGTTATTTTCATAAAGGAATGATGGTTTTGAAAATACTTCATATTGGAGTAATTTCATGGACAAAGGTGTCAAAATTCAACCAATGACAATGGCATTACCTTAAAGGTTTTTTTTATTGTTATAATTAAATCCATCGTTTCGAATGTATTCCAATATATATATATATATATATATATATATATATATATGTTATATATAATTATTTTTATTTACACAGACATGTACAAAATCTGCGACACTGGCATGTCGATGTTATCGATCAACAGCTATTATAAACTGAGATCTCATCAGGGAGAGTTAGAATCCGATCTTAACCTTAGATCATATTTGGAAAAATCCGGTTGAAATTCTTTGGATTACTACCCTCTTGGCCTTTAGGCTAAGATCAAAGTGTAGTATCTGTTCCAATGGATACTGCACGCCTGTCCTGTGCAGTTCTAGGAGGTCCACCCTCCCAGGCTTTGCCTCCCCTCTTTGGGGAGGAGTAAGTTAATTGCTTACTGCTTGAGGCGCCCCTACCGGGGAATGCCGACGAGGCTGCCCAGGCAATTTTTGATGGTCAGATTGCTCACCTCTCGAGCGCTGGCTTTTCAACCCCCACTTTCCGACCCGACCTTGGGTCACATCTTACTTGTGGGAGTAGGATAAAACTGGCCTTGTGCCTAACTCCTGGAGAGGAGTAAATAATACTACCCTGTGGATGTTTTACCTGGATTAGTATTATTATTATTATATATATATATATATATATATATATATAAAATGACAAAACGATTATTTAGCTTGATTTGTTCCATGACATATCAAACTGATTTTTTGTAATCTTTGACATTCTTTCACATAATGTTTATCGATCAATTTATGGGGAGTGTACAATATAAATAAACTAAATTACTTTGTAAATTCGAATGATTTTTCAAGTCGATTAGATGGACTGAATTATCTTTAAATAAAACTGTCTTCCATTAATCTTTCACTGTGAACTCGTCTTCCATGGATGAATGGTTAACAAGCGAGACTTGTTGATCATGACTCACGAGTTTGATCCTCACTGAGGTTTCTCTCTATTAAAGTCTAGTGCCAACTTTAAGCTAACCTTACAAAGACATTTTTAATGGAGATATGACCAGAATAGACATCAGGAAAATGGGGCAAAGCTTCAAATGATAGAGAAGAGTGTACACGTAAATTTTATCTTTTCGAATTAAATTTTATCATTTTTATAATCAATAGTTTAGGAAATAAATGTTTTCAATGCACAAACATTTACGAAAATTAGTAGAATTCATCATTTCGTTTTTATTTAAATAACGATAAACGTAAAAATAAAAAAATTAAATAAAAGAAAATAGTGAACAGATACTTTTATGTATTCTATTTTTTTTAGCATATTGTTTAGTTTAGTAATACACATGAAAGATTTTAATTGCTTAAAATATCTAAATAATGGCATATATATAAAGAGCTCAGTGATCTAAGAAAGAATCTTTTTTAATTTTTTAAATCTGACTAAAAATAAGAAAGTTATGACTATTTTTGTGCCTCGCACAATTGGATATTTTCCCCTCTTTCAGACCATATGCGTTTCTGTCACATTTTTTACACTAATTTTTTAGCAAAGATGTTATATCTTTGTTAAAACACAAGATTAAGCAATGAAATTTACCATATAAGTGTATTTTTGTACAAGGAATCAGAATGTGTCACTGAACATCTCAAGAAATTAATGGTTTCCAAGTAATCTGCACTAAGTGCACATAAATATGCTGCAATACCTTAAAAATACCATGTATCCATTAAAAGAAAGAAGTTAGAAAACTCAAAGTTGAATTGTAATACATTTTATGTACAAGAAACTAAAATCTAATACTAGAACTGTTTAAAAATTAATATATTCCAAGATTTCTTTGCCATTATTGTAGATTAACACCTTCCGCTAACTCACCCCCTTGCCTCCCCAAAATATGAGATTCTACTTTTTTTATTTAGGCAATTACATGTTAACACCCTGAAAAACTTGGCAGAAAGAAAGAAACAAAAACAATTATTTTAGAATTTAGAGTGGAGATCAGTTTCACATAAATTGAATATAAATTAATCCCATTTCAAGGCCATTCTAGCGTTTTAGGACAGTTAATTATTTTTTCTATGGGAGATAAATCCTGTGCGTTTTTCTTGTTTTGTTTGTTTGTTTTTTCTTTCTTTTTTTTTTTAGACGATTATGAGGGGCTTTGTGGGAGATTGGGGGGGGGGGGGCTTACCACTTGAACTTCAGGTTATGTGAACACCCTGAAAACTTAGCAGGAAAAATTATCCGCTAGAACTTTAATTACAAGTATTTTCCCATTTTACGTATTATAGCAATCGCTTCGGTGAGTATGCCTCCATTTTGTTTCGTTGGACACAAATCAAGGGCATTCGCGTTATTATCTGCCCTTGCAAGTTATCTGCCCTTGATTTGTGTCCAACGAAACAAGATGGAGGCATACTCATCGAAGCGATACGTAAAATGGGGAAATACTTGTAATTAAAGTTCTAGTGAATAATTTTTCCTACTTTTTTCAACATTGAACAATAAAATACCACTGAGTAAGTACATAATATTGTTTTCATAAATAAATAATTTGTTTTCATAAAAAATTAAATTTTCCGTATGGCCGAAGCACTGAATATGCACCCAAATTTTTAATACTGTTTTTTTAACATTTGTGTCATTCACACTGTTAAGTAATCCACTTTGAAAAATCATTCCATCTTATAAAAGAAAAGTTATTCTTCAATTTGGTGGATGAAGTATAAAATTTTAAGTTAATTTTCATGATAAATTTCCAAGTTGAAAGCTTCAGTGAATAAAATTTTACAGAAATTTAATTTTAAACATTATGCTTTTGATACTATTGGATAAAGCAGGATTCCCTCAATAATAATCAATATCCAATATCACTCCATGCATGAGTGGATGGTGGCTTTGTAGAGATATAGGATACTGGCAGGTGTGAGAGATTTCTAGCCTAGTACAGAGAAACCACCTTCTTAGCAGCAGACTTGACAGTATCTTCTATGTATTTGTTCCAGTTCATGTTACCTGTGAATCTTAGGCCACTGAGTTTAAATGTTGGACTGTCAAGTAGGGTGCTATTAGCGATGACAATCGATGGTTGGAAAGGTTTCTTATAATTGTTAAATGAAAGATTTGACTTAGTAGCGTTAAATGTAACCATCCATTTATGTCTCCATTCCACTACAGACTGGAGGTCATTTTTTAAGGATTTAGCCAGTTTGAATTCATTTTTTGTTAATAATTATATGTGTGCATTCGTTTTGCCCACATGTCAAGAATAGAGCATGGTGTCATCAGCAAATATACCCATCTCGGACACAATTGCATCAGGGAGATCGTTTATAAAAATCAGGAATCAGGATCGACCTTGAGGGAAGACCCGCATTAATGTCATGTTTAGATGTACGGCAATCGAGGACAATGTGGATCTTTCTTTTGGCTAAGAAGGATCTGATTATATTAAATATTCGTCCAGTCATACCGTATGAATTAATTTTTATGAGAAGACCTTCTTGCCAGACCTTGTCAACAGCTTTGGATATATCAAGCGCTACCGCTCTAGCTTCACTTGCCTTCTCCAGTCTATGGTATATGTATTCAGAGATAACCGTTAGGATATCCTTAGTAGAACAGGCTTGCCTAAATCCATACTGTTGGTCAGAAAATTTTTTAGCATTTACGGGGTGGTGACTATCATTGGATTGATTAATGATTCAAAGATTTTAGCATTTACGGGGTGGTAACTATCATTGGATTGATTAATGATTCAAAGATTTTAGCATTTACGGGGGGGTGGCTATCATTGGATTGATTAATGATTCAAAGATTTTAGCATTTACGGGGTGGTGACTATCATTGGATTGATTAATGATTCAAAGATTTTAGCATTTACGGGGGGGTGGCTATCATTGGATTGATTAATGATTCAAAGATTTTAGCATTTACGGGGTGGTGGCTATCATTAGATTGATTAATGATTCAAAGATTTTAGCATTTACGGGGTGGTGACTATCATTGGATTGATTAATGATTCAAAGATTTTAGCATTTACGGGGTGGTGACTATCATTGGATTGATTAATGATTCAAAGATTTTAGCATTTACGGGGTGGTGACTATCATTGGATTGATTAATGATTCAAAGATTTTAGCATTTACGGGGGGGTGGCTATCATTGGATTGATTAATGATTCAAAGATTTTAGCATTTACGGGGTGGTGGCTATCATTAGATTGATTAATGATTCAAAGATTTTAGCATTTACGGGGTGGTGACTATCATTGGATTGATTAATGATTCAAAGATTTTAGCATTTACGGGGTGGTGACTATCATTGGATTGATTAATGATTCAAAGATTTTAGCATTTACGGGGTGGTGACTATCATTGGATTGATTAATGATTCAAAGATTTTAGCATTTACGGGGTGGTGACTATCATTGGATTGATTAATGATTCAAAGATTTTAGCGAAGAGCAGAACGAGACTGATAAGATGATAATTTTGCGGGTCAGCTCTTTCACCAGAATTCTTGAACACTGGTACCACAGTTTGGAGAGAACAGGGGTCGTCTCAGCAGAGCATTTTTTTTTTATAACTATAGCAAGGATAAGATCAGGTTCACATACTTTGGAGGTGTCACATACTAACCCTAACTTGTTAATATTTTCAAATAAAAACTAAAAAAAAAAAAAATATCATTTATAAAAAAAAAGTTTGATTTCATTATTTGTTAATAATTAAACAATTCGTTACAAACTATTATCCCCCCCCCCCCCCAAAAAAAAACAGCCGAAATATAAAGGGTAATTTTGGGGGGTTAAAACCGGTCGAAATATGAGAATTCAGATTTGGCTGCCATAACACGGTTGACACTTTCAATATAACCTTTACCGTAAAAAAAAAATCAGCAAATTATTATTTGGCAAATAATATTTGCCAAGTTACAGCAAAAATTCTTTTAAAAAATTTAAAAATAATACAGCGTATGTTGGGGGTGGGAGGAGGGCACCAGTGCGAAAGTGCTGGCATCACATTAGGCCGCCATTGACATGTACACTTCTTCAACATTACCAAAGTAAATAACATTAAATCAAAATATTAAACAAAAAAAAAGCCACAGGGGGGTTCACTTCATTATATGTTCATCATAAAATTGACACTGACTTTATGAGCGGGGTAACATTTTGCAAACCCTAAATCACTTCCTCAGAAAATTAAAATGAGAATTGTACAGAATGAGGTCCTATAATAATTATTTTTAAAAAGGGAGGGAGAAATTGGGGTGGGGGTGGGGGGGTGCTTAAGTGATACAGTGGACGTTTTAACATGGTAATGTTGTTTCTGATCATACTGCTGAATGCAGGAGTTTGTTTCCATGGAAACCAGAGAATCGGATTATCTCTGATGGATGAACTTCTTTGTATATTTGTCCACATAAGGTTATCGGTGGAAGTCATCAACACGTTAACGAGGACAACTTTATCGAAGATCATTAGGAAGGCATGTGGAGGAACAGCACTTTTTATACCCACCGAAGGCGCCAGAACATTCCCGAGTTCGACAAGGTACACCTGAAGAAGGTCGGAGGTTACATTGGCCGAGTGTATATCTCTTGAAATAATGTTTGTATTTTTTTTTCGGTTTGAAAAAAAAAAAAATAACTTATACCAAACGCAGTAGAACTAAATTATCTAGCGACACCTATACTTTTAACGTGCTGAAACAGTTATGTTTTTTTTGGGGGGGGGGGGGGGGGTTACAAAATTTTATTTTGTTAAAAGCGGTTTTTACACGCAGGAGAAAAAAATAAATGGCCACTTGTCGCTTAACTGGGTAGGGGCTAAATTCCTGAAAATAAAATTACTTAGCCTATCACTAACCCTAAGTTCTAGTGGCCAGGCCCCCTCCTCAAGTATTAGTGGTAGGATAAGTCGTAAATTCTGCAATTTGTTCGAAAATTAATCTTAAGTTTGGCATTATCTCTGGTTAAATATAAAATATCTTGCAAGTTCAGAGCGTTAAAATCCATTTTAAGATAAAGCTGGGTTGAAAACTAGAGTTATCCCCCTTATTTGACTCTTCAGAAGTAAAGATAAAAAGATTTGGGTATATATGAAAAACGCTGAAAATCGCAGTTCCAATTTAATTAACAGGAAAACTCTTTGATATACTTATGTATCAAGCAAAAATAAGTTTGTACACCAAAAATAAGCAAAAACTATTGAGTAGAATTTTAATCAAGAATAAAAATCCGTTATATCGTTTTGTCGTGTTCCGCCATTGATTCGAGCGAGAAAAAAAAAACGAAATTCAGGGGGAGATAAACCAGCCTGTCATTAATAAGTAATAAATCAATGGCATTCACCAAAATACGCTGAAACTGATTTTTATTCTACTCGATCATTTTTTTTACTTTTTGGCGAGGATACTTATTTAAATTTGCTGCGTAAATATATAATAATGTTCTTTTATGATATTGATACAATTTTTTTTTTTTTTTTTTTTTTTTACGCCGTCGAAAACTTTCCCATCGAAGTCTACCACGTGAGCATCGGGTCGAACAGGATTTATAGAACATTGTCATGTGGAATTCGAAATTGATTATGCTTAAAATGGTGGATAGAAATGATGATTAGAATTGAAATTTATAGTCGAATGTCGTGGTTCATTGTTGTGCTCTTAAATCAAAGAAAAATCGGGTTTCTCGCAGATGCCACTATTTTTTTTTTTTAAAGTAGCCGACAAATGGGGGGTAACTCTAACAAACTATTTACAGGGAGTTTTCGAATAAAAATAAACAAATCATTAACCGGTTCATTTTAACAAAGGATAAAATGCTGATTTTTTTTTATCATTTAAACCTGATAATCCACTGATTTATTTATTTGAAGAATAAAAAAAACTAGAGACAATGTTTTGTGCCGGTCGTAAAAATAATACGCATTATTTGTTTACCTGAAAGAGTCGACAGTCGAACCACGAGTTTTACGCAACACTCGTTGCGTCATAGACAGAATCTAATACCTACTAATCAAAATATTAAAAATAAAAGCAATACTTATTTTTTAATCACATTTTCGGCGACAAAAGTAACTTTAAATGAAACTGTTGATAACTGCGTCACACGGAAAATTCGATATCAAAATCTTACTACTACTACTACTACATATATTAAACATTTAAGTGAGCCGGATTCAGTTGACTCACGTTTGAATTTTTGTATCGCGATTTCTTGCGCATTGAAATCTCCCAAGATGTTTTCCAACTGAGAAATGAGTTCTTTGACTTGTTCAATTTCACGGAATGCATCCAGCGTACATCGTGTATCGACTTCATCATCACGAACACTTTCTTCTAAGTCTTCCGCAGCCATCTTGACTAATGCGTTTTTGATTTTGTGTCTCAGGACAACAGAGAAGAATAAGAAAACCGACAAGGGAGATAACTCTTAACGAGTATATTTATTTACTCCTCTGTAGGAGTTAGGCACAAGGCCAGTTTTATCTTACTCCCACAAGTAAGATGTGACCACAGCTTGGGTCGAGTAAGTGGGGTTAAAAGCCAGCGCTCGAGAGGTGAGCACTCTGGCCATTTAAAAATTGCCTGGGCAGCCCCGTCGGCATTCCCCGGTAGGGGCGCCTCAAGCAGTAAGCAATAAACTTACTCCTCCCCAAAGAGGGGAGGCGAAGCCTGGGAGGGTGGACTTCCTAGAACTGCACAGGACAAACCCACAGACAGGTGGAATCAAGCCCCGAAGGACAAGACGACATCCGTCTATAGGGGTGCAGTATCCATCGGAACAGATACTACACTTACTTCCTAGCGTGTGCCAGGTACCTTTGAATCTTAGTTGTACACTTTGCACTTAAAACAAGTAAACATGTGTGCGCCCCTCCCCTGTGACCCCTACTACTTGAGTCATGTAAACAACCATTAATCACAACTTTTATTGGATTTGGGGGATAAAATGGGAGTGTACATTTAGAGATTTGTGGTAATTTTTGCCAATTTATCAGAATGAAGGGTGGGTAGAGTTTCCTGGAGGCGTCATCAGTACTTGTCTCATATAAATAACCATACATGCTACATTTTTGTAGCTTTTAAGCAAAAACTACTGAAGGAAATGCTAGATATTTGCAAAGAAATTGTCATGTGGGGACATTTTATTCTCTTCAGAAATCTGGCATCATTTTTCTGCGTTCAAGGCCATATAACGTCATGCAAAGTTGAGAAAGTCAGAAGAATGATAGAATAACAAACAGTCAATGAAAAACAAGATCAATGGGACATCCTTCTTGACTGAGGCAATTTTTTATTTTTGTCCCATCCAGAGTACCCATTTTTGGGGAGCTGGATATCACCTGCATAAAAACTATACCTTATGTTCAACTTTGCCCTCGTGGGGAGGCAAGTAAATAGGGACAAACACATGTCTTTTCTAATTAACATAAAATATATTCCTTAACAGCTATTTTAATCTGACAAACTTTCAAAGAAAATCTTTTTTTTAGATATGTAAAAAAATTGACAAAAGGAAACAAAAATGTTCAAATGAAGAGTTCCCATTAATGGAAAACCCGATGCGTGCTAATTGACTTGATTAAGCACATAATCAGACTCATGTTTTTTTGTTTTCTTTTTTATTAAAAAGCGTCCAAAACAGTGGGGTGAAAATAAAATCGAGTTATCTTAATAATTTTCAAACAATCCTTGCAAAGACTTGACCTGTAAGTGCTGACTTATAGCAGAGTTATGTTGTTGGTCTGTTTTCAATTTGCCAATTCTAAGCAGTTTTCTTCTCTGTGTAACCTGACAAATACTTGCTTTTTTTTTTCAATTTACTTCTCTTTTTGTTTTTACTGGGAATGGGATATCCTACCGGATACCAGACATTCACCCACTATTTCAAACACTCCAAAAATCTTTTTAGGATTCTAACTGTCCCCTTAAGTGCAATTATTTGGATCTCTTTTGCACTTGGTTCACCAGGTATATTCGCCAGGTAATTTTGAAATTCTTTTTCATGAGCCCAGTAGCTCCTATGATTACTGGAATAATGGAGATTTTCCTAAGATGTCAGTTCCTATGTTCAATTCAATTAATTTAGCAAAAAATAAAACAAGCATGCTTCAGTTGCCATGTAGAGAAAGGGTAGTAGAAATTTACACAGAAGAGAATACAGTAGCCCAGAGCCTTTCCAAATTTATCTTGAATTGCTGCCTTGTTGGCACATTTATTACCTTTCTTGGGAGACTATTCCAAGGTCCAGGGGTCCTGATTGAGAAGGCGGCCCTCCTCCGGTTCAATTGAAATCAGCGGTGAAATAGTTTCTTGTGGTGACCGCATAAACCTCTTTCTGGTACAGGAGTGAATAATAGGTCCTGAGGTATATTGTAATGACCATTGAGGAGATTGTAGGCCAAAATGAGATCACTGCATAATCGTCGGCACTCAAGGAAGAATAGGTTAAATATCTTGAGTCGGCTTTCATAGGGCAGATCCAATAGACCCTGCACCATTTGAGTAGCCAGTCTTTGAACTCTCTCCAGATGATGGATATCGTGTATTAGATATGGAGCAGAGGCCTGGACACTATATTCTAACAGTGGTCTGACGAGTGAGCCATAAAGTGTGAGAAATATTTCAGGAGTAAGTTTGCAGAAAGAATGTCGAATTAGAAATAGAGTGCTCCTTGCTTTGTTTGCAGCCTAAATGCAATATTTAGATGACTTGAAGGACGCCTCTTTGAACAGAGTTGTGTCATCGCCAAGAGTAAGAGCCGAGTCAGAAGGAGATCCCACTGCAATGTGGCAGCATTTATCAACATTAAGGATATGACCATTCTCGTTGAAGATTGTCAATTTCGCATTCAATGGACCATTTCCATACACGTTGAAGGCTAGACTTGAGATTGTCAATTTCGCTTCTACAAGCTACGAATTTGATGTCACCTGCAAATAGGAGCACGTTTCCACGAATCACTTCAGGCAAAAGTAGAAAGAGAATAGGACCCAGCACGCAGCCTTGAGGAACACCACTGCAAGCATCCATCTCAGATGACAGACTGCCATTTATCTGAACCCTGTATGTACAATCACCAAGAAAGAATCTTATTCACTTTATAACCGATTCATTAAGACCATAAGTGTTGAGATTATATAAAAGTAAACGGTGATTGACAGAATCAAAGGCCTTTGCAAAGTCCAAAAAGACAATGTCAGCAGTATCTACGTCGTCCATTATACTCGTAATCCATTCTTGCATCACAAGTAAATTTGTGAGACATGAACGTTTTGGAATGAAACCATGTTGTGATGAAGAGATGGTAGCAGTAGATGTAAGATGAGCCATGATTGCTCGCTTGAATAGAACTTCCATGGATTTTGAGACGATAGAGGTGAGACTTACTGGTCTGTAATTCATTGAGTTTTCTTTGTCACTTTTTTAAAATAGGGCAGATTGTGGCAACACGCCAATTAGCAGGAACTTCTCCGGTAGTCAGTGAAAGGTTGAAAAGGGCTGCTAAAGGTTCAGATAGTTTGGGTGCAACAGCCCGTAAAATTGCTGGATGTAGTCCATCCGGACCTTGCTCCTTATTCACATCCAAGGACAAAAGTTGCTTCTTGACCTCATCCTGAGTGATGGTGATCGGTCGTATTGGTGGTTCTATCATATGTAACGTTGCAGGTTCTCTGCCATCATCATCTTTGAAAATATTTGTGAAAATATCGGCAAAGAGAAATGCTTGTTGGTTTAAGTGCTGGATTTTTTCTCCTTCGGAATTACGTAGAGTTACAATTTGATTTTTTAATTTTTTATTTATTTGCACGTGAGCGTAAAAATGCTTTAGGTTACGACCAGCGTCAAGAGCAAGTTGCCTTTCAAAATTTTATCTACTTATGCTGGAGATGTGTTCAACGTGATTGCGTTGTTTTCTGTAGAACTCCATAGCTGTCTCAAGCATCGTTCCTTGGTAATGCCCTCATGCAGCATTTTTCAGTTTTCGTTCATGAAGAATCTTACTAGAAATCCAGGGTTTGTGTTTCCTGTGTTTTGGCGCTTTCGTAGGTATGCACATATCCATAAGGTTGTGACAAGTCGTTTGCCGGGGGCGATCTTTGGAACGGGATGAAATGTGCTTGTCGTAATCACCAGTGAGCAATCACATTTGAACGATAGTGTGACTTAGTGTGTCCGATCCTTGGGGACATTTTGGAAGGGATCTTTCGTCCTGGAAAACGGCACACACTAGCTTCCTCAGTGGCAACGACAAGCACATCCCCTTAATGAAGGGGTTCAATGATACCGGACTGGGTATTTCGTCCGCTTGCTGGCTGTTTGATTAGCTTACATGCTGCGTCAATAGGCTGGGACCGGCTGTGCTGCAATAGAGGCTTTCTGTAATAATGAAACAAATCATTTTACTTTTTATATAAAAATATAATTTATTTATGCCGAATAAAAAATTAACATTTTAAAACCCAAAGAATATTCGTCTGAATTGGCTTGCGTACCTTACGCGAGGCGTCGCATGTCAAATCCAAACGCTGACTGTTCTTCGCTTATAGAACTAAACGAGAGGTACAGGGGAGGAAGAGAGAGAGAAGGCATAATATACAACACATATATTGCTCTGAGTTTCGATAAATGTTTTATTATGATTTAACAACCATGTTTTGTTTTCGTTGACCTTTGAATTGGTGATCGTGGAGTACAATGTTTATAGTTAACATCTGGCTGAGGTAACATTGACAGATTCAAATGGGTTACATAATATTTTAAATATACGCATCTGATTCTACATGTTTCGTTCAAGTCTGGCACAAGGATTGTTGAATATAAGGAGTGCATCAGCTCCCCAGAAAGGGCCACTCATTGATTGTGCCACAAGCTGCAATAGAAATTTCTTTATTTTTGCCCACATTGTTTCAACAGTCTGACACTCAATGAGGATATGCCAATCTAATTCATCGGAGGCCGCTTTAATTAAATCATGATTCATAGCGGCAAATTTTCTTCTTTGCTTATCTGAGACAAGGGGCGGTGCAAAAGAGGTGTGCATGCAAAAGCTCAGAACTGCATGATAACTCTTTTCAAGTGGAGGCAAAATTTGCAGAGAAGAAACGGAACTAGCTAACAGATGATGACAAAGTCCATCTCCGACGATCTCTGGCCAATTAGGGTTATTACAGATTCTGTAACATGCTGGTATAGAAAGCATTCTTCCATTGTGTTCAAAAGCAAGTTATCAAATGCGTCATTGGAAGTGCACAGATTTTACTGCCAGTCAATAGTCGAGGCATTAAATTCTCCCAGTATGAGACAGTCATTCTGGCATTTGGAGACAGCTTTCACAGCACTAGTGAGACTTTGGTCATCAGCGTCTGTAAAACTTGGACTGCAATATATAGCAATGTATAGGTACATTTTCTCTGCCAATGTTTATATTGCAAAGAACAGCATCAAATTTATCAGACAGGTGAACATTTGGAGGGAGTTGAAGTTGGAATGGCTTCAGCGAGGATCTTGCATACACCATAACTCCACTTATTAAAAGTACAGCGCTATATTTTCATTTATTTTCCAGATTTAGGCACATTTCGTTGTCGACGGCATAGAGTGCATATCCATTTACATACACTCCTTACATGCTACAATGCATTAATCACACGCGCTTACTCGCAACCGCTGCTCCTATCTTCGTACGTCCAGGCATGAATTTAATCACATGCTCCAGTTAAGTATTATTTGACCCTCATCTAGTCCCTGGGCATCCCCATTACATATGGTTCTGAAGCGTTCTGGGAACTGGCGTCCTGCAGGAGATTTTCGTCTGCTAAACTCTGCTACTGTTCCTGATCGTTACCCTATCCTCCATATTCAGGATTTCGCTTCATCCTTGTACGGTTGTAAGATATTTTCAAAATTGGATCTTGTTAAGTCTTAGCACCAAATACCGGTTAATCCTGCTGATATTCCTAAGACTGCTGTTACTACTCCTTTCGGTGCTTTTGGATTTTTGACTACGCCATTTGGCTTACATAATGGATCTAGCACTTTTAGTCCGTGACTTACATTTTGTGTATAACTATATAGACGACATTCTTATAGCTAGCTCCATACCGGAGGTACATTTAAAACATCTCCGCATGCTTTTTGAACGTTTGCGGCGTTATCATAAACCCTGTTAAGTGTACTTTTGGTGCAACAAGTCTTGTTTTCTTGGAACAGTAATAAACTTGGGAGGTATTTCACTGAAAAAGTCAAAGCTCTGCTCGATCTACATCTTCCAACTTCACTACGTCAATTGCAACATTTTCTTGGACTATTGAATTATTGCAAACGTTTCATTCCACATTGTGCTGAAGGATCTGTTGAAAAAGAGAAAGAAGAAGGATGAACCTATTCCACTTGATAACTGCCAGCTTAAAGTCTTTCATGAGGTGAAGAAAAAGTTTGCAACCTTTGACATATTTTTCTCGAAGATTGACTCCTACAGAAAGTCGTTACAGTACTTTCGATTGTGAACTTTTGGCTATTTACCTAGCTATTAAACATTTTCACCACGCGTTGAAAAGTCAACAATTTGCCATTCATACTGATCATCGTCCACTTACGTTTGCGCTACATGCTAAACCGGACAAGTATTCTCCTCGTGAATCAACAGATTTGAACTTCATTTCCCAGTTCTCCAGCAACATATGGCATATATCCGGTTCACAGAACACTGCTGCCGACTCATTATCTCGTCTACCCATCAGCGCTATCTCTTCGCCAGAAGATATTGACCTCCATCAAATGGCTCTGGATCAGCCAGCTTTAGAGAATCTGAATCTTTCATCTCCACAGTTTGTTAATTGCAAATTCCAGTACATGCCCATACCTACAGCGGATGAGCAAATCTTGTGCAGTACTTCTACCAATTTACCTCGACTTGTGATTCTACTTGGTGATTATGTAACCATCGCCTGTTCACCGCATGAACAAGCAACACAACTATGATCAATTTAAATGAGTAGGCACGAATTACTCTTTGTCAGGGCGTAATGTCTGACTAGTTTATTGGTGAATCTGAATAGCAAATAAAAATATGAGATTACAAATGAGAAACATTAGGTAATATTCTAATACATAATACTCTACTAAACTACAATCCTATATGCCCCCATAAGTTTTGGCTCGATTATCGAGTGGCAAGTACTGAAAATCTGATATACTAGTTTAGTTAGGGAGAAGCAGAAAGTATGGAAAAGTTCCCCATGAGAAATAAAATCATATGATGTATTATGGAAGACATTTGCATATTGATGTCACATCAATAATGTACTTTATAAAAGAGCAACTACAGTACTTGCAGCCATGAACCAATAAAAATAATAAGATTGCAAATATAAGTAGGCATAACATTAGCGATAGTGTAGGGTTTTCTCTTTGAGGTTTCGGAGGCCTGGGTTAGGTATGTTATCTAGGTGTCTATTGCCAAATACCTTAAGGAGAGGTTTGTGATTCACGGCGAGGATGAGGTCAGGGCACGCTATGACAAAAGGCCTCGCTTTGTCTAGTGCTTCTACTACTGCTAGGGCTTCACCTTTTATGAGAGCGTAGCGGGATTCCATCCCTCCTTGCAGCAGAATTGCTTGTGGGGTGTATGGCAGATGCAGTGCTTCTGGAATAGCCAGACCCTATGCCGTCTTTGCTCCAGTTAGTTGCTAGGCAAGTAAGTCTACCTTTGTCAAAGATCTCCACACCGTGCTTGATTTCATTGATGATCAGGGCTTTTGCTTCCTCAAAAGCATGCTGCATATCGTCAGTCCACTCAAAAGTCATGCTTGATTTTAAGGATTCTCTGAATGGCTTCATCTTGTCGGTTGATGCAGACGCATACGAAACCTGGTTTATGAGTCCAAAGAAGCTGTATGGCCGAGGTGGATGTGTGTTTATGGCGGGAGATTCAAAAGAAGAACAAAGGGTTTTGGGATTTTAACCACAGTCGCGAAGGATTTCGGACAAATGGTTTTGCGATTATGAATCCCCCAGCCATAGGTAGTGTGATAGATGCCTTTATAACGGCATGTCATCTCACTGTTAGTTTCCACCATCGGACCACTTGGGGATTAAATAAAGCAGTTTAAGACAACCCAGAGAAAGGAAGAAAATATTATTTAAACTTACCTTAAAGAAAGCGAAGGAATGATGAAGCTATATACATATACGAATAGGCCTTTTATAATGGTTAATAAAAAAGGAAAGGAATAACATTTTTATTAACAAAACAATTTATTTAATACTTAAAAGAGATTGTAAGTTCATAATTGGGGCGTATGATGCGATGCGTGTTGAATGTCATTTGTGTGGCAAATTTGTGAAGGAAAAAGTTCGTTTAGATTAAGAGAGATTCTTAAAGAAATGTTCCTTTGAATTCAAGATGCTTGAAGAAAAGGGATGTGAAGAAATGTTCGTCAAATTGAAAGATTGTGTTGTGAATAGAAAGATTACCTTTTTCTCCCCCCCCCCCCCTCCTCCACACAGCTCGTTCGAGCTGGTGGGGGGGGGGGAATCGCCGAGAGTTCTTGGTGCGTTCTTCTCAAGACGCTGAGGGAAAAAGAGGAAGAGGAAAGGACCGTCCCCTTCTTTATAGATTTAAGATCACGTGCGGCCGAGCTGACCTGTCGGCCGCCCATTGGTCAGAAACCTCCGGCCAACGTGATTAGGCGAGATTTCGCGAGTTTCACCACCAGAGGCAAAGAAGGGTTAAACAAAGATAAGAAAGAAAGAAAGAGAGAGAGTAAGAGAGAGTACCTTATTTGTGGTGTTCACCACAGCTGCGTATGTCCATTCTGTTCTCATAGGTAGATAAGTTTCTGATTGCTTCCAAGAAGGATTTGCATTGTTCGACTTGGAAGCTGGCAAAATCTGTCTCAACCTTACCAAGTCCAAATTTCGGCCAGTGATGCCATTGTGACCGCATACATCCAGACATTTAGCTGCCTGGACAAAGCTTCCTTGAAGGCCATTATCACTTTCGGTTATTGGAGTCCATAGGAGGGCATCATCGATTATCTTTATTTCATGTGGTATATCCATCACTATTTCATCAAACTTCCACATATATGCATCACCTGAGGCTACGTACCCCTGAGGGGCCACGCAGTATCTGTATCTACTCCACGGGGTGATAAATGTTGTGTAGTAACGATCAGCCTCATACAGGATGATGCTATGGTATCCATTCACGGCATCGAATACAGTCTTCCTTGTGTGAGGAAGGATGGAGCGGACCTGGCGGAATGGGGGTTGGTTGTGTTGCATCTCTCAATCGCTACGCTACTTGAAAGGTTGAAGGTCCACAGTGCGTCGAGGCTTGCTGGATTTCTTGGCGCACACAACCATCTGGTGGCAACAAGTAACAAGTACACCAACCGGAACTGGTTCTATGATGCCCAGACGGAAATCCTGGTCTAGGCCTGTTTTAACTTCCTCCTGCCAATGGATAGGTACTGAGATCAGGGTGTGGTAATTGACAATGTGGCGTTAGGGTCAATCATGAGACGCATGGGTGGGCCTGACATGTGGGTAGTGGAAGGATCTAATTATATTAAATATTCGTCCAGTAATACCATATGAATTAATTTTTATGAGAAGGCCTTTATGCCAGACTTTGTCAAAGGCTTTGGACATATCAAGAAATGGATATTTATCAAAGTTATGTTCGTACTGCGATCTTTACTGTGTCCATGGGAAATCTGACTATGAATTTGTCAATTCAAAATTTTTAATTTTCCTTTTTTTTTCATGAATACTTGGGTAAATCTTTAGTATCACACCCATCGTATTTTAGCAAAAAATAAAAATGAGATTCATCTTTTTTAGGCGATTACATGTAAACAGCCTGAAAAAATATCCGCAAAAAGGAATAAGAAAAAAATGAAATACTTTAGACTTTAGCATGGGGGATCACTTTCCAATATAAATTTAATGTAAAAGGAGCACCCATTTCCGGACTAGTTAGCAGTAAAAGTAGACAGGTAACCATTTTTTTGTTTTTGGAGGTGTACCCCTGACTGCTCCTCAACCCGTGACGTCACCAATTTGGCCGTTCTTGAGTTCGGTTGGTCACCTGGTACTGCTCGAAAGAAGTTGCTGCACTGATAAAAGCCGAAAATGTCGAAGGGTCTTGTCAGGCAAAAAAATCAAAATGACGAACTTACTTGGAAGAATAATATGTCTGGCCGAATCTGACTGAAATAGAAATGTTACATAACCAAAAAGGGATCACCATTTTTCTATGAAATAAATAATGATTCCACAACTAAATAGATATGAAGTTTTATTCACGGGAACAAAATGAAGATAGTACAATGGGGTGACTCATGTTCCGGAGTTTGATATTTCGCCTGCTCAGGGTTGAGTCAGGTGAAGAACAGGAAAAGGTGCATCCTATCGGCTAGAGAAAAACTTGCGAACTAAAGATTTATGGCCGCGGTGGAAGTGTTTGATGGCAAGAGATTCGAAGGAAGAACAAAGGATTATGGATACTAACCACAGTGGCGAAGGATGCCACTAATGGTTTTGCGATAATGAATCCCCCAACCATAGGTAGTGTGATAGATGCCTTTGTAACGGCACATAATCTCACTGTTAGGATTCCACCATCGGACCACGTGTAGATTAAATAAAACAGTTCAGACAAACAAAGAAGAAAGAAAGAAAATATTATTTAAACTTACTTTAAAGAAAGCGAAGGAATGATGAGGAAGCTAAACAACATATATGAATTGGCATTTTTATAAAGTGAATAAAACGTAAAACATTTATATTAACAAAACAATTTATTTACTTAACATTTTTGTAAGCGATATATACGAGCGAGATGAATGTCTTTTTGTGTGGCAATTTGTGAAAGGTGAATGTGCGAAGAAATGTTTGTCAAATTGAAAGATTGTAGAATGTTCGTCAAATTGAAAGATTACCTTTTCTTCTTCCTCCCTCACCACACAGCTCGTTCGAGCTGGTGGTGGGGGGGGGTCGTTTGTCGACGAGCGTTCTTTGTGTGCGTTCGTCCCAGAACGCTGAGGGAAAAAGAGAGAAAGAAAGGAGTGTGCTCTTTTATTGACTTCAAATCTCGCGTGGTCAAGCTGGCCGAAATCCTTCGGCCACGTTGTTTTGCGAGATCTTGCAAGATCAATCCCTGTTCTCCAACTAAGAGACGAAGAAGGACTAAGTAAAGAAAGAAAGAAAGAGAGAGTACCTAATTGTGGTGTTCACCACAGATTCACCTTGTGGTTCGTGTTCGCACCAGAACGATTCATCGTGTATGAATCTCGTTACACGCAGGAGTGTTGTTCGCCCATGTGGTGAAGAGGCGATGATTACATAATCGCCAAGCTGAATTACAATCTCACTGTGGTTCACGTAGACCGATACAAAATAGTGCAATCATGCAACTGCTGCACAACCTTCTACGGAAGGCAAAATAGTTGCATGTAAAAATGCTAGGTTCACCTTTAAATAGTAATGAAAAAAAATAAATTAATTAATTAAAAATAAAATTTAAAAAAAATTTTTTTTTTTAATTTAAAAATTAAAAAAAAAAAAAAATAATAATTTTTTTATTTAAAAAAAACAAACTTAAATATATATTTATTTATCCATATTTATCCATCCATATTCATAAATATATATTTATGATTAATAAAAATAAACTTTATTTAAAAAAAAATAAACCCTAAAAAATAAATAATTTTTTTATTTAAAAAATAAATAAATTAAATAGTAATGAAAAAAAGCATCTTTAAATAGTAATGAAAAAGTAAAATTTGTCGTCTGGCTTTTTACTTGTATCGGTTGTCTTCAGACGCGGTAAAAGCTTCGGCTTTGTCCGTTCGTAGTCGGAACGGCTTATGTCACCACTGCCAATCCATGGGTGCCTATTCGGAATTAGTAACAACATTAAATATCGTTTCTAAACTTTATTTTATTGTAGAACAAAAATGGCAAAAAAAAACATACCCCCTACACACACACATTGGGGGTTGGCAATATATATATACAGGGTGGGCAAAAATAAGGGTCCTATTTTTAAAAATTCATAACTTTTTTATTTATTGATTTAAAAAAATTTTTTTTTTAGAATAAGTAAAGGACCCCTTCCGAAGCAAGCATGAGCCGTATTAGCCCTAAGGAACGTACCCTCATTTAGAAAACATTATTTTTGCTTAAAAAACTCAAAACAGTGTAAAAAACAATACTTTAGTTTTTGTAAGTATTAAGAAGTATTTTTCGGCTAAAATTTGTTTTGTTTATTTCAAAAAATCTCGGAAGGGTCAGTCTACACACACATAAAGTTTGGTGAGTTTAACTTTTATTTTGTGGAAGTTATTCAAATTCAAGTTATTCAAATTTAAAGATAGGACCCTTATTTGGGCCCACCCTGTATATATATATATATATATATATAAACCTCCCTCCATCTCATACTAAATCTTCTTTCCAAAAAATTGGTTACCCGTCCCTTTACTGCTAACTGGTCCAGAAGTGAGTGCTCATTTTACGTTAAATTTATATAGAAAAGTGATCCCTCATTCTGAAGTCTAAAATATATATTTTGTTTTTTAATTCCTTTTTTTGCAGATATTTTTCAAGATGTTTACATGTAATCGCCTAAAAAAAAGTAGAATCTTATTTCTATTTTTTTGTTAAAATACGATGGGTGTACACTTTATCAATATTTGTTTCTAAGTCTAAAAGTAAAGTTTGAATCAAGTGTTTTGGCAGCCTGTTTTACCGAGTCGATATTGTCAGGCATGAGTACCGACAAATGATAGTGTAATTATTTACAGTGTTTCACTGTCAATCACCATAAAGAATGATTTTTAAAAAAGTAACTTTAAAAGAATGTGTGTGGCAGCTGTTACCACTTACTTATCATTACTTTTGGTCAACATTTAACATAAAACTATAACATTAAAAATAAAATGATTTCTAAGTTGTTATTGCTAACAATTTTAAGTTAAATTATTATTTGAGAAATTAGAAAAGCAAAACCTTTCTTATTTTCTTTTTTAAATAAAATCAAATCAAATCATATAAATCAATATCATTGGCTTCAATTGTATTTTTTTTTTTATATATTTCATTTTTATTCTGAGAAATGAATAATCGATCTGGAATTACAGAATGTTAGATTATCGGAATGTCCGATTATCAGAAATGCTATTCCAGAATATCCACATTCCATTTTTAATTTCGAACATTATTTTACTCGTCGGTCGAACGTAAACAAGTAAGATGGCGAAGGTAAGTTTTCTGTTCTCGTCTTCTCTGCACTTCTTTATATCTATTTGAAATGTAATAATCTTAATAGGTTCTACTCACTTCTCGGAAGACTCGAACAGCAACCATTTTGGTATTGTGTCGGTATTGTTAGTCATTTTTTAAAATTATTTATGAGGTAACTTTCTATAGTAACTTGATCGAACAACCAACATGGCGATAGAACTCCAGTAGTAATGAGTCATTTCTTAGGAAGACTCGGGAATTCTCGTAACATTTTGAATTTTATCTTTTATTGTTGTCGTTCGAGATTGTTTTAATATCCGCTGCTAACCAAATCGTGTGATTCTTGTATTTGCTTCGCAAAAAACGCAATTGACAGCTGTAGTTGAGAGGGGGTGGGGGGTTCGGCCTGATTCTTTCTTAAATTCTGGAACAAATGATATTTTTTTCTTTGATAAAATTCTGCTACAAATCAATTTGATTTCTTTCAAATAAATATTTAAAGAAATCTAACACTAAGTCATCTCCTTCCTCTCCTTCAAATTGACTGAAATGTGGTTGACGAAAAATCGTATACAATATATTTCTTTCTCATTATTATCACTTAATGATAAAAGCCATACGTTTAAAAATAAAAGTATAATTTGAAAGAATGTTCCTACAAATTGTAAATAAATATGTCATTTAGTTTCCTTTTCATTTCGTTGATTTAGTCGTTTCGCAGCCAAAATGGTGGACAATGAACCGTCTGCTAATTTCTGATTTTTTTTTCCGACCTCACAAATGAGTAAGTAAACCCAAATAAATTGTTTGGGACTAATTTCCCAACTACGTTTCCTTTAAAATAATTTAAGGCAAATTTGAAATTAGTCCCAAACAATTTATTTGGGTTTACTTACTCATTTGTGAATTCGGAATTGATTTTTAATAATAATAAAACTTTTAGTACGTGAAATTAACTTTTAATGGTCCTTTAGACAAACCATTGACTTTTAATGGTTCCGTTACCGTTTGTTTTTGTTTTTTGGGGAGGTTTTCGTATTGCCACCCAGACTGAGGGTTAGTATTAGGATTACTGAAGGATATGTGTTTTTTTTATTTATTGTTATTCATTATTATGCCTTGCACTACGTATAATTCACAGCGACATGTGGCTTGCATTGCAAACTTTCCTAGATGAGCAGGTGAACCATAGGCGGTGAATGTGTACGAGCATAGTACCCGAATGGGTCGTCTGTAAACCGGAGATCACGTGATATTAATCGCACCGTTTTTACGTCCCGTCCAAAGACATACTGGGCGGTTCGTTTTTTGAAAAACAATGAATTTATTAAAGAAAATAAACAAAGTTTTTTTAAACGGACAGAAAGTTTAACAAATGTGATTTTTATTTTCCTTTTATGAATACATGTATTTACCAAAAAATCTTTTCAAAAATGAACAAATGTATTTAACAAAATGAAAGAATCTTTGGTGCTTCTGTAGTTTCACAATGACATTAAAATATTTAACGAAATGTATAAACTTTGTTATGTACTTAGTACGCGTAAGCTGAAAATGGTTCTGTTTCGGAAACGTCAACCATGGATTTAACTGGCGTGACGTATGTACAACGAATGCTAAGAAATAGATAAATCGTTTTTATTTTTTATTTAATAAATACTGGATGAATTTGCGTAATTTTTGGTGTGTACAGCCTTCTTTTCAGCTACAAGGTAAGTACATAATAAATTTTATACATTTCTTTAGCTATGTCATTGTGAAACTACAGAAGCACCGAATCTTTAAAAAATTAATTGACATGATAAAAATGTGAAATACTAGTAGATTGTTGAATGTTTCGCCCTCTGTGCGACCATATTGTTGGTGCCACATAATTCATTTTTGTTTATTAATTAGTTAATTAAAAGGACTGTGGTTTAAGATACTGTGATAATTTGTCTTAGTGACAATATCTGTCTATTGAGTTATCTCCCCTTTGCAGATTGCCTGTTTGGGGTCTATCAACATAGGTGGCTCTGGCTAGTAGGCAATTTGCATAGGTGGGTTTTAGTAGGCAATTTGCATAGGTGGGTTTTAGTAGGCAATTTGCATAGGTGGGTTTTAGTAGGCAATTTGCATAGGTGGGTTTTAGTAGGCAATTTGCATAGGTGGGTTTTAGTAGGCAATTTGCATAGGTGGGTTTTAGTAGGCAATTTGCATAGGTGGGTTTTAGTAGGCAATTTGCATAGGTGGGTTTTAGTAGGCAATTTGCATAGGTGGGTTTTAGTAGGCAATTTGCATAGGTGGGTTTCAGTAGGCAATTTGCATAGGTGATGTATTTATTACTATGAAAACTAATCTTTTGACATTGAAGAGCTCGGTTGGTTTCTGGGCAACAGAGAGTGAACAGTGGAGATTGAGATTTTTTGTGGCGGTTATATCGAAGGAAAATGAATTTAATTCCATTATCGGATTACAAGCTATTTCGGCCTGAAGAGAAGACTAAGAAGTCCAGAAATGTATGGTTGAGCAAAGATGTGATATCGCCTTTTAGTGGCGAAGATGATGGAGTCGGGTGGATGAAAAAACTGAAACGATTCAGGTGAACTGGAGAATCGATGAACGTTTACATCAATACAATCAAAGGATTGACTTGACTAGCAGGACACCTAGGGAGAGGGCTGGATCATACAGCCAAATTGGCATTCGGCACAGGATTCCCAGATGACATATATGTGGCACTGCAACAGCTACCTCACATAGAAAGAATGGATGTCAGTAAACTGATACCGATTGCACGGCTTTTAGTTAGCAAAAGAAGACGAGAGGCTGGAACAATGGCGGTGAGTGCACAAAGCACTGCACTGAAAAATGAGGTTCAAAGAGAATCATCAAGAATTTGGTGCTTTAGATGTCAAGGGCTGCATTTTAATAAAGATTGCACGGAGCCACCTAGAGCCAGAGTAAGGTGCTATGAGTGTGGAAAATTTGGGTACATTTTGCGATGTTGTTCTCAGGCTAAGGGAAACGAGCAGGGGGGTGGAGCTTCTGCATCAGTAGCTACCCCGGAAACAGAATGAAGGCGCAGTACGGAACTCTTCTAATGATAGAAGTAGCAATAAATGATACTGTAATGGCGGTGCTCATCGATACTGGATGTACTACCACTTTACTCAACTCCAAACTTGTGAGTGGGTGTGGTGGGAGTAGCACTGTGAAAGCGGTTGATGGAAGGGACGTAAAGTGTAAGGGAGCCCGGCAAGTGGAGATAAAAGTATGTGGAGTACGAATGAAGGTGGAAGTGATTGTAATAGATCACATGATTGACGGGATCGATGTCATAATTGGAATGGATGTAATCAATGCGATGGGAGGTGTGACTATAAACAAAACTGGGGTGAAGTTTGAAGACATACACTGTGCCGTAGCTGCCCATCAACCGAACGTTTGCAAAATCCAAGACAAAGACTTTGAGGCAGATCTTGATGAAGAGAAATGGACAGTGAAATGGAAATGGGTGGGAGATCCTCCAGTGTTACAGAACAAAGTAAAGTATTACAAGAATTCCCTGGAGTGTGAGAGAAACTCAGAGTTTGAGAAGAAGGTGGTAAGATGGATAGTGGACGGTATTCTATTAACATGGAATGGTGAAGGAAAAGGTGTGTTACCGTTGATGGCAGTGTTCCAGGACACAAAAGCAGTGTTAGACTTTCAGGAATTGAACCGTTTTGTAGCATGTTATACGGGGAGCGACAAATAGATGTGTATGATGAAAAGATGGAGGCGATTGGCAGGAGGAACTGCGATTGTGGACATTAAGTCTGCCTACTTGCAGCTACATGTGGCAAAGGAACTCTGGCAGTACCAGCTGGTCTGCTATAAAGGAAGAACCTACTGTCTGACACGGTTAGGATTTGGGCTTAACGTTGCACCAAAGATTATGGCGGCCATTCTAAAAACTGTTAATGAAAGGAAATAAGACGAAAGAGGCCACTTATTCATACATTGATGACATAATCGTGGATGTGACAAAGGTATTGACAGAGGAAGTGGTGGAACATCTTAAGGGATTTGGGCTAACAGCAAAGCCGTCAGAATCCTTGGACGGCGGAGCAACGCTAGGTCTTAAGCTGATGAAAGGAAAGATGGGTGAGCTGATGTTCAGAAGAGGCAACAAAGTCACGGCCAGAGATGACAGAAAAAATGAGTAGATGTCAGTTGTTCTCTATCTGCGGCAAATTATTGGGGCACTATCCAGTTGCTGCATAGCTGCGACTGGCATGCAGTTATGTAAAAAGAAGAGCAAGTGGAGCAGACTGGGAGGAAAGAGTTGATGGCAAAACTGTCAAAGTAATACAGGAGATCCTAGCTGATGTAGAAAAGGAGGACCCTGTTAGTGGAGCTTGGCACATACCTGAAACAAAAATAGGAGTGGGGTGGTGTGATGCAAGCAGTTTTGCAACAGGTGTGGTTGTGGAGATTGGTGGTTTAATGGCGGAAGATGCAGCATGGCTGAGAAAAAAAGATGATTTTAGTCACATTAACGTGGCCGAATTAGATGCTCTGCTGAAAGGCATCAATTTAGCTATCAAATGGGGATTAAGAGACATCGAGATAAGAAATGATTCAGCAACGGTACTAAGTTGTGTGAACTCTACAGTGGAATAGAGTAGAAGAATATGTGCTGGAGAAATGATTGTGAAGCGGAGATTGGGAATATTTAGAGAGTTAATATCCGAATTTGGACTGTGAATAAAGGCAGTGTTTGTGCCTTCAAAGAGGAGCAAAGTAGATGCGCTAACCCGAATAAACAAACGGTGGGTGGTTGAGAAAGAAGTAGTCCCGGTATGCTGTCTAGGAACTGGAGACTGAGAAGAGGTGCATGGCATGCACCACGTGGGAGTGGATAGAACATTATATTTGGTGCGGAATGTTGATCCCCGAATATACATGATCCTGGTGAAATTGGGACTGCAAACAATTGGACAAGATTAGCTATTGATATAAAACACTATCGTGGGGGAGGGGATACTTGTCAATGATTGATTATGGAGCTGGGAGACTAGCAATATGGAGGGAGTTACATGCAGAGAAGGAATTGGAGGAGGTGATGCTTGAACGGGGTCCAGTAATGGAGGTGATAATGGACAATGGCACCGTTTTTCGCTCAGAACTTGTCCATACAATGCTAAAGAGATGGAAAATAAGACGATATTACAGGGCAGCCTATAGGGCCGGAGGAAATGGAATAGTTGAGCGACATCATCGGACAGTGAAAGCAATAGCCGAGAGGAGGGATATCACCTGAAGAGACCACATTCTGATACAACATGACACCCAAGGTCGGACAGAGAGAGAAGACAGTGCCGACTAGATCAAATTTTAATTATGAATGGAGGCATCCAAGAGATACATCCCCAGACATCAAAAAGCGTGGGCCAGCCAGAATCCAAATCGGAGAAGAGATTTGGGTGAAGCCACCAAATGCACGATGTACGACGCAATGGGAAAGAGGAGTAATTACTGGAGTGCAATCCCTAACAACTTGAGCATCGACGGGATGCCGCGGCATATTTTAGATGTAAGGCGCGTGGTCCATGTAAAGGATGAAGATGTAAGCGATGAACACAAGGGCAATGAAAGTGAGGCGGTTGCAATGCTAAGACCATGGAGAGGACGTAATGTACCGATTTGGGCACGGGATTATGTGATGTGAAATTATCTTTGATGCTCATGGGGGTGGGGGGGGTTAAGATACTGTGATAATTTGTCTTAGTGACAATATCTGTCAATTGAGTTATCTCCCCTTTGCAGATTGGCTGTTTGGGGGTCTATCGACATAGGTGGCTCTGACTAGTAGTCAATTTGCATAGGTGAGGTTTAGTAGGCAATTTGCATAGGTGGGTTTTAGTAGTCAATTTGCATAGGTGGGTTTTAGTAGGCAATTTGCATAGGTGGGTTTTAGTAGTCAATTTGCATAGGTGGGTTTTAGCAGGCAATTTGCATAGGTGGGTTTTAGCAGGCAATTTGCATAGGTGGTGGGTTTTAGTAGGCAATTTGCATAGGTGGGTTTTAGCAGGCAATTTGCATAGGTGGGTTTTAGCAGGCAATTTGCATAGGTGGGTTTTAGCAGGCAATTTGCATAGGTGGGTTTTAGCAGGCAATTTGCATAGGTGGGTTTTAGCAGGCAATTTGCATAGGTGGGTTTTAGTAGGCAATTTGCATAGGTGGGTTTTAGTAGGCAATTTGCATAGGTGGGTTTTAGTAGGCAATTTGCATAGGTGGGTTTTAGTAGGCAATTTGCATAGGTGGTGGGTTTATTACTATGAAAACTAATCTTTTGACATTGAAGAGCTCGGTTGGTTTCTAGGCAGCAGAGAGTGAACAATAAGTAGTGAACAGTGTAGATTAAGATTTTTCGTGGCGGTGATACCGAAGGAAAATTAATTTAATTCCATTATCGGATTACAGGAACCAATAAATAAAAAAAGAAAACCGAAAATACAAACGAAAACCGCTTCTCTGACATTAAGTTATGTTTCCCTGTTGTCCGGTCCTTTTTGTTTTTTTTGTAAGGGACGTAAAAACAGTGCGATTAATATCACGTTATCTCTGGTTTACAGACGACGCATTCGGGTACTATGCTCGTACACATTCACTTTTTTTAAATATAAATTTTTATCAGGAACGTTAACTTTACGATTAATTTTTAGGGACCGTTAAAAGTCAATTTCTCCCTTTCAGTGTTTTTACTGTTGTTATCGATGCGTTTTTTTTTCTTCTCGTAAAAGATTACAATAAAAAAAACGGAACAACTTTAAATTCAATTCCTGTTAAAGCAGTGAAACTGTTTCATTGCATTCATTTTAGCCCAATCCCCCCCCCCCTTTGCTTTCAAAATGCCATAAATCAACGTTTGTACTTTTAGGGGGTCACTAAACTCATGTGATAGCGCAACAAATTTTCATAAATTGCCAACCGATTTTCACTCCTTTTGGTTTCTAACTAATGAATCGAATGACATGTCATTCATAATTTTGTGTGCCCGGCTTACTAATCGAACACATTTGTCAGACATTATTTGACGTATGTGGATTTTGTGCAGTGTAGTTAACAAAAAAAAAAGGAGTGAAAAAAAAAACCCAAATAGTCAACAAATAACTGTTACTAAATGCGGTAAATAATAAGGTCACCGTCCTAAACAGAATGTAAAAAAAATGTGGTGCTTCTTTAGTTTCGATACGACATGAAAATATTCAAAGAAATGTATAAACTTTGGTATGTACTTACGTGTTAGCTGAAAATGAGATTGTACAGAAAAAATTATGCAAATTCATCCAGTATTGATTAAATTATAAGAAAAAGAAAAAAACGATCTTACGTATCTGTAGACATTTTAGCTTACTGATGAGTCAAGGGAGAGAACTAAATTTGGGGATTATCCAGAACTACGGAGACGTTTGAAAAAAAATAAATAAAACAAACCCGAGGAATATCTGTTTGATGTACGTACCTGTCACGGGCTGAATATATCCTATACTAAAAATCACGTAAATTAATCAAGTAGTTTTTTCTTTTATAAAAGAAAAACTGATTTCATCGATAAACGAATAAGGGAGAAATATTGCCGCCATTTGGGCATGTTCAAGAGAGATAATATGAACTTTTATACTATTTATTATACGCACTTAGAAAGTTCACAAAAGTTTATATTATCCCCCTTTAATATCTAATAATTAGGTAGAAAAGTAACTTTTATTGCCTTTGGTAACAGTTATTTGTTGACTATTTGTTTTGTTCCCCCCCCCTTTTTTCCATTAACTACACTGCACAATCGCCAAAATGTCTTCAACTATGAAACTGTTTTCCTTGCAAGAAAACTGAATTAAACTTTCTTTTATTTATATCAACTTTTTAACTTAGAAAAAAAAATTCGCTAGGTATTATTTTTAAACAACTTATATTTTTTTTATATATATATTCACTGTTTTTTTTTTTTACACATTTGATGAAAATGTTTCAAGATGGCCATTCTACGCTCATTTCAAAATGGTTTACACGGGTTGAAGAAATTTCAATATGGCCGTTCTACGTTGATGTATTCTGGTCAGAAAGGATTTTTTTTCTGAAGAAATAAGTTTGCTAAAACCATAAAAAAATAAAATTATTAATTTTGAACAATTGAAAAATTTTTAGAAAACATTTCTTCATGACCAGAATGCATCACTCTGCATAGAACGGTCATTTTGATGAAATATCTCCAATCAGCGTGTTATTCAATGTAAACCATTTTGAAATTGGCTTTGAGTTAGCGTAGAGAAAGTCACGGTAATTCGTTTTATTAAATCAAACACATTTTTTGTCAAAAAAATATTGAATGAAATAGTTTTATAAGTATTTTTGAAATAGTACCAAGCTGCATGTTTTAGGATTCCACTAAAGTTAATACACCTTCCCCCCCCCCCCCCCGTCCGCCCAAAATAACACTTTGTGGAATATTAATCAAGAGATATCCAGACGAATTGTATTTTTATTTTAAATGTTTAAATCACAGATAAACAAAAATTCTAACGTTATATTTACACATGTCCGTGTTAGAGAATTCCACATACTTTTTAATCAATTTTTTGCCTAATGTGGGGATTTTTCTCCCTGAAGAAAGTCTAAACTTGACAGTCAATGGTTGACCTTAAGTCCGTTGTTAGCGAAAAGACAAAGGACCTTTGTATTTGAGTTTATCTTGACTTATTCATGTGACCCATAAGGAAACAGTGGTTGGGTTTCCCTTTTGGTCAGCTTATGCGACCCTTTAAAGGGACCTGTGGACACAATTACATTGATCAGTCCATGTATGTCTTGTAAATTTCAATATTATTTCGATTCCAGATGTTACTTTCATTTTTGTGTTTTACTTATGTAGTAGTATTTTATTTTTCATCATCTTCATCTTCGGTTTAACATCCGTTTTACATGCTGCCATGCATTAGACACAATTGACTCCCAAACTTACTTATCTCTGGCCAGGTCTTCATTTATCCCTGTTTCTCTCAAGTCCATCTTTATCACTTCCTCCAATATTTTCTTGTGCCTTCACCTTTGAACTGAACCTGCTACCTCAACTGTTCTATATCTACTAACGCAAGAACTCTCGTCCATTCTTTCAGCATGGCCATACCAAGATGTGAAGACCTTGGTAAAATAATAATAAATATATTTTTTTCATAAAGAAGATTTGGTCCACTCGCATTTTCTCAACCACCCTAGTATGTATGTAGGATGTGACATGAGATTGTTTTCGGGTGAAAGACCTAACACTTTTCAATGGTCAGATTCATTAGAATGAAAGTTCTGTCTCTTTAGCATTCCCCGTCATTTATTTTGGAAGGTGCCAGAAGAAACAGGAACAAATATGAGCTCAGATACATTTTGATCTATTGGTTTGTAGAATATGAACCACCTGAAGAAAACGGATATTTGAAAAGTTTGAAAACTAATCCACAATTTAATGTAGACTTCTCATTAATTACATTTAAAAAATGTTACTCTGCTTCAAAAGATTCTTCTAGAAATCGTTTTATAGTAGGAGTGGGACGTAATGGGTGAAAATTTCAGATTCATGTGAGTAGTATTTTTTTGTGTTCATTTATACATAAATAACACTAAACAATCAAACATTTTGAAAATTTTGCAAAATTCAAAAGGTACAGGCCAAAAATAGTCGTTAGGGCTCCACGGGACTCAAAATACATCATTTTTCGGTGAAAAAGTGGTTTCATGCGACATTGCAGGTCCTAAAACATCCTCAAAAGCTATGAATGGATATAGATGGTTAAATCTGATATAGTACTTTAATTTAGGACCATTTTCAGGCTGTGAAAGGGTTTTCATGAATGTAAAATAGCCCAAAACTAGTGGCCTGCACCTTCTGAATTTTGCAAAATTTTCAAAATGTTTGATTGTTTAGTGTTATTTATGTATAAATAGAACACAAAAAAATACTACTCGCATGAATCTGAAATTTTCACCCATTACGTCCCACCCCTAGTTATAGTGCAGCAATGTTTACATTTTCTTTGGTTTTTTTTTAAATTTTTTTTTTTTTAAACGTGTTTCTTTGTTGCAATATTATCATATACGCCCCTAACACACTGATGAGGTTTTCTATTGTGCATACATTGTTTTTTGTTTCTGCTTTCTTTACTTATGGTACTACCTGAACTTGCCCACGGCCATGGATAACAAAACAGAAGATTTCAAAAGAACGTGTGTGCAACATATATGACTAAAATAAAAAATTAATTCAAGTGCATAGGAGGGAAGGAAAGTAAAAAAAAATAGCCTAGCAACAAAAACAGCTACTGAATTGCAATAGTGTCTACTGTCTAATTCAATGCTCTCCATACCTTTTTAACATACATCATATTTTGAAAAAAAAAAATGAACATTTCTTTGATTGTATTTAGTTCATACATGCACAGTCTTGTTACTTTTTAAACACAACTTGTATTTTGCAAAGAAATAAACTTTTAATTTGGTTGAAAATAATAATAAAAATGCAAGAAATTCACACAACAAATTTCAAGTTTGAGGTTATTGCACTTGGGCAGGTCCTAAGTATGACCTTAAAAGATATCCAGTGGTAAGGCTTCCATTTGGGAGCTGTGGGGAATGTGGAGTTGCACCTTAGTTGCCATTGCTCCCAGGTCCACTCTGGCCCGGAGTGGTAGTACCTGTAAGAGCCCCATCTATGGGTCAAATAGAACCTACTGGCGCTACCAAATCAGGCTGTCTGAAGTTATTGACTTCCTGACTCAAAATGCACCAAACATTGATGTTTTATTGTTTTTTTTTCTTCCTTTGCAAAACTCAATCATGTTCTGCAAAATCCCAAACAAAAAACAACAATTTTTCTCCCTCCCCTCTTCTTCCCTCTCCCTCTTTCGCCCCCCTCCCCTTCACTCAACCAAACACCATGAATAAATACTTAAATATATAAAGAACTTGAAGCATAAAAACCTTCAACAAAATGACCAGATTTGGCATTAAATAACCCGAAAAGGGTTGATATGTCATAAAATTCAAAATATAAAGCTCTTAACTAATGACTATAAATGACCCACTGACTTAAGACTCAAATGAAGGATATTTCCTTCTACATTCATGGCATGAAATGACCCTTAGGGTTGATGTGCCATTAAGCAATATCTTACCTTACCTTGCACTTGGGCAATGCCGAGTTTTGTCTCTAATATACAGAAACAAGTATTCTGTCTTAATTTTATCAAAAGTAATAAAAATGTTTAGAAAATCACATGAACTTTAATTTGTTTAGTTATTGCTCCCAGGCAATACCCGGTTTCCTCTACTATACAATAATAGTAAGAAATATTTATTCGTTTTCATTTTATTAAAACTATTAATAAAAAAAGTAAGGAATTCTCATATACTTTCACTGTTGAAGTTATTACTGCCAGGCAATGCCAAGTTTCTTGAGTAGAAAACAATTTTTTTTAAACTGTTTCAATTTTTTTTTTTATTAAAAACTAGAAGAATACTCGTCCCAGGACGAACAAAATGAATTCCCCGAACAGAACAACAGTTTTGCACCACTTTTATGTGACCCTCCTTACGAAGATTAAAATCAAGATATAATGCGAGCACAACATGGCTATGTATTTTACTAGTTGGATTTTTTCTTCAGCGCACCTCACACACTTCATCCACTCATGCATAGAGATTTATACTGTAGTGATGTGATAATGAAATGGTTTGGTTGATATGTAGTCATACCCTTAATGACAATAAAAGTGTAAATATTTGGAAATTTCCTTGCTTTTGTACATTTAGTGTATATGAATTTTCATTTTAACCCTATTAAGGGCATATGATTTCAGTATACTGGCATTTTTCATGGAATTAATGTTTGAAATTGTTAAATTTGATAAATGTTTGATAAAAAGTTTTATGTTCTTATCCATGCAAACAAATTAAATGAAATACTTATTAAAAAATGATTAACTTTAAATGAAAACAAATATAGATATCTTCATTGCAAATATCATTTTTAGTATGGAACTAATTAATCTTGATATCTTTCACTAAAACTATTAATATTTATTCATAAAAAGAGAAATTTTGCTTATTTCAATTCTGTTAATCTAAAAAATCAAATGGATTTTTATAACTTTTATTCAATAAATATTATAACAATAAAATATCTAATTTTTTACATTGAATAGCTTAGCAGGAAACTGATTTAAACAATTTCCATCTTTTCGAATAATCGATAAATTCTTTCCGATTTAATTTCTTTATTAATATTTCTTTAAATAAATATATTTAAAATATGCGTTATTAAAAATAGCATCAGTAATAAACATATTCATGCGGATAAAACCTGTTAAATATGTCCGCTTTAGTCTACCATAATTTTTGAAACACTGTAAAAATGTTCACTCAATATTTTAGCATTATTATTACGTCATTTTTAGTTTGTAAAGACCTTTGCTCATATAAACCTTATGATTTTTTTTTTTTTACCCAAACCTGATCGGGGCATACTGAATTAGAATATATAAGTTTTGTAAGTGTATCATGTGTGTTTCTGAGTTCATCCCAAACGCACAAAACAGGCGGAAAATACAACTAAATAATAAAATAAATAACAAACACTTATTCATGTTAAAGCTTCTAATCTTTTTTGTTAGTGAATCTTGTCTCTCTCTCAATACAATTGTTCATTTGTGTTTCCATGTATTCTTGATAATCACTTTTCATTAATATAAATTCAAGTAAAATAAAAGATATTTTAATCATTATTTATTCTCTCTCATTGATAACATGCCGTTAAGAATAAATAGTTTTGCAGTTGCAAGTATCAGATTTCCATATTAATTTGCATATTGGCTTTGCATCATCAGTAAAAAAGCATTTTTCTTATTTTTAAATCGTTCTACCAATTTTTGACTCCAAACTGGATAAACGATTGCTTCTCCTGGAATAATTCTTGGTGTTTAGAAAGACCAACTGTAAAGTTTTGTTGTGCGTAAGACAAAGAGCACTATATACGAGCGGAAATACCTGTATCAGTAAGGGGTAGTAATAGTGAGGCATGCTATCATCTAATTAATTAAATCAGATGAATTTTCAAAGTTAGACAGCAATAACATTGCATCTGACAAATCACTATTTGATTCTGACAAGCCATTTTCTTTTGTGGAACATTGGTTCATGTTGTTAAAAACAATAAATGTTAATTTGATTTAATTTCTTTGCAAATATTTTTCACGGGGAAGCAATCTTTCTTTTCAGCAGCAAATGTAAATTACAAATGGAAGCCATTTCTGCTATCGGCAGCAAATTTCACTAATAATAGTAAATAGTTATAGTAATAAATTATTTCGTTTATTACTACTATATTTTTTATTTAGATAGAAGCTGACATGGAAACAAATAAGTAATATCTGAAACTTTTTAATTTCTATGTCTCATGTACATTTTTCGTAAACAGTCTATAGACAAATACCTCATATTTGACAATACTCACTTTGTTTCCATTACGACCCAAGTATTCTTACGCTTGATTTCTTGCGCTTAAACAGTTCCAAAGGTGTCACTTTTATTATGAACCTGTCCGAAGATGGGTATTCCAGCTTATATGTATATATGTGGATGCCCATGAGTAAACCAGACTCTCCTGTGACCATGTAAGTTTCTGTCTTGTTTATCTGTACAGTCATTACTTGCCTGGTGGAGAGAGTAGGTTATATCCTTCATAATGCACAATCCACTGAGACAAACTTGTGTGTGGAGATCATCCAACAATTCAAACTGTCACCCTGTCGTAATTGAGGAACTAGCCATTAACATCATTAAAATAAGAAATACAAATTTCCAGTTACGTTTTCCTACCAACTTGGATGTGCCTTGCCCTTACAATCTAAAAATAGCTTATCTTGTTTTTGTCTTATGAAAGCCCCCCCCCCCCCGCCAACCACCCCACAAGGAAGCACTAAACTTCACATTGAAATCTTTCTATTTCTGAGTTTAATCAGATTTTAAATATGGATAAATTACCTTTTTTTTTTATCAAATTTTCATTATTTTATGGCCTCTAAATTAAAGCCTGCCCTAGTTTATAAGTTATTTTCACCGAAGCAATTTTATGTCCAAGGTTGTCTCAGTACTATGAATGTCTCCACAGATGACTACATGAATGTCTCCGTATTATGGCACCCGTTTGCGAGACACCGTTTAGTCTCATTTAATGAGTGAAAGTGGTTGAAATATTGTATTCTTTATTAAAGGCTTTCTCATGGTATGCATCACACTCATAGCTGAAGACTGATCCCAAGTGACCCATTTTACTTTCTGTTTGCCATCTTTTGTTTCTGTAGTTAGCTAAAAAAAAAAATGCAAATGTTTTGCTTTCTCACTTGGAATAACGTTTACCTTATTCTCACTTGGAATAACGTTTACCTTATTCTCACTTGGAATAACGTTTACCTTATTCTCACTTGGAATAACGTTTACCTTATCCTCACTTGGAATAACGTTTACCTTATTCTCACTTGGAATAACGTTTACCTTATTCTCACTTGGAATAACGTTTACCTTATCCTCACTTGGAATAACGTTTACCTTATTCTCACTTGGAATAACGTTTACCTTATCCTCACTTGGAATAACGTTTACCTTATTCTCACTTGGAATAACGTTTACCTTATTCTCACTTGGAATAACGTTTACCTTATCCTCACTTGGAATAACGTTTACCTTATTCTCACTTGGAATAACGTTTACCTTATCCTCACTTGGAATAACGTTTACCTTATTCTCACTTGGAATAACGTTTACCTTATTCTCACTTGGAATAACGTTTACCTTATCCTCACTTGGAATAACGTTTACCTTATTCTCACTTGGAATAACGTTTACCTTATTCTCACTTGGAATAACGTTTACCTTATCCTCACTTGGAATAACGTTTACCTTATCCTCACTTGGAATAACGTTTACCTTATTCTCACTTGGAATAACGTTTACCTTATCCTCACTTGGAATAACGTTTACCTTATTCTCACTTGGAATAACGTTTACCTTATCCTCACTTGGAATAACGTTTACCTTATTCTCACTTGGAATAACGTTTACCTTATTCTCACTTGGAATAACGTTTACCTTATCCTCACTTGGAATAACGTTTACCTTATCCTCACTTGGAATAACGTTTACCTTATTCTCACTTGGAATAACGTTTACCTTATCCTCACTTGGAATAACGTTTACCTTATTCTCACTTGGAATAACGTTTACCTTATCCTCACTTGGAATAACGTTTACCTTATTCTCACTTGGAATAACGTTTACCTTATCCTCACTTGGAATAACGTTTACCTTATCCTCACTTGGAATAACGTTTACCTTATCCTCACTTGGAATAACGTTTACCTTATCCTCACTTGGAATAACGTTTACCTTATTCTCACTTGGAATAACGTTTACCTTATCCTCACTTGGAATAACGTTTACCTTATTCTCACTTGGAATAACGTTTACCTTATTCTCTTAAAATAAATATAAATTTATTTTATTATTTTATTTATATTGTAAAAACAACCAAGAAGCTTTGGTTCGAAATTTATTGCAAAAACGAACGTAACTTAGAATATTTTTGCTTGTATTGTCATGCAGAAATTTATTTTACATTTTTTCTTTTACATTAAACATTTTTCAGTTAAGTATAATTTATGTAACATTTTGCAACACTAAACAATAATGCACTAAATAAATGATGAACTTGATTTTTTTTTTTTTTTGTATAGTCTGTATTTGTTTCTAACAGGTAAAAAATATAATGTTGTTTTTTTTTGGGGGGGGGGGGGGTTCACTACAGTTCTTACCGTAAATGTAATGTCTTACAGCTTAAAATTAAAGAAATATGTTATTAATTAAGGATTTTATCATGTAAAGTTATCATCGATTTTTTTGTTAGATTTATTTTTTGAGATCTTTTTGTTTGGCAAACACATTTATTAGAATTGTTTTCAATTATCGTAGCCCCCCCCTCCACACACACACAGTTAATTTTCAACAAAATTATAACTAGGATTAAGTCTATAAACAAAGAGATAGTTTGAATCTAAAATTGATTAAATCTTCCTATGTGGATATATAAAAAATTGACTTAGTATCTTATTAGTAACATAGTATTTAACTATTTATATTTAATTTTAGTCAATAGTCATTATTTGCAGAACCTAAAAAAAACCACCTACGAACCAGTTGATTTAATCTTAACATTTTACTAAACAAATAATTTTCTTAAGAACTTGAAGCTCTGTTAGTTTTCCCTCCCCCCCCCCAACTTTAAAGTTTATCCAATTTATAATTATTTTGTTTTGTCCTCCAAGAAATCGGACTAAGAGAATGAGACATGATTATAACATTTTGTCCTGTTGTAAATCTTCTTAGCTTTATTATTTCTCTTAAGATACTTATTGTTAGTATAAGATTAAAGCGTATCAAGTGACATGGAGCCTCGGGTAAATATCAGATACTTACATCAAATAGACAACTTGTTTGATGTAACAACTGTCCGCTTTGTCTATGATTTGCTCAAGTACTTATTTTGAATGAAAGCCAAGCCTTTCTCTTTTTTATCAGTTTTTAAAGAACCTTCATCTATGTTCATTAAACGTAATAAAATCAAATATAAATAATCTCAACATTTGAATATCTTCATTTCAACTTCTCTTTTGCAAAACTTGCGTACATTTAAATTTTTTTTTCTCCTTCCATTTTAGCAAGGGTTGTGGAGTCGCAAGCTATAAGGTCCAACTCCTAGGATTCCAAAAAATTCTAACTCTTGGCTATTTTTTTTTTTTTTTACCTTGAAGTGGTTTTTTTTTTTTTTTTTTTGCTCCTTACATCAAGTGGCGTCATGCCTTGTCTGGAGCGACTTCCATAAAAAAAATTTTTTTTTTTTAATGAAATGAAGGTCTATTGTGTCATCGAGTATTGAAGCCAATGAAAAAACCTGAAAAATCAAAAAAAAAAATCTGTTATAAAAATAGTAGACAATGATTAAGGTTGCAGGAAGAGGACTTTGAAGTGAGAGAAAGTTGTCTCCTTTTGACTACGTCTATGATATTAGTAATAACAACAGAAACTGTTGGTAAGAATTAAATTTAAAAAAGTAAAAAATCGATTAGAAAGAAAAATATTTGTTGTCCATAACACAAAACCATATGTGCACTTACGTAATAGATGTTTTTATGTTTTTGAAGCTATACCGGTCAATCAAATAGAGAAAAATTTCACTTTACGTATATATAGGTGTTCAGGGAAAAATTAGACACTTATTTCAAAGACAAGAATAAACGTCATATATTGGCCAATAATTGATGTATTCTAAAAATTCCAAATGCATGTCTTAGAGGATCTTTTGCTGAACCTCCACCACGACCTGGACCTGTAGCTCACAGTTTTCATAGTGTCCTTATAAAGATGGCTGAACATCAGTTTGATCTTGGCAATCAGCACGTCCTTGGTGTTGCAGGTGGTATTGTTACAACTGCACACCACACTTAATAGTACATAGGGTTGCAATGGGGGGGGGGGGCATGTTGCGACTGTTGTGGAAGTTGTCAGACAGTTTCTTCTGCCACAGGTATTGCCTTCCCATAGCCAGTCTCTCCGCCCAGCGGTTGTCAACAATGCGCAGCAACTCAATATAGCTGTCTGAATTGAATCTGAGTCCCTTTTCAGAGATGTATGTGGAGTGGCATGACGTGATCTTTGCTGGAAACACACCCAAAGACCATCCCCGATTAAGGGAACTTGGTCTTAATGACGCACGCCACTTTGTGCAGACTGTAGGCTAGCCACCTGCTGTGCAACTGGTCCTGACAAAAGTTCTTCTCTTCTGAGAGGAACCAGAGTGTCCTCAGCTTGACCGAGTGTTTGACCTTGTTGAGGAGTTTTTGACTTTCGTAAACTTGTTTCTCTTGGGCCTTGTATATCAAACATCCTTGTTCAGCACTTTCTTCATAGTCACTACTCCGACACCATCTTTTACCAAAGTCTGCATTGTGGTGCCTGGATCTTGCTGCAATATTTTTTTTTTTTTTTTTTTTTTGGCCTCTGACTAATTTCGCTGTGTGGACACAGTCAGAATGTCTGCTATGATCCTTTCAGCTAGCCACTGCTTCTACATCTCCATCACAATTCTCCAGCTTACATCACACAGCCTTCAAGGAGCACTGAGCTGCAGCTAAGAAGATTTCCAAATTTTTTAATATGGCGCAAATCATCAGGATTCAGGTCACTCTTTTCCAATATTCCAGTGCTTTCCAGTCAAACTGTATCCAAGATCAGAGGAAAGTATTTTTTCAGAATAGATTGTAAAAGGAATCAATTAGTGTTTCAAGTTCACTTGAATTTTCTTTTTTAAGTTCAATTTTTTGTTTTTTATAATACATGATGAGGGACTGAAAGTTTGGAAAATAATTTAATACAAGAACAATTGTTTATTTGCCAGGAAAATATTTCAATCTTCTGTAGGAAAACAAAAGAATTTATATTTAATACATAACCTCCCTAATCTGTCATTTAAAATTTAATTACCTTTTTTGTTGTTTTTCTTTTGTTGTTGTTTTTTTACTTATCATCACATGACAAACTAAAACTAATTCTTATTAAACATAAGACAAACTATATTTTACTATTGATGATTACCTGTCTTGTGAGTGGGTTACATCTTTTCACTTTTCATTTTACATCTTTTCATCTTTTCACTTTACACTTTACACTTTTCATCTTTTTACTTTACACTTTTCATCTTTTCACCTTTTTACTTTTCACTTTACATCTTTTCATCTTTTCACTTTATATCTTTTCACTTTACACTTTTCATCTTACATCTTTTCACTTTACATCTTTTTACTTTACATCTTTTTACTTTACATCTTTTCATCTTTTTACTTTACATCTTTTCATCTTTTCACCTTTTCACTTTACACCTTTTCACTTTACATCTTTTCATCTTTTCACTTTTCATCTTTTCCCTTTTCATCTTTTCCCTTTTCATCTTTTCCCTTTTCATCTTTTCCCTTTTCATCTTTTCACTTTACATCTTTTCACTTTACATCTTGGTTCATCTTTTCCCTTTTCATCTTTTCACTTTACACTTTTCATCTTTTTACTTTTCAACTTTTCACTTTACATCTTGGCTCATCTTTTCACTTTTCATCTTTTCAAGTATTTCTTCTTGTTTTGTTGTTCTGCAGGTGCAGAGTCCTGATCGTGATTTCACTAACATTCCATTGGATGGCGATGCTGCCATTTTGGCTAAAAAGAAAGCCCCCAAGCGTGTGCTTCATTTTAGTGATGGCACACTTGAAGAATACTCATCTGATGAAGAGAATGATCAAGTGCAACACCAGAATAATTCTGCTACAGATCCAGTAAGGCTTTATCATTTTACCATTCTCTTCAGGAAGGCAGGGGGATTCTCAACCAGGGGAAATCACACCAACTCCATCAGGAAACCACAGATTAGCAAACTTTGGAATGTTTTGTCTACAAATATTTATTCTATACATTGTACATAATCTCTACAGCATTCTCGTATCATGTCACAATGCCTGATCGATAAAAGAATTGCCAATAAAGGATGCAGAATTTAGAGATTAAAATGCACAACCTTTACGGCCTCTTCCTTTTTTGACTCTAGATAATGCTTTACCAATTAGCTAATTGCAGATAACGTATCAAGTTTAGAAAAACTAAAAAGAAAGTTTACTTTAACTAGGTATCCCAAGCCAAAATTTTATTTTTATTATATCTAAAATCTTTTAATATGAACACATAAATCTTTGCAAAACATAAACAATGAAACCAATTTAATTTTGGTAGCACAATTAGTCACCAAATTATGACCGTTCAAAGTTTGTTGGAAATGAGAAAATTTGCCGTCTTGTGTGCCCATTGTCTTGTGTCAAGAATTTCAATTTTAGCTATAGTTTATAATTAAAAATGCAAGCTATAGTCTATAACTAAAAATGCAAGCTATAGTCTATAACTAAAAATGCAAGCTATAGTCTATAACTAAAAATGCAAGCTATAGTCTATAACTAAAAATGCAAGCTATAGTCTATAACTAAAAATGCAAGCTATAGTCTATAACTAAAAATGCAAGCTATAGTCTATAACTAAAAATGCAAGCTATAGTCTATAACTAAAAATGCAAGCTATAGTCTATAACTAAAAATGCAAGCTATAGTCTATAACTAAAAATGCAAGCTATAGTCTATAACTAAAAATGCAAGCTATAGTCTATAACTAAAAATGCAAGCTATAGTCTATAACTAAAAATGCAAGCTATAGTCTATAACTAAAAATGCAAGCTATAGTCTATAACTAAAAATGCAAGCTATAGTCTATAACTAAAAATGCAAGCTATAGTCTATAACTAAAAATGCAAGCTATAGTCTATAACTAAAAATGCAAGCTATAGTCTATAACTAAAAATGCAAGCTATAGTCTATAACTAAAAATGCAAGCTATAGTCTATAACTAAAAATGCAAGCTATAGTCTATAACTAAAAATGCAAGCTATAGTCTATAACTAAAAATTCAAGCTATAGTCTATAACTAAAAATGCAAGCTATAGTCTATAACTAAAAATGCAAGCTATAGTCTATAACTAAAAATGCAAGCTATAGTCTATAACTAAAAATGCAAGCTAGAGTCTATAACTAAAAATGCAAGCTAGAGTCTATAACTAAAAATGCAAGCTAGAGTCTATAACTAAAAATGCAAGCTAGAGTCTATAACTAAAAATGCAAGCTAGAGTCTATAACTAAAAATGCAAGCTAGAGTCTATAACTAAAAATGCAAGCTAGAGTCTATAACTAAAAATGCAAGCTAGTGTCTATAACTAAAAATGCAAGCTAGAGTCTATAACTAAAAATGCAAGCTAGAGTCTATAACTAAAAATGCAAGCTATAGTCTATAACTAAAAATGCAAGCTATAGTCTATAACTAAGAATGCAAGCTATAGTCTATAACTAAGAATGCAAGCTAGAGTCTATAACTAAGAATGCAAGCTAGAGTCTATAACTAAAAATGCAAGCTATAGTCTATAACTAAAAATGCAAGCTATAGTCTATAACTAAAAATGCAAGCTAGAGTCTATAACTAAAAATGCAAGCTATAGTCTATAACTAAAAATGCAAGCTATAGTCTATAACTAAAAATGCAAGCTATAGTCTATAACTAAAAATGCAAGCTATAGTCTATAACTAAAAATGCAAGCTATAGTCTATAACTAAAAATGCAAGCTATAGTCTATAACTAAAAATGCAAGCTATAGTCTATAACTAAAAATGCAAGCTAGAGTCTATAACTAAAAATGCAAGCTATAGTGTATAACTAAAAATGCAAGCTATAGTGTATAACTAAAAATGCAAGCTAGAGTCTATAACTAAAAATGCAAGCTAGAGTCTATAACTAAAAATGCAAGCTAGAGTCTATAACTAAAAATGCAAGCTAGAGTCTATAACTAAAAATGCAAGCTATAGTCTATAACTAAAAATGCAAGCTATAGTGTATAACTAAAAATGCAAGCTATAGTGTATAACTAAAAATGCAAGCTATAGTGTATAACTAAAAATGCAAGCTATAGTGTATAACTAAAAATGCAAGCTATAGTGTATAACTAAAAATGCAAGCTATAGTGTATAACTAAAAATGCAAGCTATAGTGTATAACTAAAAATGCAAGCTATAGTGTATAACTAAAAATGCAAGCTATAGTCTATAACTAAAAATGCAAGCTATAGTCTATAACTAAAAATGCAAGCTATAGTCTATAACTAAAAATGCAAGCTATAGTCTATAACTAAAAATGCAAGCTATAGTCTATAACTAAAAATGCAAGCTATAGTCTATAACTAAAAATGCAAGCTATAGTCTATAACTAAAAATGCAAGCTATAGTGTATAACTAAAAATGCAAGCTATAGTGTATAACTAAAAATGCAAGCTATAGTGTATAACTAAAAATGCAAGCTATAGTCTATAACTAAAAATGCAAGCTATAGTGTATAACTAAAAATGCAAGCTATAGTCTATAACTAAAAATGCAAGCTATAGTCTATAACTAAAAATGCAAGCTATAGTCTATAACTAAAAATGCAAGCTATAGTCTATAACTAAAAATGCAAGCTATAGTCTATAACTAAAAATGCAAGCTATAGTGTATAACTAAAAATGCAAGCTAGAGTCTATAACTAAAAATGCAAGCTATAGTGTATAACTAAAAATGCAAGCTATAGTGTATAACTAAAAATGCAAGCTATAGTGTATAACTAAAAATGCAAGCTATAGTGTATAACTAAAAATGCAAGCTATAGTGTATAACTAAAAATGCAAGCTATAGTCTATAACTAAAAATGCAAGCTATAGTGTATAACTAAAAATGCAAGCTATAGTGTATAACTAAAAATGCAAGCTATAGTCTATAACTAAAAATGCAAGCTATAGTCTATAACTAAAAATGCAAGCTATAGTCTATAACTAAAAATGCAAGCTATAGTGTATAACTAAAAATGCAAGCTAGAGTCTATAACTAAAAATGCAAGCTATAGTCTATAACTAAAAATGCAAGCTATAGTCTATAACTAAAAATGCAAGCTATAGTCTATAACTAAAAATGCAAGCTATAGTCTATAACTAAAAATGCAAGCTATAGTGTATAACTAAAAATGCAAGCTATAGTGTATAACTAAAAATGCAAGCTATAGTCTATAACTAAAAATGCAAGCTATAGTGTATAACTAAAAATGCAAGCTATAGTGTATAACTAAAAATGCAAGCTATAGTGTATAACTAAAAATGCAAGCTAGAGTCTATAACTAAAAATGCAAGCTAGAGTGTATAACTAAAAATGCAAGCTAGAGTCTATAACTAAAAATGCAAGCTAGAGTCTATAACTAAAAATGCAAGCTATAGTGTATAACTAAAAATGCAAGCTATAGTCTATAACTAAAAATGCAAGCTATAGTGTATAACTAAAAATGCAAGCTAGAGTCTATAAGTAAAAATGCAAGCTATAGTCTATAACTAAAAATGCAAGCTATAGTCTATAACTAAAAATGCAAGCTAGAGTCTATAACTAAAAATGCAAGCTATAGTCTATAACTAAAAATGCAAGCTATAGTCTATAACTAAAAATGCAAGCTATAGTGTATAACTAAAAATGCAAGCTATAGTCTATAACTAAAAATGAAAGCTAGAGTCTATAACTAAAAATGCAAGCTATAGTGTATAACTAAAAATGCAAGCTATAGTCTATAACTAAAAATGCAAGCTATAGTCTATAACTAAAAATGCAAGCTATAGTCTATAACTAAAAATGCAAGCTATAGTGTATAACTAAAAATGCAAGCTATAGTCTATAACTAAAAATGCAAGCTATAGTCTATAACTAAAAATGCAAGCTATAGTCTATAACTAAAAATGCAAGCTATAGTCTATAACTAAAAATGCAAGCTATAGTCTATAACTAAAAATGCAAGCTATAGTGTATAACTAAAAATGCAAGCTATAGTGTATAACTAAAAATGCAAGCTATAGTCTATAACTAAAAATGCAAGCTATAGTGTATAACTAAAAATGCAAGCTATAGTCTATAACTAAAAATGCAAGCTATAGTCTATAACTAAAAATGCAAGCTATAGTCTATAACTAAAAATGCAAGCTATAGTCTATAACTAAAAATGCAAGCTATAGTCTATAACTAAAAATGCAAGCTATAGTCTATAACTAAAAATGCAAGCTATAGTCTATAACTAAAAATGCAAGCTATAGTCTATAACTAAAAATGCAAGCTATAGTCTATAACTAAAAATGCAAGCTATAGTGTATAACTAAAAATGCAAGCTATAGTCTATAACTAAAAATGCAAGCTATAGTGTATAACTAAAAATGCAAGCTATAGTGTATAACTAAAAATGCAAGCTAGAGTCTATAACTAAAAATGCAAGCTATAGTCTATAACTAAAAATGCAAGCTATAGTGTATAACTAAAAATGCAAGCTAGAGTCTATAACTAAAAATGCAAGCTAGAGTCTATAACTAAAAATGCAAGCTATAGTGTATAACTAAAAATGCAAGCTATAGTGTATAACTAAAAATGCAAGCTATAGTCTATAACTAAAAATGCAAGCTATAGTCTATAACTAAAAATGCAAGCTATAGTCTATAACTAAAAATGCAAGCTATAGTGTATAACTAAAAATGCAAGCTATAGTGTATAACTAAAAATGCAAGCTATAGTCTATAACTAAAAATGCAAGCTATAGTCTATAACTAAAAATGCAAGCTATAGTCTATAACTAAAAATGCAAGCTATAGTGTATAACTAAAAATGCAAGCTATAGTCTATAACTAAAAATGCAAGCTATAGTCTATAACTAAAAATGCAAGCTATAGTCTATAACTAAAAATGCAAGCTATAGTCTATAACTAAAAATGCAAGCTATAGTCTATAACTAAAAATGCAAGCTATAGTGTATAACTAAAAATGCAAGCTATAGTGTATAACTAAAAATGCAAGCTATAGTGTATAACTAAAAATGCAAGCTATAGTGTATAACTAAAAATGCAAGCTAGAGTCTATAACTAAAAATGCAAGCTATAGTCTATAACTAAAAATGCAAGCTATAGTGTATAACTAAAAATGCAAGCTATAGTCTATAACTAAAAATGCAAGCTAGAGTCTATAACTAAAAATGCAAGCTAGAGTCTATAACTAAAAATGCAAGCTATAGTGTATAACTAAAAATGCAAGCTATAGTGTATAACTAAAAATGCAAGCTATAGTGTATAACTAAAAATGCAAGCTATAGTCTATAACTAAAAATGCAAGCTATAGTGTATAACTAAAAATGCAAGCTATAGTGTATAACTAAAAATGCAAGCTATAGTGTATAACTAAAAATGCAAGCTATAGTGTATAACTAAAAATGCAAGCTATAGTCTATAACTAAAAATGCAAGCTATAGTCTATAACTAAAAATGCAAGCTATAGTCTATAACTAAAAATGCAAGCTATAGTGTATAACTAAAAATGCAAGCTATAGTGTATAACTAAAAATGCAAGCTATAGTGTATAACTAAAAATGCAAGCTAGAGTCTATAACTAAAAATGCAAGCTAGAGTCTATAACTAAAAATGCAAGCTATAGTCTATAACTAAAAATGCAAGCTATAGTGTATAACTAAAAATGCAAGCTATAGTGTATAACTAAAAATGCAAGCTAGAGTCTATAACTAAAAATGCAAGCTATAGTCTATAACTAAAAATGCAAGCTATAGTGTATAACTAAAAATGCAAGCTAGAGTCTATAACTAAAAATGCAAGCTAGAGTCTATAACTAAAAATGCAAGCTATAGTGTATAACTAAAAATGCAAGCTATAGTGTATAACTAAAAATGCAAGCTATAGTCTATAACTAAAAATGCAAGCTATAGTCTATAACTAAAAATGCAAGCTATAGTGTATAACTAAAAATGCAAGCTATAGTGTATAACTAAAAATGCAAGCTATAGTGTATAACTAAAAATGCAAGCTATAGTGTATAACTAAAAATGCAAGCTATAGTCTATAACTAAAAATGCAAGCTATAGTCTATAACTAAAAATGCAAGCTATAGTCTATAACTAAAAATGCAAGCTATAGTGTATAACTAAAAATGCAAGCTATAGTCTATAACTAAAAATGCAAGCTATAGTCTATAACTAAAAATGCAAGCTATAGTCTATAACTAAAAATGCAAGCTATAGTCTATAACTAAAAATGCAAGCTATAGTGTATAACTAAAAATGCAAGCTATAGTGTATAACTAAAAATGCAAGCTATAGTGTATAACTAAAAATGCAAGCTAGAGTCTATAACTAAAAATGCAAGCTATAGTCTATAACTAAAAATGCAAGCTATAGTGTATAACTAAAAATGCAAGCTATAGTCTATAACTAAAAATGCAAGCTAGAGTCTATAACTAAAAATGCAAGCTAGAGTCTATAACTAAAAATGCAAGCTATAGTGTATAACTAAAAATGCAAGCTATAGTGTATAACTAAAAATGCAAGCTATAGTCTATAACTAAAAATGCAAGCTATAGTCTATAACTAAAAATGCAAGCTATAGTGTATAACTAAAAATGCAAGCTATAGTGTATAACTAAAAATGCAAGCTATAGTGTATAACTAAAAATGCAAGCTATAGTGTATAACTAAAAATGCAAGCTATAGTCTATAACTAAAAATGCAAGCTATAGTCTATAACTAAAAATGCAAGCTATAGTCTATAACTAAAAATGCAAGCTATAGTGTATAACTAAAAATGCAAGCTATAGTGTATAACTAAAAATGCAAGCTATAGTGTATAACTAAAAATGCAAGCTATAGTGTATAACTAAAAATGCAAGCTAGAGTCTATAACTAAAAATGCAAGCTATAGTGTATAACTAAAAATGCAAGCTATAGTGTATAACTAAAAATGCAAGCTATAGTGTATAACTAAAAATGCAAGCTAGAGTCTATAACTAAAAATGCAAGCTATAGTCTATAACTAAAAATGCAAGCTATAGTCTATAACTAAAAATGCAAGCTATAGTCTATAACTAAAAATGCAAGTTTCAAATAAGTAAAAAAAATCCTTACAAATGTAAGGTCAGCTTTTGGTAAATGGAAATTAATCATAATGGAAGCAATAATTATTATATCAAGCCAGTCTAAACATTTGGCAAAATCCCATTACCTCTCGAAAAAACATACAAAAATGATACGGAAGTGCAACTTTGTTCATATAAGATTCATTTCGACAACTAACACATTGAATCTTTTTGACATGATTCATAACAAAGTAGAGATCAAGGAAATTTTTCTTTTAATAGTAAATTAATTTTAAAAAACTCAGATTTAGACGACGGAAACACAGTTTGATAATATGCCAAAAAATTTCATTCACTAAAGTTTTCAACTTGGATGTTTTTTGTGAAAGGCAACTTAAAACTCTATATTAAGCTCACCATATTGACGAGTGACCCTTTTTCTTTAAGATGGGACTGTTTTGATATGCATTATGATACACGATATTGTGCGTATTCAGTTGAAAAACACCAACGTTAAAAAACAAATCACCCGCCACTGAAAATAGTAGCCTAACTAGAAAAAAAAAAAACTCTTAATGACACAAGAGAAAGAATTGTTCATTTATAAAGAGAAAAGATTAAATTTTGTTTACTTCAAATTTTATCAAAACAACCCCCAAAATAAATGAGTTATCAAAAGTTGTAATTGAAGGGAATTTCACTATATTTACCTGTTTTTGCACACTAAACTCTAAGCTGGTTTGTGATACCTACTTTTATTAGTTTAGTCATCTATATTCCAATTTCAGTACAATTTTCTATTTATCTTAGCCTCATAACATAGTAACAGGTAATATAGCCTCAGCCCTTGAGAGAACCAATTGACAGTGTATTCTCGGGTCGCTCACTCGCTAACTGGAAACTCACATTTATAAAGTTACTCTTCGCAGTACCATTTTAATAAACGTTTGGATATCTAATTCCATTCCAATAAAGATTAGTGTCGATTATATTACCATCCATTTCAAAATCTGGTGATACCAGATCAGGCTGCCCTGTGGCTCCCTGAGACAAAATTCACCTACATTGACGTTTTTTTTTTTTTTTTTTTTTTTTTTTGTAAAACTTAATTATGTTCTACAAAACCAAAAACAAAAACAACAGCCCTTCTCCCTTTCTCCCTCCCCTTTTTTATTTTATTTTTAGAACTTGAAGCATAAATCTTTTACTATAATGACCAGATTCGGCATTAAATAACCCAAAAAGGGTTGATATGCCGTAAAACAAAACTACCAAACCAAAAACGATGATTAAACATTTGAAGATATAAAGAACTTGAAGCATAAAAACTTTTACTATAATGACCAGATTCGGCATTAAATAACCCAAAAAGGGTTGATATGCCGTAAAACAAAACTACCAAACTACCAAACCATTTCAAAATAAAATTATAAAAAATTTACTTTTATTTTAAAATATGACTATGTATTTCTAAATTAATTTAAATACAACACTAATAACAAAGATTAATAAAGATATGTATTTAGTTCACAATGCTTCGTTATAGTAAATCAATAAAAAAAAATCTCAGATTTGGACCATGTAAAAACAGACTGAAACACAATTTGATAATAGGGCAAACATTTAATTCATTAAATTTTTCAATTTGGATTTTTTTTTTTTTTTGTGAAAGACAACTTAAAACCCTATACTAAGCTTATACTCTTGAGATGAGACTACTGTTATATGCATTCAAATACACAATATCGTATGCATTCAGTTGAAAAACACCAACATTAAAAAATAAATTGCTCGTCACTGAAAATAGTCGCCTAATTTCAAGTAACCTGGAAAAAAAATGTCAATGACACAAGAGAAAGAATTATACATTTATAAAGAGGAAAAATTAAATTTTGTTTGCATCCAAATTTTATCAAAACAACCCCTAAAATAAATGAGTTATAAAAAGGTGTAATTGAAGGGAATTTCACTATATTTACCTGTTTTTGCACTAAACTCTAAGCTGGTTTGTGATACCTACTTTAACACAAGATAATTCTTGCTATAAAAGAAAATCTTGTTTCACCATTTAGGCATCCGGTTATTCATAGAAAAGGAGAGAAAGAAAACAATGATCTTAATCTTAATATTGCTTGTCTTAAGGAAACTCAATTTTAACTCATAAAATCCTTCAGTTATTTTAAATACCGTTTAATTTTTATAAAAGTATTCGTCCCCCAAATCAAACTTTCCCGATGAATAATAAAACTGTGTAATATATTTCTCTTGTAGTACAAGGTAAAAGTGGTAAGTATTTTTCCCTCTACCTAGAAGAACCTTCTTCCTCCTAACCTGCTGCAACTTTTCTGTAAATATTAATCCAATTGCATATGCTTAAAGGTCATCTTAACAAATCCTACAAAATTAAATCTGGGATTCAATTTGATTGATGCCCTCTCCTACTATTTCTGTTTTTGGGTATTTTCTTTCTTTTTTTTTTTTTTCCTTTTTCTTTTTTTCTTTCTTTTTTTTTTTTCTTTTTTTTTTTCTTTTTTTTTTTTCTTTCATTTTTTTTCCTTTCATTTTTTTTTCCAAGTTATTCATTTTGCTTATTAACCATAACCCCCACCCTGAACCTATAATGCAATACCCATTCTTGTCTTGATCCCTTGTAAGCTAGACAAAAATGAATGGAAAATGTCCTGAAAATAAAACAAAATTTTAAAAAATCTCACACCTTTTTGCTCCCCCCCCCCCGCCGTTTTCTTCAAGTATCTATTAGATATCTGAATCGAACATTTTTGTAATGAAAAACAAAATTAATTTTCCAGTGGCTTTCTCTTTCAGTCTTCAGACAATAAACAAAATGAAAATAGCTAACTTTGTAAAACAGTTGATGAAATCAAGAATTTAAAAAAGTGGATTTGATTTGAATGAAGAAAAATACTCTTCATGTGAAAATTGATTTTCGAAAAAGAAACTTTCTTACGGCAAATATTACACCTCATTTGCCCCCACCCCACCCCCACCTCGTTTTTGTAAAGAAATCCTCTTTCGTTAGTCAATCGTATTCAAACAAGTCGGATTGGGAACAGGATTAGGTAAGAGGTTTACATGAATCTCAAATTGACCTGTTGAGACATTCAAGGTTGGATAATCCATTACGAGGCACTTTAGTCTCTCACCAGTGGATTTTATCGGCATTCCTTAACGTACCAACTGAACTGCTCTACCACCTCAGCATATCTGTAGTTGCTATTATCAAAGTGTAGTATCTGTTCCGATGGATACTGCACCCCATAGACTGGTATTGTCTTGGCCTTCGGGGCTTGATTTACGCCTGTCTATGGATCTGTCCTGTGCAGTTCTAGGAGGTCCACCCTCCCAGGCTTCGCCTCCCCTCTTTGGGGAGGAGTAAGTTTATTGCTTACTGCCTGAGGTGCCCCTACCGGGGAATGCCAACGGGGCTGCCCAGGCAATTTTTAAATCCCACTTTCCCGACCCGACTTTGGGTCACATCTTACTTGTGGGAGTAAGATAAAAACTGGCCTTGTGCCTAACTCCTGGAGAGGAGTAAATCAATACTACTCCTCTCACAGAATTAGTACTTTGTTGAAAAGTAAGTTTTAGCTTTGGATTTCTAACACTCTTTAAAAGACTCTTCTGTCTACAATTTCGTATGTAGGCAAAATATTTAAAATATATAATTTAATATTATATATATATTTATATATATATAATATATATATATATATATATATATATATTTATGTTTGTTTATGTATTTATTTATTTAGAGATAAAATAGTTATCCATAGACACATATTCCACTATGACAGGATTAGAGCCCATTATCATAGGGACTGTAATATAGTGCGCTAACCAGTACGTGGGGATCTGAGTAAGAGAGCTCAATGTACTTTTTAACAGAGCAGGAATGAATTTTAAAGGAAAAAAAAAAACTAAATACATTAGGGCTGTCAACATTATAAATTATTTCGACCTAGATAGGTCCCGTCAGATGTGTAACCAGCTACATTTAGGAACTGAATGATGAGAGAAAACGTTACACACTGTCTTTTATACAAAAGAGATGAATTGATGGCCAAATGCAGACACAGACATAGATTTAAAATTACTATCCCGTAATGAAACGGGCTATTTCATTAGCGTTAAAATTTTAAAGGAATTTGCTTCTTTTTTTTTTATTTCATGAATAAAAAATCTCATTTTAAAAATTGTAGCTAAATTTATGTCCATTTCCAACCATGAATTAAACATTTCCAAATTTGTACAGGTGTCTTATTCCAATCCCCTTTTTTATTCTACCAATTTTATTAACTTTTTACAAAGTTTAGTAATTATAGACTGAAATGAAAGATTTTAAACTCATTAATTTTATAATTCCTAATAAGATTTTATAATTAAATGTGTTAAAGTTAACATTTTATTGTATTTAATGTGTAGTCTTGTCATAAGAAATTTAATTTCTCTATTTTTCTTTCAATTTTGTTTTCATGTCAAAAATGCAAATTCCTACAATTTTGGTTTGAAGCATGTTTAGTTAGAATTATATTATTATCCTATAAAGTGTTGTTCTGCCTCCTTGGAAATCAAAAAGCTTTAAAAATATAGTTTTTTTATTTATTTTTTATTTTTTAAATTTATATTTTATAGATTGAATTTGTAAATCTCTAAGATATGATTTGATAAACATTTTTAGAGTCTCTCTTTTTTTTTTCTTTTTTTTTTCTTTTTTTCTTTACTGCTTTTGTTGTCTTTTTCTCAACTACAGGATTCTAAATAAAAAATATAACTGAAAACGCTCAAAATTTATTTTCAGCTTCCGAGAGAATGTCTTTCTCTTCCCTTGGTTGTCGCTTGTTTCCACTCGGTTCCTTCCTCTTTTCTATTCTATTCATCAGCTGAGTGCGATTACAGCATTTAAAATCATTTCTCTTATTATTCTCTTTCTTGTGCTACCCATACCAATATTACTGCTGACAGTTAAATCTATTATTTAGAAAAAATTTTGAAGGTCACTTGATTGAAAGCAAAACAAATATGTTAATAAAATTGAGTAAAACTCAGTAAAACAATAGCAATTTTATTAACATGTTTTCTTTTGTTTTTTGGGTTTTTTTTTTTGTGTAGAGAATAGAGAATCTAAAATAAAAATGTTTTCCTCGATGCAGTTTTTATCCAAGATCAGAGTTAATATGCATCTGTTGAAAATTGCTTGTCTAATGCAGCATACGTAAGCATTATGTGTTTCTAAATAACAAAGAATTTGAACAAGAAGAAACTTCTCCAAGGTTTATATTTCACTTGCTTCTTGATTGGCTGAATGTTAATCCAAATCTTCATTCAAATAGCATCATCATCATCATCATCTGCCAGATTTAATAATTCTCACATTTATATTTGTAATTGGTTTTAGACAAGACTGAAATATGTTTGATTTGCTATTGCAGCATTTCTACATAAATTATTGTTACCAAACAGAAGGGATGAAATTCAACAAACACATAATCCGTATTTGTTTGATAATGTCAAGTTGATTTTCATACTTTCATATTCTCATGAGAATGTACACACATGTTAATACACATTGAAACATAAAGTTATATGAAAAAAATGTTTGGTAAAATGTTTCATTTTTTGCTTTTGGTTTTTCATACCTACCCATTATTGTTGAACAGATTTTTTTCACCTTTCCTATTTGGCTTTATTAGTCAGATATAAAAGCCTTAATCTTGGCCAAGAGCATCAAATTTCTTGTATTGCTCTCTGGCTGGAATAAGAAAGGTTGCAGAGATAAAGAAATAAGAAATATATTCTTGAAATATCAATTCAGTTGAAACTACCTCCTGTAAAGAATCATAGAGAATTCAGGAGAAAAAAATTCAAATTAAAAAGTTAAACTGATTTTGGAAATAATGTTTTTAAACTAATTGTTTAACGATTTTGAATTTAACTAATCCTTTTTTTAATATGTTGTTTTGTTAGACATGCAGTTCTAATTCGCATAACAAAAATTCAAGATATTTATTCATTGAATCCAGCAATTAGTAATGATGGTACCTCTTTTGCCCATAGAAATGTTTGTTTTGTAGGTTTTTTTTATTGTCTAACTTGTATGTTTTGATCAGAGAAAAACCATTTTGAGTTTGAAGAAAGATTGGCTTGAAACCATTGGATAAAAATGGTCAGTGATCTTTAGAATAACACATGCACACACCTCCTTTTTTGTTAAATTAATTTGAGTTTCACAAGGTAAAATGTTTATCGCTTGCGGTTTTTAATTTTGTCTATATAAAGTTAGGTATGTTTCTATGTACAAGATTCACTTCTAAACTAATTAACCGATCATTGTGAACTTTGGAACGCAGCTGCTAGGTGTAGGGGGTCTAAATGTGGGCTATATTTAGTTTAATTTATTTTCATGCAAAGGGGGTAAAAAGTGGGTGGAACCCCTTTGTAGAAAATTCAGATATCTCTGATTTTTGTGAAATTTTCACAATAAGTATTAGACATCAATTAATAAATATTCCCAAAATATTAGTATTTTAAAAATGTTTTTAGGGGCATAATATGGACACAACCTCCCATTTGAAAATTTAAATATTTCAGATTTGCATTGAATTTGATCCATAGTCATTACACACCATTTAAGCAAGATTCCTCGAATTTCAATTTATTCTTAAGACCTTCCCCCCCCCTTAAGGTTAAGCCTTAAATTTTAGACATTTTCTAGAATGAAAATCAAGTAATGGATTTTGATAAAAATTAGAATGATTCTAGACATAATATTTAGTATCATTATATCTTCATTTTAATTTATATAAGAGGAAATAAAATTGGTGCAAAATCTATTCTTTTTTATTCTTTCTCTCTCTCTACTTAGATGTTTTTAATTTCTATTTGATTCTCATTTTCTGGACAGTTGGTTTAGTAAAAAAATGTTTAAACCCATGCAATGAAATCAGCTAATAAATGTATTTTTAATACATACCAAGCAAGGCGATCCACAATACAGGCCTGCTAAGTATGCGCGGCTCTTTTTTGACTGAGGGCGAGTTATTTGACGTTATTCACAGTCAATTCTGACACGGCTAGATATCAGATACAATTGAATTGAATCTTTCATTTTAACATATTCTAAAAAACTTTTTATCATCAGAATTCTGCTATAAATGTTAATTTATATAAATTTGCAATATTTATCTTTAATGGGTTTTTTTTTTGTGAAATATGCATGAACTTTTAGGAAATTTGTCACAAAAAAAATTGTAATAACGAATGTCTTTATTAGAAAAATAATTTGTTTTGTTAAAAAAGTGTACTTTGTAATAACTAATATTGGTTCAATTCTAGAAATATTGACCGTTGGATTTTGTTTGATATTTGCTTAAGTGTTGAATAAAATTAATCATTAGTTTAAAACAACACTTTTTGTGAGAGCATAAAATTGGAATTTATTTTTAAATTTGACATAAAATTCAAATTTTATGTCAAATTCTAAAAGAAAATTTGGGGTATTTTTAACTGAAGTCAACAGAACAAAAAAGGGGGTAAAAAAAAACAGACAAACAAATGTGCAACAAATAAATGTTACCAAAGGCAAAACAAGTTACTCTTCTACCTACCTGGATAAGTTTATTTGTGGTTTAACTTATTTTAAAACGTTTCTTTGTTAAACACAGTGTTGACATGGCGCAGATAAGCCCTTCACGAGGAACCCTGATAATCGCTCAAAAATCGAAAATTAAACAAAATACTAGTAGAAACACATCCAATAAATGTCACCAATAGTGTGAAAATGTAGAGTGATATCGGAAGACCGATGATTATCCTACAGAATCTTAATTCCTGTAATATTGTGTGACTTAATTTAATCGCAATCTAAATTATTCAGTGTTTTTCACTATTTGTTTTTACTACTAAAATAACTAAAGGAACACATTTCCGATGCTGTATTCCTTAAAGAAACAATATTATCTATAAAAAAACATCAACGATTTCAATTACAGAACTAAGAGTGACCCGTTTGCAAAATAAAACATTACTTTTTCTGCATTGTGTGCATTTAGTTTTTAGAATGACAATGATTAATTACTGCACATTTAACAATCCATATATTTTATAAGCTGTGCATCTAATATATACGTATGTTGCATTACCTGCAGCTGCTGTTGATCCCCATAGTTCGTTCACTCTGTTGACGGGATTCGCTGATCGGTTTCGGTACTGATGTGGCAGTCAGGCTGCCATCTCTTCTTCTTCTAACTGCGAACTCCTTTTACGAGCGTCATTAAAAACAGAAGGAACATCAACACATAGAAAATTTTTTTGGCCTTTTTCATTTTTACTTCAGAATATACAAGTACGTTGTATGCACTAAAAAAAAACAACCTGGGGGAGGAGAAGCATCTATTTGAAAGCCCAACTGCCTTCTCTGGTCGCACAGATGAAAGAGACCAGATTCTCTCTACCAATTTGCCACATCCACTTACTGTGCCAGTGACGTCACTGCCATGACATGCATCTTTCTTTTAATCTCAATTGGAAAATTCCACTCTACCTAATTTTTAACTCTACGTGGAAATTTACCATAGTAATCCTATTCTTACACACTTACCGTCTCTAATAGTGCGACATGTATCCTTACTATTATTAAGATAACTAATGGGTTAGGGAAGGGAGGCAAAAATTGATAATTAATTGCAGTTTCTTTAAAAAATTCCTTTGCTTAGTTTTTTTTTTAGTTTTTTCTGCTCAATACACATTTACTTATTTGGGTATTTCTTATTCAATTTAAACATACACAACTAATTATTTCTCTCAGTACAAACGACCCTGCCTTTGATTGACAATGGGTTCACTAAAATAAAAACTTTTTAAGGACATGTTGTATAGCCATACCAACTCCTCGACGATCTTCGACCCCAGTAACGCATGTGTGCCGTGGTTTTTTCTTCATTTTCATTTTCTTATCCTTGCCATGTTGACTCTAGTCGACAATCTATTTTATTTATCTTCCTCCCACAAGATAAGATGTGACACAAGGTCGGGAAAATAGGAAAGAACCAGCGCTCGAGAATGTGAGCACACTGACTGTTTAAAAATTGCCTGGGCAGCCCCGTCGGCATTCCCCAGGCAGTAAGCAATAAACTTACTCCTCCCCAAAGAGGGGAGGCAAAGCCTGGGAGGGTGCACCTCCTAGAACTGCACGGGACTGACAACCAATAGACCGGCGTAAATCCAGACCCAAAGGCCCGGCGGGGTAAAAACCCCTGGTTGAAAAACTTGATTTGTTGAAGACGGGGGTGTGTGTTGTTGTTGAGGTCCTGTTGGTGTCCTCTCTTCTTAGCTAAGCCTCCCATCTTCCAAATCCAGATTATCAGCTAAGACCTAACTGATATCATTTGCCCATCGAGACCAGTTTTGTCATCCCCCCTCCCCAAAGTCATCTCCTCTCCTCAAACAACTGTCTCCTAAATATATCTACTTTTGACTGGAAATCCTAAATGTCTGCTCTTTTTCTCAACCATACCACTGGAACTGGCCACATCCACTTTTTTCTCTGTTCACTCTCTCCATCACCATCCGGTCACCCAAAAGCTAACATCTAATTGTCATGGGCCTCATTCCTTTTGAGGAGTTCAATGGATTGGTTGGTCTTTTTATTATTATTTGCTTATCTACTTCCTCATCATTTTTCGTATTGTTAACTATTTCCTTACAGTCCTGACGAAGGGGGGGGGCAGTCCATAGTATCACTCACATCCCATGCCCAACTTTCCCTATTTATTACATGAATTACAAAACAAAAATCATACATTCATATTACTTAATTTACAAAAGAGCACAGACATAACAGGCAAACAAAAACCAGAACAATAAAACAAAACTGGCTAGTTGACCATAAGAGTGCACTCCTAAACAAAATAATATATACAACAAAACAATTACTTTTTTGGACAAGATCCTGCCCACTGGTACTTGCTTCACATACCAGAGAATGGAAATAAATCTCACCCCTCTATCAAGGTAGAAAAAAAGGTGGATTTTAAATCACCTACCACTAAGAGGACTTTTAAATCACCTTTCAGATTAACAGGCATTCTGCCATTTTGTTTTCATCCCCCCCCCCCCTCCCCTAAAAAAAAATCAAGACTACTTTTAACTCGCCATCCACAGAAGGACTTTTAACACACTGTCTACCATGGGGACTTTTAAATCACCTTTCAGATTAACAGGCATTCTGCCATTGTGTTCTGCCCCTCCTCCCCCCCCCCAAAAAAAAAAAACTGGAGGAATTTCTTTTCACCTCCTACCAAGAGGATTTTATCCACATCTCTCACCTTTGTTTAAATTGAACATTTTAAATAAATTTGTTTATTTGTTTAAATTGAACATTTTAAATAAATTTGTTTATTTGTTTAAATTGAACATTTTAAATAAATTTGTTTATTTGTTTAAATTGAACATTTTAAATAAATTTGTTTATTTGTTTAAATTGAACATTTTAAATAAATTTGTTTATTTGTTTAAATTGAACATTTTAAATAAATTTGTTTATTTGTTTAAATGGAACATGTTAAATAAATTTGTTTATTTGTTTAAATTGAACATGTTAAATAAATTTGTTTATTTGTTTGAATTGAACATTTTAAATAAATTTTATTTATTTGTTTAAATTGAACATTTTAAATAAATTTTATTTATTTGTTTAAATTGAACATCTAAATAAATCTCTACGAACTTTGGTCCGGTGCCACATCTCTGTTGATTATTTTCATATCCAAGGATTTTCTGTTAAGTTATTTTGTTTTAGAACAGCGACCACATCGCCTAAGGACAACAGTTTGGCACAGAATAATTGCCTGGTATTGCTTTTGTTTTACAACCCTAGTGTATTTGTCTGTTCAAAAACGTTCTTATTTGAAAAAAAGAATGGTTTATTTATTTTTGTAAATATATGTGAAATTGAACTTTTGTGTTTAGGGAAAGAGATGAAACACATTTTGCCTATAAACAGTAATTTGTTTGCTCTAGAACAGACCAAAAGTTTGTATTATTATGATGATGATGATTATGGATGGAGATTTGGCAAAATCATTCTTAACATTTTCAGATACAATTTGTAATGTGTCTTACATTATCTTGTATTTTATGCTGCAATTTTTGTATGAAAACATCTGTTACTTTTATATGCAAATATTTTATCTGCATAAATTTAAATAAAATGTCAGCAGTATTTTGCAATTAACCAATATACTTCTCCACCACCTTCTGTGTGTGTGTCTGTACTAGTGGTACTGTATAATCTAGTATTACCTGCCGCATAGTTAACCAGTTATCGGCGACAAAACCGGCTTTACTAGTGAGTCTAGTGGCTAGTTGTCAAGCGGGATAAAACAACAAAACGTGAGAAAGGGTGATGAACCCACTTGTAGGGTTTATGTCCATTTGGACATAACAACATTAACATAGTTGGTCGTGCATGAAAGGCGATCCTTTGATGAATTGAAGTTCTGGCTGGTTGTCTTGAAGAAATTCTACTGGAGGATGCACAGGTATTCTTCTCTGCCTTAATGAGACACGGACATGTAAAGACTCATTTGTAGCGGAGACAGGGTTGTGTCATTATTTGACACAAGTGATAACGAAGAAGAGAAAACATATAAGAAGACACAACTTTTTTTCTTTTTTAACATAGTTCACCCCAAACAATGCAGGCCGCCACTGTAGACGTAAGGGACTACTGAGAAAAAGGGTGAAAGTTTTTTTTTTGGGGGGTGACCTAAATTGGGAGCTGCGCAGCGAAATGTCTGTTAAATTTTATGTGTTCGCATTGAATTGCGTCCATTTTGTTTCTCTTCAACCTTTTGCATCCAATTTGTTCCACCTACAAGCTTGGCTTTCCTTTGTTTTCTATGCAAAAAAGATTTTTTTTTAATTCCTCAAAATTACAGAATTCTTTGAATTTTACCAGTGTAGATCTTGGTTGAAAATTCCTGCTTTTGTGTCTGTTAATCACAGAAGAAAATTCAGGCACGTTTTTGTCCTTCTACACTGAGAGGAATTGTGAAATGAAAACACATGAATTTATCTGTCAATTAGGAATAAACTTTTTTACTTAAAACGAACAAATTAGTATTAAAATTTCACTTCCATTAAAACTAAATAACTTGAAGATTCGGATCAAATGGATTGGAGGCTCCTCAGTGTGAACAACAACCAAAAGGACACATTTTGTCTTGACAGCGATTTAAAAAAAAAAAAAAAAATTTTAACTTTTTTTTTCAATACAATCTAATATTTATTTTAAATATTAAAACTTTTTTTAACATTAAATTTAGTGACGATAAATTAATATTTTTAAAATATTTTTTTAAAGTATCACAAAAAATGTTTGTAAATAAAACTGTATTTTTTAGGCTAATAGTAAAAACAATTGTAAATTCAAAACTTTTTATAAATACCCCCCTTTTTTTTAATGAAAATCTGTTAAGACGGTTACAAATGTGCATATACGCTGTATTGTTTTATTCACAATTCAACCGGAAGTAAAAAAAAAAAAATTTAATTTAAAAAACGGTGCTAAAGCAAAATGTGTCCTTTTGGTTGTTGCTACAAATCCATTTAATCAGAAGATTTTTTTAAATGTTTTTATTTTAAACAAAAATGCAATAAAATTTATTACGTCTCCAGATTCACTTGAATTTCATTGATATTTTGCGTTTTTATTTTATCCGTATTTTTAGTCTACTTATATCAAATTCTTTGTTCAGTTGAAATGTTTTCAATTCTATTTATTTTCTTTGATATTTTATTGATATTTCAGCATGGATTGTAACTACTGATACAAAACTTTAGTAAATCCTTTTTTTTTTTTCACAAAAAATAGGAAACTATTACAAACAAAATGAAATCGTGTCTATAAATATAGACCATTTTAATCAGTTTGCTTAAGTGTAACACTTTTTTTAAAATTTATTTTTTAATTGTTTTCTGTGAAATCTTTCCTTGCATCTATTTTCAGCATTCCCTCCAGTGGATTCCATGGATTTGGTATTATCTAGCTTTAACATTCAGTAAAACATTCAATGGTAAGTTTAAAATCCATGACTTTCATTCTCTAGTCTGGGATGGGTTACTGAGTCGCTGATCAATTGTAATTCCTATGATTTAATAATTTATAGTGGATGGAAAACTTTCTCATGCATTATTTTATTTTTATGAGAAAGATCTACATTCTGAATTGAATCGTATCTTTTAATCCTTATTTTTAATTTAGATCAATTATTTTAACCTTTTTATAAGATTTTTGTTTGTCTTTTTCTTCTCTCCTTTTTTTTTTGTAGCTGCTGACTCTTGCGGAGAGAAATTAGCCTGGTTCTTTGGTATCACCTCACCCAAGTATCAATCAGCTATTGATGAATATTATCGAGCTAAGCGTTTGGTAAGTCAAATCTCCCATTTGTGTTTTCCAACTCAAATAAGGATTGAGGCCTTAATGGTTACATGAGTTATGGAATCAGAAAGGCAAGCTGAAATCCACTCCGATATTACATTCACATATGCACAAATTGTGTCCGCCATGAACTCCCACTTCTCAAGCTATGAATGAAATTCCTCAAATTAATTTAGTTTGTTATTTGTTTGTTTATTTTTTACAATACTTATGTTAAACAATTTCATTGGACAAAACTGCTGTGTCTTGCCCAATGAAATTGTTTAACATAAGTATTGTGTCTCTGCATAAAATAACCCACAAATAGGTTGGTATGCTGTAAGAAATAAACAAACAAAATTAATTTGAGAAATTCCCTTCATCGCCCTCTTAAATTTCTTTCATAAAAAGACTAATTACTGCTGTTCATATGAAAAAAACTTCTATAAAAACCCAAATATTAGATTTGTATTTTTTAATAAAACGAAAATTTATTGAACATTTACTTTCATTAACTTTTTCTAATAAAGTAGAAAGTTTTGATGTCATTGAAATTTAACTGATTAGCAGAAAATAAAAATCTTTCAGCAAATTTTAAGATAAGCCATGGCTTCCTTTAATCAATCAGAGATTTCCCATATGAAAAGTTAAATTTTATAATTTACTTATCTCAAAATCATTCGTTCCTAATCAAATATTACCTTGTCAGCTGGGGTCAGAAATACACCAGCTGCATCCGCATACAAAGGGCTAAAGTTATCTCACAAAGGGGTGTCACTGTTGTTTGTGGATGGTTACCTGTAAAGACTGGTGTGACACTATGGATGCCGCAAAGGTCGGGCCCGGTCAGGAATAGGAAATGACTCATGAACGTACACAAAAGAAAAGACAGGATAGGAAGTGACTAATCGACAGAGACAAAAGAAATACGGGAGTGGTCAATTTCCATTGTTCAGGACAGGTTACTCAGAAAAATACAGGACACGACATTTGGGAGTGACTGTGTTTTGCGACAGTGGGGTAGGTTAGTTTTACGACACTTTGACGACAGTAAGGTTTATGACAAAAAGTTGACGAGTTTAGGTGTTTCAGAGAGAAGCCGGGCAGTTAGGATCGAAACTCCCGAGAGTGAGGATCAGACCTCCCGAGAGAGCAGATACGACCGGGAAAACGATGAGATGAGCTGACGACTTGAGCAACGACAATGGGGGTCTCGACAGGACGGTGTCACACACAATCATAGTTCAAACTAAGTTATACACAACGTATATGTGTTCGTGTTCTTTCTCGAGAGTTGTGTTTCTTTTGTTTAACTTGTGGACCAGTGCTGTGCCCTCGACGATTCGTCAGTAGATAGACGACTCGGCTGGACGATGAAGACAAAGAAGAAGGTCACGGAAACACAACGTTGGGGTCGATGGTCGTCGAGTGGGGCAGCATGTGGTTCTACACTGGGAACAGGATTCTGGAGCTTGAGGACATGGATTCATTATATGAATCTCAACACACCACTTCAGATGGGAGGTCAGAGAAACTGGATTCGATCCATGTCAAGCCTTAGTAGATCTATAATCCCAAACAGTAATCTAAATGAATAAATAATGCGAAAGTATTTTTCCATTTACCCAAACTATATTCAGATCAAAACACCTTAGGCTTATTTAATTCAATGATACAACAAAATATTTTCAAATACCCTATGTATATACATGCTGATCGGCAAACACATCTTTGACTGCTTCATTTGCATACTTATTTTATAAATAGTTTATAATTAACCTTTTGTATGATTCATTTGTAATTTTATTCTCATATTTTCTTACATATAAGCAGTATTTTAGTTGACATTATTATTATTATTAGTAGTAGTAATAGTAGTAGTAATATTAATTAAAGCGATTTAGTGAAAAAAAGGATAACATTCCAAATTAAAACTTCTGGTTAAGTTTACACACAGATACATACAAACAGATACATTTACACACACCAACAGCTTGGATTACTTTGGAATAATTCTTTTTTTTTTTAATTAACTCCGCATTGAACATAACACCTAACAAAGTTTTTCTTTTAATAATTAAATAGATACATTTCTTTTAAAACTAAATTTTTATCTAATGAATATTTGTTTAATTGTGTGATAATACTAATAATATCATTACATTTGCGATGAAAAAAGAAACCTCCCGTCTCCTCTCATCTTTCTAAATTACAAAAATAGATTCATATTTTAGAAAAATCTTCATTAAGTTTAAAACTTTTACTTTTCTGTTTTTTTTTGTTTATTCATTTCATTATATAACCTGTTTTATGGAATTTATTTTCATCTTTATACTTATACAAAATCAAATCTCTTGACTATTAATATCAAAAAGACCATATAAATTACCTCGTTGTTGTTTTGTCCTAATATATGAAATGTGACTATGTTCATACATAGTAAATTTCCTCAACATTGGAATATATCAAATAATACCATGACAGATATATTTTTGTTGTTTTTCTCCAAATTACCAAAATGTGAAATGAAAATTATTTCTTTGTTTTTCTGTAAAGAAGGTTACAGCTCGATTAAATTTGTTGAGCGGCACACTTTGATAAACACTCGTTTAATACTTAGTTTAATAGTAAAAATAGATAAAACTGAAATTATCAATTGGGATAATTTAGTTAAATCAAATTAATTTTAAATCTTTATTTTGTCTATTCGTTGCTATGACTAATTTATTAAAAATAAGTTAATGAATTCTTGATTTTAGTCAAATTGTTTACTAAAATGAATCTTTCTTTTTTTTTTTCTTTTTTTTTTTTTTTTGAGATTTTTTAACATTTTGTACTCAACATTTCTAATAATTTCTTTATTTGCAGGAAGATAAGGAAAAAACTGAAGAAAATTGTTTGCAAAGTGTTCAAACTGGGGAAACAGTCGCAGTGACAACTGCTCCACAATCAAATGAGCCATTGCCTTATGTTGTGTCAGAGCCAGTTCCAAACCAAGATTATCAAAATCTGGACAAATACTAAGCACACTCTTTTTCATCTTCCTCTCTCTTTCTCTCACTCATACACACAGATGGACACATCTTTTCTATTTATATCTACATGCTTTTAATATTTATAAAAATGAATATTCAATTGAAACTATGACTCGCTTGTTCTGATCAACTCAACTTTGCCTCTCAATAAGCAGATGTAAATTTACAATTTAACGAGGAAACATATTTAACATAAGCTTTGTGACACACAGACTCTTATTGAAATCGACTCAATGTTTGAATATTATCATCTGGTAAAGCAAATATTTTGATGGTGAGATTCTCAAGTTTTTAACAAAACTAAATACTGTATTTTTGTTACCCCCCCCCCCTTTCTCCTATTTATAAGGTTTTTAAAATTCACTCTGCACCGTGGAGGTTACACTTTCTGTTGATTTATGCTAACCCCAGAGGAAAGTTATCTGCGCTAGATTCTGCACTTTATATACACACCTTCTAAATTAAATGTATAAATTATTCTTAGTTAGAATTGTAAATAAACAAAATATCATGAACATCTAAAGAATATCTTATTATAATGGAGATTATATGTCTGTAACCAAAAGTATGTCACAATTCCCCTAGTTTTTTTGTTTTGTTTTTCTTACCTCTTATCTCGGGTGATTTTATTTTCAAATTTGAATTATCGAGAAATAATGTCGCCAATTATTTACACTGTTGATCTATCTACTTTATTTCAATACCCAACTCAATTTATATATACAAAAAACATTGTTTCATAGAGTAAATGATATAAGCTAATTAACATATTGATTTTTTTTATATATATATATATATATTGTGAATGATTTCTAATTATTTTGTCTTATTTTATAGACATAGAAAATAATTTTGTGGTTAAATCTTAAACAAATGAAAACGAAAAACCTTAATTGTATTTATTTTCTAAATAGAATATTCTAGACTTGAGATCTTTAAAAAAAAAAACAAAAAAAACAAAAAAAAAAAAACATATTTATGCTAATGTAGATAATCCCCAAAAACTGAATGTCCGTATTTATAGACGATGTGAGGAGGAGAGTAAAAGTAATTTCTGTTCTTTATCGCTATTAGTGGTATTTTCACTTTCTCCAAAGCTCCCTCAATTTGGGGGACGTTACTGAGAGACACCATTAAATATGGTCGATCCAAACATGAATTGAAATGAAAGAAATCGATTTATAAATTACATGTTCCGATTAATCAGCTTGGTGCTTATTGAGATACCTGCAAAGTATGGCAGTTCGAAATAAAATAACAGGAAAACTTATGGATATACTTAGCTATTAGTGTACACCAAAAAATAAGGAAAATTATTCAGTCAAATTTTAATAAAAAATAAAATTAATTTACTGCTTGTAGTTCACGAACTCCAAACGACATTCACATCAAGATTAAAACTAAAATTTTTTTAAAACAAAATAAGAAACAAATATATTACACTGATCCATTCGGTGAAAAATTAAACTATAAGATTAATAATTCATTAAATAATTAATAAATCTCTTAATCGTCACTTGGACATTGTTTGGTTCAATATCGAGAAATCCTGATTCCTTATATATAATTGTATCACAGTCCATAGTTTTCTTCGAATGTCTGGCTGGCTTGGCAGGCCGAGAGCAGACTCAAAGCATTTCCACAAATAATGGCGATAGAGAGGCGCTCATAAAGCCAAGACAATTCACGATTGTCTTCGGTGTTGCACGTCATTAATAGACCAAGGCTGCCGAGGAAGTCATGTGTGGTATGTAGAAGATTATCTCCCTTCTTCTAATCTGAAGACGTCAAGCGATCTTTTTGTTGACTCCAAATAGTAAATTAATTTTGTTTTTTTATTAAAATTCTACTCGCTTATTTTCCGTAATTTTTGGTCTACACTAATATTTTTCACTGATAAGTATATCCATAAGTTGTTTTCCTGTTAATTTATTTTAAACTACCATATTTCGTGTGTATCTCAATATAAATAAGCACCGTAATTCCTTACAACAATTCTATTTTCAAACTAGTTTTCGTGTTTCTGCTGTGAAAGTGAGAAAAAGATGCTAAGAAAATGTTTGTGCAAATTTTCCTTTTTTTTTTTTTCTTTTCCAAATGTTTATCTTTCATTGAAAACCTGAGAAATGATCTTTCATTAGTCGTCTATTCAAGCTGACATTATTCAAACATTGACTAATTTGTTGGAAGAAAACGCAAAGTTAATCTATAAGAAAACACTAAGTTAATCTCTAAGCACTTTCTGTTTTTTTTGTCATTGTTCATAACTTAGTTCTTTTGATGAATCATTTGTAGTTTTCTGAAATGTACTACGACATTCCTTTGACCTCTTCATTATATTGACATCAATATTGACGAGGATTCTTTGACCCCCCCCCCCCCCTCTTCCTATTAACAAAAATTATTTTCTTTACTTTGACCTTCCCCTCCGTCTTCCTGTTGACAAAGATTCTTTGTTTACTTGGACCTTCGTCTTCCTATTCACATCAATTATTGACAAAGATTCTTTGTTACATTAGTTTGCAAAATATCTGCAAACTTTTCAGTGAAAACTGCAAATTTTTCAATATCTCTTTCAATAATAGAAAAAATAGTTCCTGTGATAACAATTCAAGTGTTTAAAAATCTCAAAAGAATCCATTTGGTTTCCAAATACGCTACCCATATTTTGGGTAAATGATGTCACTTTTTTTCTTTCCATTGTGTCAGAACAATATCAATTGAATACACTGCGATTCTCCCAACCCACAAATTATCTGATCTATGAGGTTTCGCACTGCTGGGCTCCTTACTCAAAATAATGCTTGGATTTTACATGTCCAATGAAATAAATGTAATCATATATTTGAAGAGAAAGTTCTCAAATTTAAACCTTAGCAAGAAAATAAAAGATTTGAAGCAATGAAAGGGGGGGAGGGGGATTTACTGAATTAATATTTGTCTTCAATCTGACAAAAATCTTATATCTTGAAAAATGACAGACCCACAAGCAATGTTGTAAAAATCTTCAATTTCCTAAGACAAAATTATGTCATCCCCAGTTGAGAACAAAATACAGATGTAGATTTTCTTACAAGTAAAAAAAAAATCTCTTTATTTCTCACATATTTTAATTTAGTTTATCCAATATTTTTTTAATATAATTTGAAACTTAAGTGCATATTATGGTTTGGAGGTAGATGATATATAGTTTGAAATACCTATTTATTACTTATCTTCAATCCATGCACAACATCTTAAATTTAAGTTTATTTTTCAGAAATAAAAAAAAACATTTTTTCTTGTCTGAAAAACAATTATTACTTGTTTTAGATAGTCAATTCCTTCTTAAATTAAATGCTTATTTGTCTGTTCGCTGAGATATTCCTGAAAAATGAAATTGCTTGGCTTTGTTCTTAAATGTAAGTCTAGAGAAAAGTCATACAAATACCAGATTAACAAGAAATGCCTCCATCCTCGAGAAAAAACAAGACTCTTTGATGATAGCAGCTTCTTATCGCAGAGCTGTTAAATCTGTCTTCTTTATTTGTTTCTAACTTGATGTGCTCGATCGGCAAAGAGTTTAACCAAACTGATTCTCTTCTTTGACTCCGTTAAAATGGACAAAAATCGATCGTTTATATTTTCAGCATAATTCTAATTTCTATAATAATAAAATGAATTTGAAAATCTCTCATTTTAATAAAAAATGTCTGAAAGGATGAAAATGAAATATCAAGTGATAAGCTCAGTTGATGTGGATTTGGACTTGACATATTTCTACAGAGATTTTGGCAGCAGCAACATCTACTTTGAAAAAAAAAATGTTCAAATGTTTGAAAAATAAAACCCGGAAAAACAAAAAAAAAACATTCAGCCGGGCCATGAAGGATTCCATTTCTGTTTCAATCTTATTTTCTTGGTCATTGTGGATTCTTCATTCCTTGGCAATAAACTAATGAACTGTTTTTTTGTAATATCAAATCTTTGGAAATATGCCATATTAGGCGTTTCTTTGATTTGCTCAGATTATTCCATATTTAATTCAAAACAAATTTCTCATTACATGTCAACAATATGAATAATTTATATTGACTAAAATTTGTTTGAATAAAAAAAAAAAAAAAAAAAAAAAAAAAAAGAAGAAGAATTCAGAACACTTTTCAAGCATAAACCTCAAACCAAGTGGCTTTAATTTTCTTTTCTATTGTTTTTTTTTTTTTTGGTTATGTTCATACTCCAGGACGTTTCTTCAAAAAAAAAAAACAATTTTCTCTAGTTTCAGCCGATACATCTGGTCTTCCTTATTGGTGACTTAAAAACAAACAAGCTTCAAACTGTGCTTGTCAACCTTGACATCTTGTAACATCAACTTCATGAGTTCAAATCTAAGTATTTATCAACTCTACATCAGCATTACATTATTATTTCTAAATCGCAACAAAATCACTTTATAAAAACCAAGAAAATCTTTTTTGTAACTTAACAAAAAAGTAAACTTTAATGCTGATGTTTCGTTTATAAAACCTGTTTCCTTAATAAAAAAAACAAAAACTTTTGAAATATCTTTTTTCTTTATTACTTCACTGATATTTTCCATTAAAAAAAACAAAAAAACTTTTGAAATATCTTTTTTCTTTATTACTTCACTGATATTTTCCATTAAAAAAAAAAAAAAGAAAAAGTGCTTTGTTACATTAGGACCCGAGCTAACTTTGACCCTGTCGTTAGGATCATGGTCACGGTCAAAGTGGGGGTTAGGGTTAGCGTCATGGTCAAAGTTAGTGAGAGGAGGGGTCCTAATGTAACAAAGTACAAAAGAAAGGTTCCTTCTTCCCTGAAACCAAGTTTCATTTGTGGATGCTGTCAGCACATCCAATAACTTTTGTGCAAAATCCGATTAAAGATCAGATTTAAAATGGCCAAATGCTAACAAAATGGCTTAATTAAACAAAGTTATTTTATCAGAGTACAACTCGAAAAAATGTATTTCTTATGAAGAACAACTTGTTAAGAAACCTAAAAGGATCACATTGCTGCAGTCTAAATATCATTTCTATTCTTTAAAAATATAAATTCGAAATTGCTTCTCGAATGTTTTAGTCTACTCATTTGGCTAAGATCAAAGTGTAGTATCTGTTCCGATGGATATTGCACCCCATACTGGTATTGTCTTGTCCTTCGGGGCTTGACTTACGCCGGTCAATGGGTCTGTCCTGTGCAGTTCTAGGAGGTCCACCCTCCCAGGCTTTGCCTCCCCTCTTTGGGGAGGAGTAAGTTTATTGCTTACTGTCTGAGGCGCCCCTACCGGGGAATGCCGACGGGGCTGCCCAGGCAATTTTTAAATGGCCAGAGTGCTCACCTCTCGAGCGCTGGCTTTTCAAACCCCACTTACTCGACCCGACCTTGGGTCACATCTTACTTGTGGGAGTAGGATAAAAACTGGCCTTGTGCCTAACTCCTGGAGAGGAGTAAATCAATACTCAATCAATGCTGCATTATCTGTTTTACAACAGATCACAATGGAACTATGATTTGCTTCAAGACATGCCTCGCTAGGGTATCAGCAGTGCATGTGCTCATCACCACTTGCTTTATTCTTCTCGATTGCCAGAAAACTAAAACGGATTTACCATTTCTTTTACCCCCACAAAGTAAATTTTGAAAGCCCCCTTCCCCCCCCCCCATCATTAGTATTTTTTTTTTCAAGAAACTTAATTAAACTAATTTAGTGTTGCACGTATCCAATTTTTCGTGAGAGGATTCTTCTTTTAAGCTCTTATAGTTTTATTTATTTGAATTATTATCTGTTCTATCAAAAATAGAGGAAGGAAATGTAACTTCTTTTTTTTTGTTTTGTTTCAAACAAATCACTGAAGCATTGAAAATATGGGCAACATTTTTATATCACAATAACATTTATTTACATTCAAACAATCAACTATTTACATCACCTGTTTCTTCTTGTTTAGTGGAATTTATTTGTGGGTTTGATTGAAGAGAAAATGAAGATGTACTGCCCTGTACATGGATTGAACTCACAACCTTTAGATTATAAGATTTGTGTGTTTGTTACATCTACTTCTATTTTCCACTTCTTCTTCAATTTTCCTTTCATTCAATCTCTCTCTCTCTCATTCAATCTCTCTCTCTCTCTTATAAAGTAAAGCCTGTCATAGGTTAGTTTGGAAGTCACTTTCTAAAAGCTGCCCAGCACATGCCATCATGTAAAACAGATGTTAAACCAAATATGATAATGATGGTCCATTGCTAAAATTTTGTCATCGATAGCTTTGAATCTGACAAATCAATATTTTATTTTGACCATTTTTTGTTTTTAATCTTTGCACCATGTTCTTTAAGGAAAAAATGTGTTTCGATTCAGTTTCCTTCAAAAAATACTTATTCCATCTAGAGATTGTTAAAATTGAGGCATTTTTCACTAATCATCTACACACCAGCAGCTGCTTACAGTGTTAATAAAAGAACTTTCTGAATTTCTCTGTCAGCTTTCAGATAATCATGTATATTTATGAATATTAAACTCTTTCTTTCTCAAAATCTATTGTATATCATAATAGTAGGTATATTTTTTTTAAATGTTGTTTTAACGAGATGATACAAGCGGCTGCTGTTAACTTAGGTATCATTAACCAAATGGACTTATTAATTCTGATGACTGCATTCCTTTATGGTAAGTCTATTCATATCTTTTAGAAATTTAAAAAATCACTTCAGCATTGATATTAACTTTGTATAATTTTCTTTCTAAGTCCCCTTCATTAGGATATGCATTAGTGTGAAAAAAATATTGTTTCCATTAGTTTCAAATTGTTTTCTGTCGATGTCGAAGTTAAAAAAAAATGTGAGTAAAGTCACAAAACAAGATTCGTAAAAGAGGAATTGTTTTACATTATTAAACAATCATCGTTCAAATTTTTGTAAATATATTTGTTTATCTTAAAATATAGAACATGGTCATACATTTGTATTATTCGGACAAACATTCTCGTTATATTCAAAATGTTGTGAATATAATTGGGTTGCATGCAAGTTTCTTTTCCATTTTGAAAGTTTTATTCCAAACTAGCAGGACCTGTGCACCGACGTTGCCCTAGAAAATTGAACAATACAAATTGAACTCCTGTTCCAACCCCTAACCCTCATATGAGTATTTTTATTCAAATAATACAAATTATCAATCCTCATTTAAAAAAATTCCAAGCCACGGTAAGAAACTGCCTATACCATTTCTTTTGCTATTTCTTTCCACTCATCTGTGACCTACATTCTGACTCATATATATAGAGGGAGGGAGAGAGAAGGGGGCAGAAGGAAAAAGAAAGTATGGGTTATGTTTTTAACAGCGTAAATATTTCATACCTGTCGCCATAGGTCAGTACGCTTTGGGACAGAGTGTCAGTTCGAACATCATCAGGGCCATAATTATTTTTATTCTAATTTTGTCACAAACTGAACTTAGATATTTCAAATTACAATATCAAGCAGAGTTTTACTTTTATTCTTGTCTGTAATTTATGTAATTTACAGTAATTAGGACAATGGACGATATGAGAAGATAACTCTAAAGTTATTTGTTGCTCATGGATTTTCATTTATCGAAATGTAATAAAAAGTATTTTGACTTATTTTTATTATATCCGTTACAAAAGAAAATTCTGAGCACTTTTTTTTTCATCCAATGGAAACTACAAATAAGCAATAAATCGCATTTCATGAAAACAAAACTTTTCATATTTGTTATTGTTTTATTTTAACGTCCAGTTGATTGAGATGATCATGCACATCTCTTGTGGATTAGTCTGCTTGGGTTGCATCCAAGTTTCTTTTTCATTTTGAAAGAGCTTTATTCCAAACTAGCGGGAGCTGTGCACAGACGCTGCCCGAGAAAATTAAACAACTCAAATTGAACTCCTGTTCCAACCCCTAACCCCATATAAGTATTTTTATTCAAATTTTTTTAACTATCTATAAACATTAATTATTATGTTCTTTAATTATGAAATGTCTACATAATAACGAATGTTGAAACATACTAAGAAAGAGCACCCTCACAACATGTGTACGTAGAAAAGGAGTTTTTTCGTGTATTTAAATTTGGGGGCGAATGGAAACAGACCGGTGTTATAAGTAATTGTTTACTAATGAAAACGAAGTAAATTTTAAGTCATGTAAAGACATGTCTGTGCATATCCACTGAAATGTTGAACTTGTTTTCGAATGAAACGAAATGCATTTAAAAAAAAAAAAAATTCAATGATATTTCACCCCAAACAATGCAGGTCGCCATTGTAGATGTAAAGGGCTACTGAAAATTAGGTAGTAGGTTTTGGGTGTCATCCTAAGTTGGGAGCTGTGCAACGAGATGTCTGTTTACATTAGTTTTAAACCTCTGCATGTCGGTACAGTCGGGGAGACAGGGAGCAAGGAGGGAGTTCCAGAGGCCGGCAGCACGAGGAAAGAAGGCGCTGGAGTAGAAGGCTCTCCAGCATCTGGGGACCTCTACAGTGAATGGATGGGACCTAGCTGTTTGTCGGGTTGTTCTAATGTATTTGCGTCGAGGGGGCACCAGAGCAGCAAGTTTCATAAGTAATTGTTGTAAATGAAAAAGAAAATATAGTCTATGCTATTACATCATAGAAGTCAGTAAATATGTAAATAATAATAAAAAAAAAAATTGCATGCTCCAGCCAGGGATCCTTAGTTCTTTAGTCTAACATGAAAACACCTGAGCTGTAAATGGCGGGGTAATAACAATTTTTAAATGAAGCCTTATAGCCGAACTTGTTGGCGATTGTAGAAGCAGTATTGCATTCTGCTGGTGTAGTTTTAGTAGCAGAGAATGCGTTCATGCCAACTGGAAATCCTGTAGTTAAGAAAATGTATGCGCATCTCCATATAATGAATTGTTTCTGATGCAGACGTTTAGTAAGTAAATATTGTTTAATGATATACAGGCTGATTCATAAGTCACTTAGCTATTTGAAATGATTACCATATGAAGCACAAACATACTATGAACTTTTGATAATGGTTATCTTACTCTCTAATTACTGCTATTTGTTATTTTGGATCAAGGGAAGAATAAGGACCCCAGATCATTAACACAAGACGCGGGACATATTTTCAAATCACCGGTTGACCTCGCAATACACGTGGTCTCTATTTACAAAACACTTGTAAATAGATCTTTTATTTATGTTAATATTTATTTTAAGGCAGAGAGTTCATAAATAAAACAAATAAATATTAACATGTTTTCTTTTCTTTTAACATGTATACGCTTTTTTAAAAATCGGCTGACTTGTAATCTGTCGTTTTGCAATAAACAAAACAATTTATCATTTTTTTTTTTACTTTTATTTACTAAATAAAAAACAAATTTTAAACGCAATTCTATATTTCGTGTTGTGTACTTTTTTTTCTTTTCGTAGGGAGGCGAGTAGCGAAGTTTTATATATTTGTTTATAATTGTTGCTTACAGAAAAAAAAGGAAAAAACTTCACGAGGGCAGAAATGGGGGGGGGGGGTATGAAATATTTATCACCGTACTTAAGTAATCTTTCGTTTTGTAGGGAAAAATCAAGCTTCCCAAAAAGGGGCACTATGGATCTTACCTCAGTTTAGAAGGATTTTTCCATACTACACATTGCTCCTAGCCCGAGGAGGCAAAACGGATGATTACGCAAGTTATTTTAATAAATAAACGAAATATATACGCCTTTTAAAAAATCGGCTGACTTGTAATCTTTCGTTTTGCTTCCCCACGAGGGCGGAGTTAGACTTCAAAAATCAGTTTCCAAACGGAAGCAATTTAAAATTTATGAAGTTTTTTCCTTTTTTTTCTGTAAGCAACAATTACAAACAAATATATAAAACTTCGCTACTCGCCTCCCTACGAAAAGAAAAAAAAGTACACAACACGAAATATAGAATTGCGTTTAAAATTTGTTTTTTATTTAGTAAATAAAAGTAAAAAAAAAAATGATAAATTGTTTTGTTTATTGCAAAACGACAGATTACAAGTCAGCCGATTTTTAAAAAAGCGTATACATGTTAAAAGAAAAGAAAACATGTTAATATTTATTTGTTTTATTTATGAACTCTCTGCCTTAAAATAAATATTAACATAAATAAAAGATCTATTTACAAGTGTTTTGTAAATAGAGACCACGTGTATTGCGAGGTCAACCGGTGATTTGAAAATATGTCCCGCGTCTTGTGTTAATGATCTGGGGTCCTTATTCTTCCCTTGATCCGTTATTTTAAATTTGTTCGTCTATATATTGGTTTCTATATATATTTATTTCATAATCAATCAAATATGCTAGAAAGAGTCGTAAATTCCTTGCAAAAAAGAATGGAGCCATGCATGCAGAACGATGGTGGAAATTTTGAAAATTTGCTGTAATTTTAAACTCCCATAAATGAATTTGTTGAATAAACTTTCTGTTTTGTATTACCGTATTTTTTAACTTTAGAATTTCAAAAATAAACAGCTAAGTGACTTATGAATCACCCTGATGAAAATTAAGTCTGCTGTCTACGAAGGAAAAAAGAATATAAATAATATGCAAACGACTAAACTGTCATGGCTGGTCAAGCAGAAGTAGTTTAGAATGAAGCTGTATGGTTGAACCGGTCGGTGTTTGTTTGAAGCAGCTGCAGCATTATGAAGGAAATAAGAATATGAGTAATATGTAAAAGAAATCTATGTATCGTAAATAATACTTTGAAGGCCGCTTATGAAACTAAATCAAAAAAAAAAAATTTCATCTAGTGATGTAAAAATAAGGTAAGAAAATGAGATTGGTTAATGTTTAGGTTATGTAAATTTTTTAAATTATTTATTCCTAAAACTTGGTGTTAAACAAACAGTAAAGAGAGGTTTTCACAGGAAGGAAATGTAGCTGTCATCTTCTGATGTAGCCAAAGCACTAGGGTATTGTAAAAGTTAATACATAAAAAAAAAATCGTTACCTATTTACTTAGTACAGGTGAACAATGTGAATAAATTTCTTTTTGAGTAGGAAGATATTTGGTTGGTTTTATTGTTAATCAAGGGAGGCGCGATAGCGCTCTATCCCTTAATAGACTACAAAAATGGCCTATGCTGGAAATCTCATTTCTTTGATCAATCATAACTCAAAAACCAATAAACCAAATTAGTTAAAACTTTGCACAACATTTTTATTCGATAGGTTCTATAAGTGTGTAGAATTTCAGCATCATTAGTCAAGGCAACCCAGAGATCCAGAAAGGTCAGGCATGATTTTGTGTTATCCGTGTGTACGTACGTACATATGTGCCACCCTGTATCTCATCAACTATTTGATGGATTCAGCTGATTTTTGGCAGAGATAGAGGTTCTAGGGTCTAGTTGATGGCATTTTAATTTCAGTTTACCATATACCTTAGTTTTCCAGAAAATAAAAAAAAAACCTTAAAAATGACCACGCATAGCCTTTACAAAAGTAGTGACATTCCATGATAAATGCCAGTATACTGAAAAATCATATGCCTTTAATAGGGTTAAGATGAAAATTCATATACACTAAATGTACAAAAGCAAGGAAATTCCCAAATTTTTACACTTTTATTGTCATTAAGGGTATGCGAGCACAACAGGGCTATGTATTTTACTGGTAGAAATTTTTCTTCAGCGCACCTCACACACTTCATCCACTCATGCATAGAGATTTATACTGTATACCCTTAATGACAATAAAAGTGTAAAAATTTGGGAATTTCCTTGCTTTTGTACATTTAGTGTATATGAATTTTCATCTTAACCCTATTAAGAGCATATGATTTCAGTATACTGGCATTTCTCGTGGAATAATAGGAAGAAGTCATTTTGTTAATATTTTTGTTTATTAGCTGGTTGTCAAGTGGGTGTAGTGATACATCTGAATTTAGTGAACCCATGAGGAAATACAAAAAGGTGATGCTAATTAGATTTCTTCTATATTTCCTTATGGTGTAATGGGTTGTGGAAGAGTAGTTTTGACCGAGAGAGAGAGATCTCCCTTAACTCTCTCTTTAACATCAGTAATCAAAGCAGAAACATATGAGCAGACTAAATATAAAAATCCAACGAAATGTAATTGTTTCCTCACACAGAACAACATAGGTCGAAAACGAATGACAAAACAGTTTTTGGCTTTTATTTACGAAGCAAAAAAACTGGCCAATCAAATAAAATCACACTTTACTTCATAGATAAGATGAAAATGACGTCATAGAATAATTTCTACTTTTCCCTTTTTTAAACTTTGCCCGAATCAAACGTTTTCTCCTCATTCTGCAAAATGCGATCTATCGTATCGATGATCTCCCTTTTCTCACACAACTTTGTTCAGCTGACTGACTGATCATACGTTATCATGCCATCTTCTTTGTGTTTACAGATTGTTGTAAACCATGTAATTTAGGTTATAATAATTAATAACTCATAAAACAAAATGGATGACTTTTCAACAGAAAGGTTTAACAGATTTATTAAAAGTGAAATTAGAATGAAATGAGTTATTTAGCCGCTGTAACGCGAGATGAAATATGAGACAGTCTGATCCGTGGTCAATGTTTACTTTTCTCTCCGGCAAGCCACTCGACAAGGGGCGATAACTCTGAAATGGTCCAAGGGACATAATTGCGTTTTCTTTAGTTATCCTAACACAGATTTTTTGCACCCTAACCCTAACCCTAACCCTTCTAGACATACTCGGTAAGCAATCGATCAGTTTATGCAGGTTAATTGCAGATCTGAAATTAGAAATCCGGTCACTTATTTCGAAACGTTTACATTTTGCTTTGTTCAATTTTAGATCATAGGTTGGAGTTAAAACGTGCCTCCAACCAAAACTCGGTCATATTTTATCTCTCGGTATATTGTCATCTGAAATGTCAGGAGTGTTAAGTGTCGATCTATCTATGTAATCTTATTGAAGGTTTACGTGTCAAAATAGAATTACGTTAATTTTTTTTTTTCATTTTATTATCTGCTGATGTCGACGTGTGTCAACTTGTTCTCTGAAGTTTTGTATTGCTTTCATACAAAACTTGACAAGAATTTCTTAGTTTTTCATGTTAAAAAATGTTAAATGTTCCTTTTGCAGAGGAAAATCTGTTGTCCAATTGACCAACTTTGCGATTAAAATCAACCATTTTAAATATCTGATCCATTTTGGGATTTTATAAATATACACTCCATTTTGGGATTTTATAAATATATAATCCATTTTGGGATTTTCATTTATAATATATTGTACTTCATTGTGTTTTAATAACTTCTTTGTCAGAGTTATTTGCAAATAGTGGGAAATAATGAAAAAATAACTTGATCAACCATAGTCGAGGGTAATCTGAAGGTTCCCTTTTCATTGGCTGCTACACCGAGATGTAGGGGAGGGCGTCGCTCCTTTCCTTGGACTGCTCCACTTATCTTGGATCCTCAGCTTATAGTGTTTATAGTGTTTATTTAGTCTTTGGTATGATTCGACCGAGGATTGAAACCTGGTCTCTTGGCCCATTATGTCAAAGCATTGCATAAATATTAACTTCGAGTTCCTCCGCCTCATTTCATTGGAGCAAATTGTTTGATGACCTGAAAAAGAAGATTTTATGGGATTAATTACATTCTATCTTATTCTCTTGGATTTTAGTTTCACGCTCAAATAGTAAATATAAAATATTAATGTCATCTCTGTTTGACTTACAAACTAGTCTTATTTTACGCATCGTCACAAGTACGATACATCTGATATATCTGAGCAATGATCAGACTTTTGTGGTTTACAATGTAGAAGTAAGAAAACTTTTTCCCTCTGAGTTCATGCATTGGTGCAAGTGTTAAAAAACTCTCAGCCTTCTGCATGACGGTAACAACAGTGTCAGTTTCATTGGTCGATAAAACTGTGATACTGACAATTAGATAGGAGAATCTATTATTCCTGTAATGAAGGCATTCTCTTCGATTTGTCTTTGGAAGAGTAAGCCTCATGAATACGTTATGAAGAAGAATTGTTTCAAAAAAGTATGACAGAGAAGAGGGGTTACCTAACGACTCTCGCCGGGCGATCAAGAGGGAACGTTAGCAGCCCCAGACTAGCATGCCTGATGCGAACGGGGGATTTCAGCACTCACAGACTCTATTAATACATGGGTACTCTTATAACTGACGCACCATGTTTCCATGACGTCACGTCGTCAACGTTCGGTCAGGTCTCAGAAGCGCCCGAGATTCGACGAAACTATCAACCAAGAAACATTTGCTTATAAGCAGTTTGTTTTCGTTAAAATAAGAAAACAAAACCAAAAAAAACTTGCTGGAAAACAATTGTTGCGGTGTTCATGTTTATAAGAAAAAAATTGACAAAAAATTTTAAAAAACAATAACATTTGCTTAACAAATCAAACAAAATTATCTTTTGAAACTTTCCGGTGCACAAACAAAAACATTTTATTTAAAAAACATTTGATTAACAATGTTTTCCTTTGACATAAAAGAACAAAAATAAACATCTAATTACTAACAGTTGTTTAGCAATGGTTTGTTCGTTCTTTATTTGTATACATGTATTTTAGTTTGGTTTTCTTTGTTGTAATTTATCGGCTGCCAGTCTTCAATTTAGCAGTTTTTGGCAGTTTTCGCCTCGTCAACTCTCGGGCACTTCCGAGACCTGCCCGAACGTTGACGACGCAAAGTCACTGAAATATCGTGTGTCAGCTATAAGAGTACCAATACATGGATAGCGCAGCACACCTACCGTAAACATTTAATGAGTGCACACCTACCGTGCATAATCAATGTAATAAATATATGTGCATAATTAAGTGCACATAATTAAATGTGCATAATCAAGTGCACAAATGTGCATAATATAGTGCACACCTACCATAAACATTTAATGAGTGCACACCTACCGTGCATAATTAATGTAATAAATGTGCATAATTAAGTGCACATAATTAAATGTGCATAATTAAGTGCACAAATATGCATAATTAAGTGCACAAATATGCATAATTAAGTGCACACCTACCGTGCATAATTAATGTAATAAATGTGCATAATTAAGTGCACATAATTAAATGTGCATAATTAAGTGCACAAATGTGCATAATTAAGTGCACACCTACCATAAACATTTGCTACATATGCACATACAATCCTGGAACAATGGTTTCAATTTTCAATGTTTAGATAAAATGCTGAGCGAACTTCAAAATATAAACTGGAATATAGTAGGCCTCTCGGAAACTATAACGAAAGAAATACCTTGACCCTAACACTTCCTCCAACCAATGTTACTTATAGGAAGTAGTGATCTTTGTCTTTGGAAAATGTTACTCCTTTTTCTAAACTTTGGAGATTTCAGCTCATGGTTTTCCAGATGAAGATTCTATGAATAAAGATTTCTTCTTGAGAAAGAAAAAGTTAGCAGAGTCAAAATGTTCGATCAGTTAGATGAGATGATCAGAGTTTATGCACATCAGTTGCAGATGACGACGTTGGAATCGATGCAACTCTGAAACTAAAGATGCGTCGAGTTTGTCCAGATGGAAATCCAGTTGTATAAATATGCAATATTCTAACATTGAATTTCTATGCAATTCAAACTGAAAAAAAAAAAAGAAGGAAATATGGAAGATGAGGAAAACGCTTTCTACTTTTCGGGATTCGTGAACCCACATGATAAACGAAACGCCTACAGTTGCAACATGTTTTCTGTTTAACAAATATAGCTTATAGTTAGTAGCAGAGAAGGTGAATAATGGCTGCAAGACAAACCTTGCAATTTTGGGAAATGGTCACCCATGAAGCAGAAGCTAACAACGACAAGGAGGGCATTTTAGAGATGGAACCGATAATGTAACCAACTGACGCATATGATGAAACTATGTCAGACCTCGGGGGAGGGGGGGGGGATAAGAAATGTCTAAAACAAAGGCAGCATTATCTTTAGTTTGTATCAATTGACAGCATATATATATATATATATATATATATATATAAAATAAAATAAAGTAACACGGAATCACATAATCACCAGTGCAATAATCTATTTCGACCCTATGGTCTTTTCAAGTATCCAAACGAGGTGATTACATTTTTGAAAATGTAATCACCTCGCTTAGATGCTCGAAAAGACCATAGGGTTGAAATAAATTTTTGCACCGGTGATTATGTGATTCCGTGTTACTTTATTTAATTTTATTTTTGCTCTGTTTATTACATTGAGCTCTCATACCCGAATTTCCTTCTGGAATGTATTTCACTCTAACACACACACACACCCACACATATATACTTGTACTTTTTTCTGAAGACGTTCGTTGATCAAATCTAAACCGATCAATCTCTTGTTTGTTTTTGTTTTTCCTGTTTTTAATTTATTTTTTCCATTTTGTGTTTCACTACATTTCATTTTATGGCAGATTGTGTAGTTTATCATCATTCATATATATATATATATATATATATATGTATATATAAGTAATGTCAAATACTTAGACTTAGGTAGTAATCCAAATAGATCAATAAAAAAAATTTTGAAGAACACACCTTATAGATACATGAAATTAAATAGGTTCATCAGATACGCAGGTATTAATTCATCTCTATGGTTAAGACTTTTTATTTATCTACCTCCCACAAGGTAAGATGTGACACAAGGTCGGGAAAGTGGGATTAGATAAGCCAGCGCTAGAGAGGTGAGCACTCTGGCCATTTAAAAATTGCCTGGGCAGCCCTGTCGGCATTCCCCGGTAGAAGCGCCTCAGACAGTAAGCAATAAACTTACTTCTCCCCAAAGAGGGGAGGCGAAGCCTGGGAGGGTCGACCTCCTAGAACTGCACAGGAGAGACCCATAGACCGGCGTAAATCAAGCCCCGAAGGCCAAGACAATACCAGTCTATGGGGTGCAGTATCCATCAGAACAGATACTACACTTTGATCTTAGCCAAAAGGCCAAGGAGGATTTTGAGTTTAAGTTAATTCAACTTTGGGTCACTTCAAAGATATAAATAATATCTAATATCTTTAATTAGTGAACTTATCAGGATAAAGACAAAGCTCAATATATTGGATAGAGCATTGATAATAATTGATTGAATGAAGGAATAAAATGAAAAATTAATCAAACTTTAAACTTTCTTTAAAAACTTTTTGACTTGGATACATTAAGATTTAACATCAACCCTAACCCTAACCTTGATGCGGTATGTTCGCATAAAAGTGTGTTTTTTGCCGTTATACTTTGTTTTATATATTTTCAAAGCGAAATTTTTTACTCGCAATGATGTCATTGCAATAATAGTCCTCTGAGGAGAAGATTTTCTTTGAAAATCCATGGATTAAGGACTTTACAGTACTTTTTGCTTGAACTTTGATATGCAATAAAGTTTGATTAATTTCTCATTTTATTCTTTCATTCAATCAATTATATATATATATATATATATATATATATATATAAATAAACAAAATAATGACACAATCATTTTTGAATATATCAGTTCTAGAAATTCAATATCAACAAAAGTTTCTGTTCACGGCGCAGAAACTTTTGTTGATATACTAAAAAATTATTGTCATAATTTTTGTTTATTTATGTATTGTCATATATATATATATATATATATATATATATATTACACACACACATACTAGATGAAAGGCGCATCGTTTCTCTGGGTTGAATGAGAAACTATGTCCTTTTCCACTCAATCCAGAACACTTTTTTACTCTTACTTTTTACTTAAAAAAAAATCCCCCCCCCCCTTTTCCCATTTTAACGTCTCTCCGCATGTGTTTTATTATTCTTTCTTTTTTCAAATAGTTAAATCTAAAATCTTCACTTTTTCTGACGACGTTTGTTGATCCAAACAAAACCGGTAAAATCTCTCGTTTCTTGATGATTTTTTCCTGTATTTAAATTTGTTTTTTCCGTCTGTCTTTTTCACATATCTTGTCTTTCACGGCATTCCATTTTATGATATATCGTGCATTTTATCCTCATACTGTCGACATGGAAGACAATCACAGGACCGGTACGCTCAGAGAAAATACAAACGTTTCCCTTCAGCAGCTGCCTCTCACCATAACAGGAGACTTTTCCTCAATCGCTGCAGAGAAGAAAAAGTCCTCCCAAGAAGTTCGCACAAACTACTCAGAACCTCCCAGCACATCTTTCTAAGCTACATCAAGGATTTTCTCTACCCTGATGATGCAGAACTACATATATATATAATATATATATATATATATATATATATATATATATATATATATATATATATATATAAATTTTTTTTTTTTTTTTTTCACTTAGAAGATTGTTTATTCAGTGAAGACCGGGATTAGGCCAATAAAAATAAGCTTGATGATACTCGATTACAGGGTACAGAGCATTTATATGTGATTTTTTGAAGGGTACCAAAGCATTCCGTTCAGGAGATCATTCATCACCACAAAAGACTTTTTCTTTCAAAGCTTATTTATTTATCATATATATCCAAATTAAAGAGTTTTTTTCCTACACGTGTTTCACTACCAGGCAGGTCCTTGCTTGACAGATCATCAGGGACATTAAATACCTGGAGCAAGCGTTTCAACAACCGACAATACATAGTGTGGTGTTGCCTTAATTGAGGTCACTTAAGAAGAGGACAGAAGAAAAAAAGAAAAAAGAAAAAATCACACATATATATATATATATATATATATATATATATATATATATATATATATATATATATATAGTAAAAAAGAAGTGTGGTAAATTAAATACCATCAAAGCTTGTTATAGATGCAATATGTATTTTATAAAAAAGAAAAGACAAAATCGAAAACGATTTTTTTTTCCTTTTTTTATAAACTAACATTATGTATGTATGTAGTTTATAGTTATACAGATATTTCGCTAATAAAATTAGCCTCATCAGTGTAGTTGAAAATTCCGATGTAATTGGAAAGCCCGCTTCTGTTGGTGTGAGCCGGCGAATGAGATGTTGTTTTTTTCTCTCTCGTATTTAATTTACCACACTTCTTTTTTACTAAATTTCAAACGGATGCTTATAAAAAAAAAAAAAAAGTATGAACCTTTAAAACTATAACCTTCCACGTGCTTGCGTGATTTCATACGAGAGAGAAAATAACAACATCTCATTCGCCGGCTCACACCAACAGAAGCGGGCTTTCCAATTACATCGGAATTTTCAACTACACTGATGAGGCTAATTTTATTAGCGAAATATCTGTATAACTATAAACTACATACATACATAATGTTAGTTTATAAAAAAAGGAAAAAAAAATCGTTTTCGATTTTGTCTTTTCTTTTTTATAAAATACATATTGCATCTATAACAAGCTTTGATGGTATTTAATTTACCACACTTCTTTTTTACTAAATTTCAAACGGATGCTTATAAAAAAAAAAAAAAAGTATGAACCTTTAAAACTATATATATATATATATATATATATATATATATATATATATATATATATTAGACCGTCAGTTTCTATAGATGACTTCATGATCACAGGTTACTAAAACATGACCTCAAAACCCAACCATGAAGATTGTCATGGTCAATGAATCTGCGCTTATATCAAGGACGGTTTTCCATGTGGTAGGGACACTTTCTATGAAGACCCTGATTTGCCCTATATGTGTTTCCATGTTGCAGTTCCTCACATCACTGCTTTCATCTTTGACCTCTATCGTTCTCTCACCGATGGAGTTACTGTTATTAAGCAGATCTCTGACAAAATTGACAAGATCTTGTCTGTTCACCCTTTTGCTAGCATTCATGTCTGTGGTGATTTTAACGTTCACAATGTTGAGTGGCTCGTCCACTCAAACAAGATGAGGAAGGGAGGTTTTATCACAACTTCTCCCTTGCATAATGAGCTTACTCAAATTGTTGACAAGCCAACACGCATACCCGACACTGATGGACGTTTTGCAAGCCTTCTTGATGTTTTTCCGACAATTTTCCCTGAACAGTGCACATCTTATGTCCTGTCTCCTGTTGGGATGCTCCGACCATTCAGTTGTCTCAATTAAGATCAAAACGAAGTTCAGCAGTGGCGGTAGCTAGATGGGTTGTGTATGTTTTTTAGCATATTTCATTGCAAATATTTTCATGAAATATGCTATGAAAATGGTAAAACTAAACAGAATTTCCCGAACTTGGAAACGGAATTAAATAAAAATTTTAAATGTAAAATTTTATCCCTTTTAGTTTTAACTTGTATTTCTTTCGTCGTCACTCGCTTTTCATCACAACTACTGAAACAATTTTGAGTTATGGAAGTTCTGTTTCCTCTAGGATCTTTCGATCACTCAGTTGTCTCAATTAAGATCAAAACGAAGTTCAGCAAGTCCTCTGATGTCCCTTTCCATTGCAGAGTTTATTGGTATTCAAGAGCCGACTGGAACAGCTTAAGATCCTTCATATCTGAAATCCCTCTTAAATCCATTTTCAAAATGAATGTATCCTACGTTGCATCTGATATATCTGAGTGGTTTACCATTGGTATTGGGAGGTTTATACCCTTCAAAATATTCCAACAGAGACCCAACAGTCAGCCATGATTTATCCCTAAATTTGCTGCTACTATTTCCTACAGAGACCACTATTTCAATAGCTCTCAAGGAAATAGGTTCTCTGAAACCAAAGCCTCCTTTAAAACTGCATGAAACCACTGCAAAAGGATTATAAAAAAACACTAAAGAGTCCTATGTCCAATCTGTTAAATCTAGAATGGCTGATCAGAGGCTTGGCTCTCACAGGGTTTTGGAGAACAGATGTAAGACCTCTTATAATAGCTAAGGCTAGTAGTCATAGCCTCACTATAAGTATAAGCACGGTAGACGGTAGTCATATGAGGAAAAACTCAACGCTTCTTTTAACATTAAACAAATCTTTATTGGGTATCCTATACCGTTGGGGTATAGCATAGAAAAAGGTAGGACTGGTATTCGGTGGAAGGAAACGAAGTTCTTTTACTGCCTGGGGAACGGTGCTCGGAAATCCAGTAGATGAGGGGGCAGGAGAGAGGTGAAGAAGAGTTCCTTCTAGGTTGACGGCCAGGGTCTCTCTGACGATCCGTTCCACCGTTCAACAGGGGTGCAAATAGTCCGCAAGGGACTAGCTGAAATCAATACGCCCTGTGAGCCGATTTGTTGGTTTAAGACCAACTTGCCCACAGTGGACGCATAAGAAATAGGTCCTATTTCAGACTGCTACACTCTATCTCAACCATCATTAACCCTAACCAGAGGTGATATCAGATGTTGAATCTGATAGAACTAACAATTTTTGCAGAGAACTTTGCAGCAAATTCCACCGTTTGTGATGAGGGTCACTTACCCTCTGAAGCAAACTTAGCAAGATCCTTGATGCCAACAAAGTAACTGGTCCTGACAACATTCCGGTCAATAAACTGCAACTCAAAATTGCTCCTATTCTTACAAAGCTATTCAATTGTTGCTTAAAGGAGAAATACTTTCCATCCGCTTGGAAGACTTTGATGGTCTGTCTAGTATTAAAAATGCTGGAGATCTGTCCTCTGCATCCCAGTACAGACTGATCAGTCTCCTGGCTGTCATGCATAAGTTGCTTGAATCTATAATAAATGAAGCAGTTGTTAACCACTTCAGTGAAAACAATCTTCTTAGTGATAAGCAATATGGATTTCGTCCTGCAAGAACTACAGTTGATGTGCTGACTGTGATATTGCACAGGATCAGTGAATCTATCGACAGGGGCTTCGTTTCTAAGGTGATAGCTTTTGATATATCAATAGGTCTATAAAAGTATTGTTGATGAGTAAAAGTCGGAAGCACATACTGTCAATGCTGTCATGCTTCAAGGATCCATTCTCGGCTCAACCCTCTTCCTGATTTTCATAAATGATCTTCCAAACTACATTTTGAGATCATTCGTTGACATCTTTGCAGACGACATAACTATTTCTTTGATAAACTTCTACGACTGACTTTCACCCCAGATCTGAAATAGAACGATAACGTCAAATCTTTTGCTAAGTACCTCACTCCTAACACAATCCTCTACATCTATAAGAGTCAGATACATCCTAAGATGGAGTATTGCTGTCATATCTGGAAAGGTGACGCTTAGAGCAATTCTTTCCTGTCTTGACAGAGTACAAAATCGACTTCGCAATGTAGTGGGGATATTCTCTTCTCGTTCTTACAGCCTCTTTCACACAGAAGAGATGTTGCTAGTCTCTCTCTACTCTATCGTTATGTTCATGGAAGGTACTCGACTCAGCTCCAATCCCTGCCCCCCCCCTGTAAAACATTCACAGCAAGAACTCGTCTAGCTACAACCACAGCAAAGAAATTTCCTTTCTCTTTCTCTTTATTAAAAACCAGAGGTAAGAAAGGAGTTATCAGAAGGAGTCAGTGTATTCACGATTTTGCATGAACATTTGTCAATGAGAAAGCTGTGTGCCGCACTTACTCACAAAAACAACAACGCGTCGACAATTTGGAGCATTGTTTGCAACTGTTTCAACGCAACAAATAGGAGTTTTTACATGAAACATGAATCCACGACTTAACTCCAGAGTCAAATCGGCAGTCAGCTGCATGGTCAGCAGCAGGTGAAAGCCACCCAAAGGACCTAAGATGCAAACATCAGCAGGCAAGGTTTTGACCTCGGTATTTCGGGATGTGCCAGATATTTTGTTCATCAGTTGCCTTGAAACAGGAAGAATTATCAATAGTGAATATTATATAGTATTATTGGTGCGTTTGTAGGACGAAATTGCTAAAACAGCCACAAATGAAGAAAAAAAAAAGTGCACCGTGTCATAAGTCGATCACAACAATGGAAAAACGACATAAATTGCACTTCAAATTATTTCCGCACCCACCCTATTCCCCAGATCTGGCCCCCTGTGACTTTTGGCTGTTTGCAGACTTCAAAAGAATGCTCCCGAGAAAGAGATTTGGCTCCAGTGAAGAAGTAATATCGGAAATTGAAGCGCATTTTGAGATGTAAGACAAATCGTTCTACAAAAAGGGATCAAATTGTTAAAGAAGAGTAGGAATCAGTGTATCACACTAGAAGCAGACTATGTTGATGAATAAAGTTGAATTTTGTCTAAAAGTTGTTGTTTTATTAGTTAGGGCCAGCACTTGTTGAGTGTTACGGTAAAAAAATGAAATGGCGGATGAATAAACGTGGAACACTTGTGTATTTGCTGTGTATTAACCGTCGAATTAATCGAATTTAAAAAAGTAATAAAATAATTTTTGTTTTTATTTGAAGTTACTTAAGAACTTATAAATAATAGGGAAGTTATTTAAGAACTTTTAAATAATACTGGCGTAATATTAAGTAATTATTATAATATAATTTTATTATATAATTTATATAATTTATATAATTTATAAAATAATTTTATTTAGTAATACGGAAGTTTTTTAAGAACTTATAAATAATAGGGAAGTTATTTAAGAACTTATAAATAATAGGGAAGTTATTTAAGAACTTATAAATAATAGGGAAGTTACTAAAGAACTGATAAATAATAGGGAAGTTACTTAAGAACTTATAAATAATAGGGAAGTTATTTAAAAACTTATAAATAATAGGGAAGTTACTAAAGAACTGATAAATAATAGGGAAGTTACTTAAGAACTTATAAATAATAGGGAAGTTATTTAAGAACTTATAAATAATAGGGAAGTTATTTAAGAACTTATAAATAATAGGGAAGTTACTTAAGAACTTATAAATAATAGGGAAGTTACTTAAGAACTTATAAATAATAGGGAAGTTATTTAAGAACTTATAAATAATAGGGAAGTTATTTAAGAACTTATAAATAATAGGGAAGTTACTTAAGAACTTATAAATAATAGGGAAGTTATTTAAGAACTTATAAATAATAGGGAAGTTACTAAAGAACTGATAAATAATAGGGAAGTTACTTAAGAACCTATAAATAATAGGGAAGTTATTTAAGAACTTATAAATAATAGGGAAGTTATTTAAGAACTTATAAATAATAGGGAAGTTATTTAAGAACTTATAAATAATAGGGAAGTTACTTAAGAACTTATAAATAATAGGGAAGTTATTTAAGAACTTATAAATAATAGGAAAGTTACTAAAGAACTGATAAATAATAAGGAAGTTACTTAAGAACTTATAAATAATAGGGAAGTTACTTAAGAACTTATAAATAATAGGGAAGTTACTTAAGAACTTATAAATAATAGGGAAGTTACTTAAGAACTTATAAATAATAGGGAAGTTACTTAAGAACTTATAAATAATAGGGAAGTTACTTAAGAACTTATAAATAATAGGGAAGTTATTTAAGAACTTATAAATAATAGGGAAGTTATTTAAGAACTTATAAATAATAGGAAAGTTATTTAAGAACTTATAAATAATAGGGAAGTTACTTAAGAACTTATAAATAATAGGAAAGTTATTTAAGAACTTATAAATAATAGGGAAGTTTCTTAAGAACTTATAAATAATAGGGAAGTTACTTAAGAACTTATAAATAATAGGGAAGTTACTTAAGAACTTATAAATAATAGGGAAGTTATTTAAGAACTTATAAATAATAGGGAAGTTACTTAAGAACTGATAAATAATAGGAAAGTTATTTAAGAACTTATAAATAATAGGGAAGTTACTTAAGAACTTATAAATAATAGGGAAGTTACTTAAGAACTTATAAATAATAGGAAAGTTATTTAAGAACTTATAAATAATAGGGAAGTTACTTAAGAACTTATAAATAATAGGAAAGTTATTTAAGAACTTATAAATAATAGGGAAGTTTCTTAAGAACTTATAAATAATAGGGAAGTTACTTAAGAACTTATAAATAATAGGGAAGTTACTTAAGAACTTATAAATAATAGGGAAGTTATTTAAGAACTTATAAATAATAGGGAAGTTACTTAAGAACTGATAAATAATAGGAAAGTTATTTAAGAACTTATAAATAATAGGGAAGTTATTTAAGAACTTATAAATAATAGGAAAGTTATTTAAGAACTTATAAATAATAGGGAAGTTACTTAAGAACTTATAAATAATAGGAAAGTTATTTAAGAACTTATAAATAATAGGGAAGTTTCTTAAGAACTTATAAATAATAGGGAAGTTACTTAAGAACTTATAAATAATAGGGAAGTTACTTAAGAACTTATAAATAATAGGGAAGTTATTTAAGAACTTATAAATAATAGGGAAGTTACTTAAGAACTGATAAATAATAGGAAAGTTATTTAAGAACTTATAAATAATAGGGAAGTTACTTAAGAACTTATAAATAATAGGGAAGTTACTTAAGAACTTATAAATAATAGGAAAGTTATTTAAGAACTTATAAATAATAGGGAAGTTACTTAAGAACTTATAAATAATAGGAAAGTTATTTAAGAACTTATAAATAATAGGGAAGTTACTTAAGAACTTATAAATAATAGGGAAGTTATTTAAGAACTTATAAATAATAGGGAAGTTACTTAAGAACTGATAAATAATAGGAAAGTTATTTAAGAACTTATAAATAATAGGGAAGTTACTTAAGAACTTATAAATAATAGGGAAGTTACTTAAGAACTTATAAATAATAGGAAAGTTATTTAAGAACTTATAAATAATAGGGAAACCAATCATCAATCTGAATAAGTAATAATAGAAAAAAATGTATTAATTTTAAGTTTATGGAATGAATAAATAAGCAGAGAAGTAGTCGTCCATACCCGGTGTTGCCCAGAAATAAAAGAAATCAATTACTAACTTGTTTACAAAGAAATGGAAAATAATTTTGGTGACTTTAATTTTGTAAGCAAATTATTTTGAGAAACAAGAATTCCGTTGAAGAAGTTTGTTTTAGTATTTGACGTGAATTTGTTTCATGTGTTGTATATTTCAATCTCATTCAAGTCTCTCGGTAACTTTTCTATTTATTTAACATAACTTTTCCCTTGTTCAAGTGGTCAGACGTTTTTTAATATAACGCAAGCTCATTTTTCAGTTGACACAGTGCAGCAGGTCAACTGTCTCCAAATTCCACTCTTGACTAATCACTTGCTTCCAAGTTTTCCTTGGCCAGCCAACCTTCCTGCAATTTAAAACATCCATGCTTCTACAACGGTTTATCCAGGAATATGAACGCTCAACATGACCATATCAGCATAACGGATTCATTCTTAGGATAACCTCTATGCTGGTCAAATGTAGTGCTTTCAGCAAATCCTCTGACCTGATGTGTTGAGTTTGGTCAGATTTCACGTTGCAGATCCATCTAATTATGGATCTATCATTGCACTGCGTGAGGGCCCAGCATTCACTGCCATGTAAAATGATTCTCTTGACACAGCTGCTATACAACTTACCCCGGATGTCGAAAGGGATATATCGTGATTCTATCAGAGGCAACAACTCACAAAATTTCACCCATGCTGCCTTCACCCTTGTGGCCGTACTGCATTCACACCCACCACCCGCAATCAGCATATTTCCAAGGTAGCAGAAAGAGTCTACTAACTCCAGGGGTCATCTTGCACCATCTCTTTATGGGCACGACTGTCAATAGGATGCGCTTATCCCATGCATCTCCTATACTTGAAGCTTACCCTTCTGTTCACTGACTATTGTGGGCCCACAAAAAGTACACAGGTTATATTGTATCGCATTGCATCTAACACCCTTCCAACACAGAACAAGGATACCAGACAGAGTCACGTAGGGATTGTAGACTAGAGCCACCCACCATCACTTTGGTTTTAGGTAAGTTTAACTTCAAACCTTTGACCTCAACAGGATTTTTACATATTTTCAGTTTATCATTTAACCGTTTCAAGAACTCGACATTAGCGTAGAGTAATTCCCATGGACAGTCCAACCGAAACTCTCTTGACAGTGCTTTCAAGACTACGGTGAAAAGTAGAGGGCTAAAGACAGATCCCTGGTGAAGCTATCACTGTGTCATCTTAACTACTCACGTTCATGTACAGAAATTGTACGAGATAGACAAGCCACTCCTACACCCACCTTTGCATTGCCAGGTCAACGGATGCCATATATCTCTCTCCTGTAGTTAGCGATGATTAATAAATATGGCGTCAATTGTGCCCCTGCTACAAATCCAAACTCCATCTGATGATGTCTGCTACATGTTCAATCACTTTTATTCCCGTTTCTAGGAGCTTCCGACCTCTATAATTACCACGTGACCATGCATCTCCTTTTCCTTTATAGCAATTGACTCACTCCAGCAGCGCTCTTCTCTTATGATAGCATTCGCTATGTCTGACAGGATTAGAATGCTGACCAGATCAGATGCTTTCAGCTTTTCAGAGACTATTCCAGAAGGTCCTGCGGCCTTGTCATTCTTCATTTTGCCTCAAGCATATTCTATCATGCCTGGGTTGATCTGTGATGCTGGGCCCTGAACTGGTTGTACTAACGTTAGATGGTCCCGGTTCCAAGAGAATGTAACATTAAGCAACGTTTCCTAATGCTGCTGCCAGACTCTTTGCTTGGCCTCGCTATCAAGGTAACAGCTGCTCATCATCATTCTTTATACATTTTACACCTATAACATCCTGATTCTCCCTTCACATCTGCTTTGCCACTTTGTAGACAAAGTTACTTTTGGGGTCAATGTTACTGAACTTAACTTGGCATCGTACAACCTTTTTTGTGAGGCTTCTTGCAATTGGGTACTTTTCTCTACTGCTTCATTTCTTTCAATGAGGAAAGAAGCTTTTGGAGTAGAAAGCTCTTACACATCTGGGGACCTCCACAGTGAATGGATGGGATTTGGCAGATTGTCGGGTTGGTCTAGTGAATTTACGTCGTCGGGGCACCAGAGCAGCAAGTCCATCAGAGAGATTTTGACTGTCACCCTTAAGTTTAAAACAGCATCTTGATCCGTCTGTGATGCTTCAGCTTCAAATAGTATTCGCTCGCTAAGTGCGTAGATCCAATAGGCGTGGCTCAATAAAATTCGTCATTTTTTTTTTTTTTCATAAAAATCGCATCACTTATTTTCATTTATATCATAAAATATGTCTTTTTCTTTTCTTTCTATTTCATACGATTTTTCGTTTTGCTTACATTTCCTTTGGCTTTATCTAGGAAAAAAAAACTTCCAATTAAATGAATCACACCCGATGCGCTCCTTTTCTACTGTATCCCAACGTTAACTCCATTCCACCACCATGTTTCTTTCCTCCATAAGCACTGCTCAAGAGACCTTTTTAAACAATTTGATTGTTGTCAGACCAAAAACACTTGTACCTTGAGTTCTTTCCACCGTATCATTCAAGCTGAACCTTTTTAAACAATTTAATTGTTGTCAGACCAAAAACACTTGTACCTTGAGTTCTTTCCACCGTATCATTCAAGCTGAACCTTTTTAAACAATTTGATTGTTGTCAGACCAAAAACACTTGTACCCTGAGTTCTTTCCATCGTATCATTCAAGCTGAACCTTTTTAAACAATTTGATTGTTGTCAGACCAAAAACACTTGTACCTTGAGTTCTTTCCACCGTATCATTCAAGCTGAACCTTTTTAAACAATTTGATTGTTGTCAGACCAAAAACACTTGTACCCTGAGTTCTTTCCATCGTATCATTCAAGCTGAACCTTTTTAAACAATTTGATTGTTGTCAGACCAAAAACACTTGTACCTTGAGTTCTTTCCACCGTATCATTCAAGCTGAACCTTTTTAAACAATTTGATTGTTGTCAGACCAAACACACTTGTACCTGGAGTTCTTTCCACCGTATCATTCAAGCTGAACCTTTTTAAACAATTTGATTGTTGTCAGACCAAAAACACTTGTACCTTGAGTTCTTTCCACCGTATCATTCAAGCTGAACCACCATTTCATCAGCAAAGATCGATCTTTCTGCGAGATATGGTTTCCACTACTTCTTCGGCTCTTCCTCTCATCGTACCAACATTTGGAGATTTAAATCTAAACATATTCTGTGGGATTGACCCTTACCGTTCACGACACTGTTGTTAACGGTCCTGCAGTTGGATGACCTTATCAACAACCACAATTGTAAATGACGAGCCTAGCCTTTTCTGTTCCAGATGAAACCTACAAGACAGCAAGAAGTACTTTCATGAGGTTTAGCCCGCCAGCTGAGACGGTTTGCCAGGATATGGCGCTTGGAGTCCCACATGAAAGATTTAGAATATACATGAGGACAAGGCATAACCACCTATCCTCATACTCGCAGGATACAGCTGGACAGTAATAAGTGCTCTTCATCTAGGGTGCTGACTTATCAAATCCCACTTTCCGACCTTGTGTCACATTTTACTGCTGTAGAAGGTAGATAAATACCGTGGGTCTTGTAAGGTACTACCACTACACCTCCATACCCTCTATTTATTACAAAAAGTTAATCAATTTCCCATCACTTTGCTTCCTCCTCTCCAGTGAATAGTACTACTGTTGCTACTATTTTTCTTCAAATAAATTATTTTCAAACATCCCTAACCAATTTAAAGAAAACAATATTCGAAGTTGTGTTTTCAAATTCAGTCTTTTTCTCAGTCTTTTTAATCATAAACAAATTAAGGATTATGTTTTGATAGATAAGACGGGGTTTGAGGTGAATATAATCGTCACATGAAGTTGTTAGGGTGACTTCTGTCCTCAACAGTGTCGGTCAATGATTTTCTATGCAAGGTGATCACATGACTTTCTTTTTTGTTTTCATTATCAGAAACGTCCAGCAATTACTACTCAAAGAAATAAGACTATTTTTTTTTTATTTAAGAAATTATTAACTTAAAGTATAAAAATATAAGTAATAGAAAAAGTAATATATATATCAATTATAGAGTTCATATTTTTTTTGTAAGCATCTATTAGAAATTTAAGAATAAGAAAAGAGGCAAAATACCTTCAAAAGCATATTTAAGATGCGATATTAATTTAAAAGAAAAATCGTAACAGATTTTTTTTTTTTTTTTTTAATAAACTTTCATTTTAGTTTATAATAATTACAAATATTTCGCCAAGTAAAATTGGCCTTATCAGTGTATCTGGAAATCCTGATCTTATTGGATTACTCCGTCCTTGTTAGTGTAGTATGGACGTGCGGTGTCGGTTGTTTTTTTCCACTTTTAAATATGAGGACGTGTATGCGCGCAGGATAGGTATATATATATATATCATATATATATCTCAGTATCACAAAGGAGTCAAAAGAATAAATGTAAATTGCTAAAGGCTATTCTGACTCATCTCTTTATTAATTAATCGATTTAAATTGTCATTTACTAAATTAGAAATGTTAAAAATATAATTTTAATGTTTATGGAATTCCTTTTCCAGTTGTATTTATTAAATAAAAAATTTGATTTTCTTAGATTTACGTGACCAGAAGAGGATGCCAAAAAGAACATAAAAAAAAGGATAAAAACGAAGCACAAATTTCTTGTCACTGTTAAAAATTCAGTGTTTGGAATCTTCAGTTAAAAAAAACAAAAAATAAAATTAAGTACCTAGTGGCCCCGTGTCGTTTGAAAGGAATTCAGAATGACCAGTGTATGATAATTGTAATTCTGTTTTTTTTTTTTCTCGTAAGCGAGAATACCGGAAATAGGTATTGTAGAAATGTAAAAGAAATCATTATTTAGATCATCCAATCAAAACGCGACTGAGAAAAATAATGTAGATTAAAAATTTAAAATGTAGATTATCTAACAGAAAATTGCAATATTGAAATACGAAATTATAATGATGATGTAACAAAAGTATGTCTTACAAGAAAGTCTTCGCAGTGTACGTTGATGGCAGCAGTAGTAGATCTGACTGTGAGAGTGAAAACTCCTCCTACTTTCTGTGTGTATGAACATGTTTTAAAAATATATATATATATATATATATATATATATATATATATATATATATCGAGCAGGATTTAATATTAAAATCGTAAAAGCAGCACAAAGGAAATCCTAATTAAAAAAAATAAAAAATTCTGATAATTCAACTTGCATGGAAACAAATTGTTGCAGGTTTCAAAAGAGTCAATAAGTTCACCTAACCCTAACCGGCAACACAATGGATTCCACTCGGGTGAACTGAAACAACTATGATGATGTATATATATGCCACATGGAGAGTCTTCAGGCAGCTGTCAACAATTTTACAAAAAATATGGAGAGTGGCAGCCTACAACACACGTCTGACCTGTACTCTTGTATGGCAGCCGACAACACACGTCTGACCTGTACTCTTGTATGGCAGCCGACAACACACGTCTGACCTGTACTCTTGTATGGCTGCGAGACGTGGTTGACGATGAAATGTCAAAACAACACGATCCTGGCTGCAGCGCATCAGATGGAGAAAATTGTCGGTCTCACTGTAAAGGTCTCCATGAAAAGTTACATTACACAACGACATCTCAACTAGTATGGCCACGTCATCCACTGTCCGAAATGCTCCAAAGTGTGTCCCACGTTTACGTTGATGGCTGAAATGACGACCCGATCCTAGTGAGCGGCACAAACGAAATGACAACAGACAGGAGAAGTTGAAAGTTATTCATGCAACGTTTAGCCTAAATCACGAGACACGAAGACGAAAAATGAAAATAATAAAAGCTCAATTCGGACAATTTTTTTAAAGATTTATTTAAACAAAAAGTTGCAACAGTTTCAAGATAGAATTGGTTTTTAAAAAAAAATTTAAAAAGTTAAAAATCGTTTATTATTTGAGAAAATGTCAGAGTAGAGAGAACGAATGAAGGGCGGAATAATTGACAGTGAAATTCTTTATAACAAGAGAATCGAATACCATGTAATTGCCACAATCCATTTTATTATCATTCTTCTGAATCATTCCGTTTTATTATCATTCTTCTGAATCATTCCGTTTTATTATCATTCTTCTGAATCATTTCATTTTATTATCATTCTTCTGAATTATTCAGTTTTAATATCATTCTTCTGAATTATTCCGTTTTATTATCATTCTTCTGAATCATTCCATTTTATTATCATTCTTCTGAATCATTCCATTTTAATATTCTTCTTCTGAATCATTCAGTTTTATTATCATTCTTCTGAATTATTCTGTTTTATTATCATTCTTCTGAATCATTCAGTTTTATTCAATCTAAATTGTTTCAATCATGGTGAAATGAGTATTATAGTTTTAAATAAACGCCATTTTCATTTGTATATAATTTCCAATTAAAATAAAACTGGTTTCAACTCAACCCCGTCCCTTCCTTTAAGATGTTTTTACATGTGAAAATGGCAATTGTCAACAAGGATCGTTCAGAAGTAGAAATACTTAGACAAATTGTTAAGAAACATGTTTAAGGCATTTTTGGTGGTTTTATTTTTCTCATCATGTCTAAGAATTGATCCGATTTACAATAAAACAATAGAGTGATAATTTGGGGAGGGAAATAAAATATTTCCTTTAAAGTTTTGGAGCTCCCCCCCCTCCCCAAAAGAAAAGAAAAATTGATAAAATGGGATAAAAACATTGCTATTTATGTTTAGGCAAAATACAATGAGTTTCATTATGTTAACATTGTTGCTAACAGATTATTAATATTATTAATATTATGATGCCATTATTACAAGGCCATACTACATCATTGTGAGAATCTTTTGGATCAAAACCTTTAAAGAAATCACTTTGAACAAAATCAATTTTTACTATTTGAAATACATTCATTACTAAAAAAAAAAAATGATAAAAATATAAAGATATCTTTACATATAGTACATATAATCTATATTTATACATAAAAGTTATTGAAGTGTATTTTTTTTTAGATGATTCTAACAGATTTTAGGTACCTGATTTTCTCGTACATAAAATTCTAGAATTCAATGTTTTAAATGAACCAAAGAACAAACGTGTTATTGAGTATAAAACATTAGAATTCAATTGATGCAACAATTTGTGTGGGTTTTATTGAAACGTTTCAAATAATACTTTATTAAATGTCGGCTAAACAAGTGAATCTTCCATTCTAACTGTTGCAGATTAGATCGTAAAATTACCATTAAAAATGGTGTATGTTAAAATTCTACACAATTCTTCAAAAAAAAAAAAAAAAAAAAATCCAATTTTCTCATTTTTTTGGTATTATTGTCATTTTTTTTTATCAGTCAATTCAAATTCATATTTTTTCTGATAAATCTATTTCATTTTGAAATTGGAGCTACATTTTTATTAGAACTTGTGTAAAATTAGTTTAAAAAAAAAAAAAGGTCCAAAGAATAAAAGCCGTTTCAGCCAGCCGGCAAAAAATTGAAATTATCATGCATTCTTTAATGGCCTTAACTTAACCATTTTTCATGTTTTTTTTTTCCTTTGCAAGAGTTGAATAAATTTATAATTAAAAAAACGCTTGAAAATATTCTTAATATGTCTTTCGTTTTCTTCAAAAATGGTTAGATATAAAAAAATATAAAAAATTTTAAAAAGTATTTTTTTCTTTTATGAAAAATCCAATGTATCATCTTTGATGTTGGCAGTGAACACAAAGCTTCTTTTTTCTTGTAAGTAAGGAAAAAAAAAACAACTTTCAAAAAAATTTAATAAACACATTTACTACTCAAATCAGAATTTAAATAAAAAAGCTAAAAGTACTGCCATCTATTTAAAGATGGGTGTATTTTCACTTATAAATAAATTTAAGTCATTTTTAACTTCCATTTCCTTTTAAGTGATTAGAAGGCGACGTAATGAACGAAAAATTATTTGAAAATTAAAGTTTAATGATCTGCTATAAAAGAATAACTAAAACCTTCTTTTTTACTTATTTAAAAAAAAAAAAAATGAACCCAAATTATAATTGAACATTTACTCCAAAATTCCCATAAGATTGATTTTAGTTTTAAAAGAAATACATTGAAACTAGAGAACGTTCACATTTTCTTTGTAAAGAAAAATCTGTGAAGATTAAAAAACAAATATTTAAGAAAATCGTCATTTGAAAATATGATTTTACATTTGAAATTCAAACATTTATGAAAACTCGACCATTGACTGCTTGAAACACTGAATAATTATGAAGTCTTTCATCCATTTTAGAAAAATAATTTTAACCTTGAAATATATACTTTGTGCATGTAAGAAAAGTCTGCCTATCATTATCAATGATGACTTTTTTTTTTAACAGAATTTCTTATCAAATTTTTAGTAGCAAAATGAAGAAAAAGATTTTTTTTTTTGTTTTTATCTCCCTTGAATTTTACACGCTAATGATAAAATGTTATAGAAATCATTTTAGATTTTTTACACGACAAATCAAGGAAGAATAAAATCTCAGAAGGTTTCATCTTTCAAATAAAATGAATTTATATTGTCAATATATATATATATATATATATATATCCAGTTTTGATGTAACTGCAGTTTCGCTTATTTGGGGCCATTTGATGATACACTCTTGCATATACACAAATATATATCACAGAGAGCTTGAAGAAAGAAATAAAGTTCATTGTGAAAAAAGAAAAGATTTTCACTATATGTCAAGCCATTTCAGGAACAGGGGTATCGTATTCAATGTTTATAGGAGGAGGAGGTGTAGATTCCACAATTGGTTCATCTTTAAGTTTTTCATATTTCTGGAAAATCAAAATAGAAATATGTTAGAATGATCAGACAAACTTAACAATCATACAAGAAATGAATAGAAATGCCTGCAATTGTTTGATTAAGTTGTGCATGCAGGAATATTGTTAGGACACCTAACGAAAATGGAATTACCTCCCTTGAACCATTTCGGGAGTTAAGAGTTATCGCCCTTGGAAAAGGGTCGTCTGCCTGGAGAGAAAGAAAACAAAGACCATGGTGTCATACTGTGAATATATCAAGCGCGTCCAATTAACTCATTAAGTCATTCTGTGTTCAGTTTTAATAAATCTGTTAAACATTTCTCTAGATAGTTCATCCATTTATTTACAAGTTATTATTTATAATTAACCTAAATTACGAGGTTATAAAAAAATATCTTATGAAGAATTGATTTTATTAGATTAGCAAAGACCAGGGGATGAATGTGATCTTTATATATTAGAAGAAAGTAGTATAGAAATGCGAGTGACTAAACAAAAAACACCTGCCTCTCATGGCAAAAATGGAATGAGAAAGAAAGTGGAGTATCTGAACAGATGCTACACTTCATCTTCTCTGTCCTCGGTCAAAGAAGAATAAATCCTTGTAGACTGAGGTAATTTTTATTTTTGTGATAATCTTGAGTGCCACTTTCTGGGGAGCTGGATTTTCCTCACATTAAAAACCAACCTTGTGTTTAACTCTGCCCTCATGGGGAGGCAAGTAAATAGGGACACGTTTC
>OY744539.1:80440350-80465350 GCA_963556195.1 Sepiola atlantica | reverse complement strand
GGTCAGTATGGTTTCGGGTGGTATGGAACATTAAGTATTTAATCTTTTGGTCAGTATGGTTTCGGGTGGTATGAGACATTAAGAATTTAATCTTTTGGTCAGTATGGTTTCGGGTGGTATGAGACATAAAGAATGAAATCTTTTGGTCAGTATGGTTTCGGGTGGTATGGGACATAAAGAATGGAATCCTTTGGTCAGTATGGTTTCAGGTGGTATGGGACATAAAGAATGGTTTGGTTTGGTAGTTTTGTTTTACGGCATATCAACCCTTTTCGGGTTATTTAATGCCGAATCTGGTCATTATAGTAAAAGATTTATGCTTCAAGTTCTAAAAATAAAATAAAAAAGGGGAGGGAGAAAGGGAGAGGGGCTGTTGTTTTTGTTTTTGGTTTTGTAGAACATAATTAAATTTTACAAAAAAAAAAAAAGAAGAAAAACAAAAAATGTCAATGTAGGTGAATTTCGTCTCAGGGAGCCACAGGGCAGCCTGATCTGGTATCACCAGGGACATAAAGAATGAAATCTTTTGGTCAGTATGGTTTCGGGTGGTATGGGACATAAAGAATGAAATTTTTGGGTCAGTATGGTTTAAGGTGGTATGGGACACAAAGAATGACATTTTTTGGTCAATATGGTTTCGGGTGGTATGGGAAATAAAGAATTTAACTTTTTGGTCAGTATGGTTTCAGGTGGTATGGGACATAAAGAATGAAATCTTTTGGTCAGTATGGTTTTGGGTGGTATGGGACATAAAGAATTTAATCATTTGGTCAGTATTGTTTCGGGTTGTATGGGACATAAAGAATTAAATCCTTTGGTCAGTATGGTTTCGGGTGGTATGGGACATTAAGAATTTAATCATTTGGTCAGTATGGTTTCAGGTTGTATGGGAAATAAAGAATGAAATCTTTTGGTCACTATGGTTTCGGGTGGTATGGGACATTAAGAATTTAATCTTTTGGTCAGTATGGTTTCGGGTGGTATGGGACATTAAGAATTTTGGTTACTATGGTTTCGGGTGGTATGGGACATTAAGAATTTAATCTTTTGATCAGTATGGTTTCAGGTGGTATGGGACATTAAGAATTTAATCTTTTGGTCAGTATGGTTTCAGGTGGTATGAGACATTAAGAATTTAATCTTTTGGTCAGTATGGTTTCGGGTGGTATGGGACATTAAGAATTTAATCTTTTGATCAGTATGGTTTCAGGTGGTATGAGACATTAAGAATTTAATCTTTTGGTCAGTATGGTTTCGGGTGGTATGGGACATTAAGAATTTAATCTTTTTGTTAGTATGGTTTCAGGTGGCATGGGACATTAAGAATTAAATATGATTTTTACCATTTTGATGATAACTGTTCTGAGGATGAGCAGCAAAGTAAAGATAAAAAGGAAAGCTCCAAAAGCTATCAGGCCATATTGGATGCCGAACAAGATTTGGAGAGGCTGCTGAACTTCTTTGGAAAATTTATTGGCGATTTCTTCAGTCAAGTGAGCATTCTACATAAGAAAAAAAAAATCGTTTGAGAATTGCAGACAAATCCTCTCCAATTCTGACATTAACATTATTACACACATTTCAATATTAAAAGAAGACATTCTGTAAACCCATTGAAAAATATTTTATTATCAAAAATCAAACGATTCAGCAACGTAATTTAGCTTTAATTATAAAAGATTGAGAATTAAAAGCAAAAAACAAAGAGGAAAAAAGCAATTTCTTTTAGATAAGCAAGTTATTGTTGTGGATTTTATTTCGTAATATTTATTCAATCACAAATAAAATATAAGAAACAAATATATAACACTGATCCATTCGGTGAAAAAGTAAACTCTAAGATTAACAATTCAATAAATAATTAATAAATCCCTTATTCGTCACTTGGACATTGTTTAGTTTAATTTCAAGAAATCACGATTCCTTATATATAATCGTATCACAGTCAATAGTTTTCTTCGAATGTCAGGCTGGCTTGGCAGGCCGAGAGCAGATTCAAGGCATTTCAACGAATAATGGCGATAGAGAGGTGCTCATAAAGCCAAGATAATTCATGATTGTCTCCGGTGTTGCGCGTCATCAATAGACCAAGGCTGCCGAGGAAGTCGCGCGTGACAGAGCCAATCACTCCACTCGTCTCCATAAGTCATTTCCCTTGCATCACACAAACACTCATATCATTTTTGTTACAATGATAATAGCCATAGGATTAAGATTAACAAATAAAAAGAGAAGAAGATAAAGATGATTTTGAAACTTCCTTATGTTAGGATTCATCTTTTTTCTTCCAATCTGTCGTCGCTCTTATGTGAAAAGTTGCTAACAGACAATTAAAAATACAATCTTCTGACAGAGCTGAAGTGATTAACATGTTAAATGTTAGCATAAAATGAAATGCGAAAAGTTTGAAAAGAAAATTAAGCTTGATTGTTCATTTTTGAAAAGATGAAAAGTTTTGTTTTGTATTTAATTTAAATCAGACTTACTTCATCAATCCAAAGAACTGGCAAAACCTGTTTATCAATCCGACTGCTCGGCCTAAGGAAGAGAAAAAAATTAATAATCAAATATTTGCAGTCAACAAATAAAATAGATTTTTCAACCAAAATATTTCTCCTCGTTGGAAAAAAAAAATCAGATGAAAATGGATGAAAATATCTTATGAGATCTTTTATTCAAACCTTTTGATAAAAAACTTCAGTGGCCACCTTTTCGGATTTCATTGGGGTAACATCAAAATTACCCTCAGTCATTAATTTCTGTAAAATGAGTTTTTTGGTTTTGTAAGTACAATATACTTGGTGCTTATATAGATGAAAGCACATATGAAAAACGCATTTCCAAATAAAAACTCTTGTTTATACTTATGTGGCAGAAAAATCTCGACGACGGTCGAAAACGCCCAAGAAACTCTTTTTAGTAGACACCGGAACAACACTCGCAAGGGACTCTGGATTAGTGCACACCGCCTTCTTCTCCAACGTCTTCTTCTTCCACGTCTTCTTCTTTAAAAGCGTCACCGTCGTCTTCCGTTGACTACGTTTTTCCCTCTGCCCGTCTTGCCTCCAGCGACCCGCTTTTATTTCAAACCGGACTCTCGTGTGCGCGAGAGAACACGAGATTTCACGTGATCACCTGGTAATATTAAGCCACCGACGCTATCTTGCCATTTTTTGTGCTATCCAACCCTGCAAAGTGCGCACCGAGACCGTTTTCCAGGCAATCCCATGTTTTCGCAATTTCTTATACAACTTACATATCAGGCAAAAATAAGTATCCTAAACAACATTAGGAAAAATTATCAAGTAGATTTTTAATAAACGTAAAAATCAATTTTATCGTATTTCGCATTGGGCAGAGCTGTGGCCTTTGTAAAGAGAAAGCCATTTCATTGAGTTTCGTTTTTCTGCCGACATCACAGTGGTTGGTGCTAAGAAGATAAACAATCTCTTTGATTATTTCATCTTTGATTTAGTAATTGTTTGGTATTCAAAAAACGACACTGATGGTTTTGTTCAGTCTGATAGTGATTTGAAGATAAAACTTTACAAAAACTCATTTAAACTAAAATTAAACTTAAATACTTGCTTGTTTTCCCTAAAGTTTGAAATATTTTTTTTTACAAAATAACAAATGTGTTTAACAGGAAACGTTTTGTTTGTCCTGATACAAAATTCTAATTTAATTTTGAAGTTCACCTGTCAACACCATTTTTTTTTTTTAACAATTTCTTAGCAATAAAATATTATCGACTAGAAAACTTGTTTCTTTCTGCATAAAAAAATGTTCAAAGTTTATTTTTTTGTGTCAAAAAGTTCTTTGTGTTAAATAAAATTCTAAAACAGTTCAAACATGTGTGATGCTAGAAAAAAGACAATACTTAAAACATTGAATTAAAGAATTTTATTTCAATTTAAACATATTTCCAAATAGTTTTTCACTTTTATTTTAACAATTTCTTAGCAATAAAATATTATCGACTAGAAAACATGTTTCTTTTTGCATAAAAAAAATGTTCAAAGTTTATTTTTTGTGTCAAAAAGTTCTTTGTGTTAAATAAAATTCTAAAACAGTTCAAACATGTGTGGTGCTAGAAAAAAGACAATACTTAAAACATTGAATTAAAGAATTTTATTTCAATTTAAACATGTCCAAATTTCACTTTTATTACACTTAAAAAATTCATTATTTATCGTCTTCATTTTAATTTGTTCTTAATTTGTTTTTATTTAATTACTGTATTTTTGTTTGCTAAATTCATAATTACAGTTTCTTTGGCCTTATAAATTTAAATAGTATTTTTATATTTTTTCCCAAATAAATAATTTAAAGCATAGTATCTGTTCTGATATTACACTTTATCTTTTTTGTCCTCAGTCAGTGAAGGATAACTCCTTCTAGATTGCGACACTTAATTTTTGTCCCAATTCAGTGGCCCTCTTTTAATTTGGCGACTCTTTTTTTGGACCTTGTCTAAGAGGGAGAGACTAGTGGATGATGCCCCAACCCAGATGTGGCAACAATACTCCATGTATGGGCAGATGGTGGCTTTGTAGAGATATAGGATAATGTCAGATGTGAGAAGTTTACTAGCACGCCTTCTTTGCAGCAGCCCTGGCAATGTCTTCAATATATTTATTCCAATTCATGTTATCTGTGAAAGTTAGGCCGAGGAGTTTGAATGATGAACTCTCAGATAAGGTGTTATTTGCTATGACAATCGGTGGTTGAAGAGGTTTCTTGTAGTTATTGAAGGAAAGTAGCTTTGTCTTTGCGGCATTAAAAGTTACCATCCATTTTTTTTACCCCAATCTACTACAGACTGGAGGTCATTTATGAAAATCAGGAACAGTAGAGGTCCAAGGATGGATCCCTGGGGTATACCAGCATTTATGTCATGTTGCTTAGATGAACGACCATCGAGGACAACCTGGATCTTTCTTTTTTGTTAGGAAGGATTTAATTATATTAAATATTTGTCCAGTAATACCATATGAGTGCAGTTTTAGGAGAAGCCCTTCATACCAGACCTTGTCAAAGGCCTTGGATATATCAAGCGCTACTGCTCTAGCTTCACCTGCCTTGTCCAGTGTATGATATATGCATTCAGAGATGACCGTTAGGATATCTGCAGTAGATCGTGCTTGTCTAAATCCGTATTGATGATCAGAAAGAAGTTTAGCATTAACTAGGTGCCGGACTATCGCTAGATTGATTAATGATTCGAAGATTTTAGCAAAGATCGGGAGTAGACTGATTGGGCGGTAGTTTAGAGGATCAGTTCTATCTCCAGAATTCTTGAAACTGGTACCACAGAGGCAATTTTTCAACTATCAGGGAAACAAGATTCAGTAAGGCATTTGTTGTATAGTTTGGAGAGGACAGGGGCCAGATCAGCAAAGCATTTCTTTATTACTATTACTGGTATAAGATCAGCCCCACAGGCTTTGGAGGTGTCAAGGTTTTTTATGATGTCTCTGACTCGAGATGGGGTGATGACCAGGTTTTCAAGTGTGGCTTCAGTCCGCAATGGGAATTTAGGGAGGGGGTGGTTTGCTGAGTCCAAAGTGGAGTTTAAGGTGAAATGCTGGGCAAGTAGTTCAGCCTTATCAGTTGCCGTGCAAACAACATCGTTGTGATTTCATCACACTATTGTAGATTTTCCAGAAATCACGAGTACCTAGTTTCTGTGACTGAATGCATTTTCCCGTTATCTCTGTATACCTTCTCTTTGCTTCACCTATCGCTACTTTACAATCATTTCTTGACGCTATAAATTTCTGTCTATTCGCAGTTGACTTATGGCGGCCAAATTTTCGGAATGCCTTCTGCCTTTCAGCAATAGCAGCTGCACATTCTGAGGTGAACCATTGAAAAGAGTGGGGTTTGCTGAAGAATTTTCGTGTGGAGACATAAGCATCAATGCCTGCTTTGACCCATTCAGTTAGCTCATTTGCACACTGATCAGCAGGGAGTGAGAAGGTTTCACCCCATGGTGCGTTGCTGATGTGATCCCCGAGGGATTCAAAATCAGCCGGCTCATAGTTTCTCGTCGTTTTGAGCAACAGCTCTTCAGCTTTTGGATGAGTTTTTAAGGTGATAAGTATCATTAACACAACGTGATCAGAGTTTCCAAGCGGACTATGAGCATTCGCCACACAAGCCTCGGATAGTGAGGTCAAGAACAGGTCGAGAAGTGAGGCTTGCTGATCCGCACGATCAGGAAGGCGGGTTGGAAAAGTGACAGTCTGTGAGAGGTCGTGAGCTGAGGAGAAATTAAACGTAGAGTTCCCAGCTGCATCAATAACGCTGGAGAATCCCAACCAGTCATGGTGGTGTGCATTAAAATCCCCAAATATATGTATTTGGGCATTCGAGTCGAGTGAGAGTGCTCTAAGTTTTCAGAGACAGAGTCAAGCAGGGTACAGTCCCAGGGTCGAAGGAGAACGGTATAAGAAATATAAGTAACTAACTCTGATGTAAGGTCAATCTAAAGCACATGTAGGCTTGGTTATCTGATTCTAACCTATGTTCTCTAGTCAAGGGGAGGGTGTTCCGAACATAAACTCCTAGCCCGTGCATATGTTTGTCAGAGTCTTTACGGTAGAGTGGGAGGTAGTCAGTCATGTCAAAGTGGTGAAAGGAGATTGAGGATTGAAGGTTAGTTTCACTTAGTGCTAGGATATCCGGGGAGTTTGTAAGGAGAAAAGTTTCTACGTCGTTAATGTTGTTTCTTAGTCTCCGGATATTTGTGAATGCGAGCCTCAAGGGCGGAGACGAAAATGTTTTTTGTTGGGTGTCTGGTTTAGGTTTGTTTTTTTTTCATTTTGTAAATTCATGTTTGTTTTGAGATAGAGTGGGGAGGGCAAAGTGGGTGCTTGTTTGGTGCTAATAAGCTCACACAATCAGTCCATTAGTCGTGACTTGGTCCATGGGGGTTGTGGCCTCAGGAAAGAACCACCGGGGATAACTGTTGGGTCCCTTTCCATGCGCGACATGGCACGTACAGTTACCCACGATATTATGCAACTGCTGATGGAGCAGCCGTTCTTAGCGCTACTTAAGAGTTAGGGCTCCTAACTACCAATCGGAAACAGCAGCCAGACAAGCTGTCTAACCTGTACCCTCAACCTGTCGGAACAAGAGCGACTCAGACTAGTCATGTAGGACTTAGTGACGAAAAAACTTTCCTCAAGTTGCCCAGATAGAGAGAAAGCGTTCATTGCCCTAGTCAGGAAACAAGGCCAAGTACTAGGGGTCTTTGGAGGCGTCCCAGTGCTTGTACCTCTACGCCTGGTGAAGAGACAGAGAAGGAGTGCGAAGGCCGGGCGATAGGCAGAGCCCATCTACTCCTTAAGCAATTATAGGTTTGCAAACCAGATACTTTGTTCGAGATTCCAGCTCTAGGAAGGTTGTCGACCAAGACTAAGGAGGCCTCCCTCCCCAACGGTTTGCTGCCAAGACGTAAGTGGTTAGTAGCAAGGTTTTATTATCAGAGTTTTCCTTCTCTTAGATGGATGAACTGACAAGGTCTACGGGTCCAACACTCCGAGAGAGGATAGCCTGCACCCGTGTACTAGTCGGGTATTTCCAAGCCCCGCAGGTAAAAAAAAAAAAAAATTTTCCATCCACATATATATACACACACATGTATATATGTAGATAAGTTCGCTGTACACTCATCAGAGGGAACAAAAATTTGAAGATATGTTTCCTTCTCACAAGTTAGTACAGATAAGAGATAGACAGCCAGTAGGGTAACAACTGAGAAAAACTAGTTAACTAGTTATACATTAAAGGCTACGGAGAAAATGGGGTAAATTGAAACTCAAAATTAAATTAAAAAACACAAGGTAAATACAAGTCAATTTTATAAAATGATTAAAATTAGTAAAAAATGTCAAATATATTTAAGTTAAAAGAACAGAAACTAAGCTGAAAACTTTGGTAAATCTTTTTCATTTCAACGGCCATGTGTCTGGCATTATTTGAAGGCCGGCTACTATGAAAATGACCCTTTCAAGAAAATGATACCATGTACATCTAAGAATAAGGTGAAGAGAGGTAGGAGGTGTATATCAAGGTTGGTTGGAACTTTTTTTTCTATCATGTTTAGCTATCCATTTTTCCATTTTTTTAACATTTAGCTACAAGAACATCGAATTTTACAGCTAGTCGAGAGAGACTAGTTTACTATTTATAAAATTAAAGGCTACAGAGAAGATAGAGTGAATTGAAACTCAAAATTAAAAAAAAAAAATTTAAAAAAGAGAAAAAAAAGTTTGAAGTAAAGGTTTAAAGTACTTTTTACACCTGGAATTTAAAAAAAAAAAAAAAAAAAAAAACATAAAATATCCCGAGATTTAAAAATTAGCTTAAATTGGCAATTTCTGTCGCGATTTTCGATTTGAAATTTTTAAATTTTTTTTCGTTTTTTTATATCAGTATGATGGAAAATCATTCGAAAATAAGTTTCAAGTACTTTTTACACCTTGAATTTCAAAAAAAAAAATCCAAATATCTCGAGATTTCAAAATTGGCTAAAATTCGCGATTTTCGATTAAATTTTTTTTTTTTTTTTTCACGTCAGTATGATGGAAATCATTTTTTGTCCGATACGCAAGTAAAAACAATAGTTTTTATTTGGAAATTCGATTTCATATTTGCTTTCATCTATATAAGTACCATATACTTTTTGTCTGAAATTCTTTTTAAGCGGAAGAGTTATCATTTTTTGATGTTTTTCTTTTCTTTGTCCTCAACAACATACTATTTACCTCCTGGCTAGGAGGTTAGACACAAGGGGTCAGGTGTGGTTTGGAGAAGCCAGCACACTAGGATAAGTGTACTCTAAACAGCTGCATTGGCATTCCCCAGGCAATTAGTAATAAACTAACCATCTTAGCGAGAAGGTAAAGCCTGGGAGAGTGAACCTCCTAGGACTGATCAGAAAGCCATTGTCAGACGGATTTGTATCATTCTATTTCTAGCCTAATTACTGTAAATGAGCAATACATTAGAAGAAGGCCAAAACGCACATTGGTCGAAACGCAGTAGAAATGTAAGTTTTTTTTAAACATGTATATCAAAATTTTCATTAATTTTCTCATGATTTAGTATTAAAATACAAATTTGCACAAAAGGGGGATCATTTTGCTTAGAAAATATTGGCACTATCTGAACTGAACTTACATATTGTTCTTGTCATGAATAACAATTTACACATTCAGAAACAACTTCAGTTCAACAAATAAAACCTGAGATAAGATAGGACACTTACGTAACATATTTCACTTTTTCAACATAAAGATTGATCTGCAATCGCTTGGCCGCATTCAGAACAAGCCCTGTTGTCTGTTCGAAAAAAAAGAAAAAAAAGTTGCCGATACTTTCAACGGGTAAGCAGTTCAATAAATATAAAATCCAATAAATAATAAAGAATGAAATAAAAAAACCAAAAAAAAAAAAAACCTTTGAATAAATTAAAGAATGTGGCGGAAACAAAATAAAAAGTGAATCAAACTCACAGGTTCTACATCCAGTTTTGTCTCGTGTTTTTCCTTGTTGGGATGAAGTCCTTTCACCGACTGAATGACCTCTGGAGCAGCTTGATAAAAATGAGGCTGAGAAAGGACGACAGGTGCATCTGGAAAGGATGTATCAAACAAAAGATGTGATTGTAAGAATTGTAGAGACACAATGATCAGAGATGTTTCTTCAGAAAAGGAATCAGTAAAAGGAACCACTTACTCTGCTGACATCGACTGACATTCAGAAGTCCTGAAGGTAAACATTTGGGGGTACAAAATCCTTTGTTTTCTGGGTTGATGTCGCCTGTTGTAAAAAGATCATCTGGTGGAATATATCGGTTGATGGCAATATTGCGCAATGTATACTGCTTCTCATAAATTGTGTGCAGTGACCTGGAAGAAAAAAAAAAAAAAAAAAAAAAGAAAGAAAAGACCTTGCTTATTTATAGAATCTCAGAATTTAAGTTAATTTTATATTCTGGAATTTTTTAGATGAGGATTGATAATTTGGACTACTATTCTCATCTTGGATATTATTCTCACAATGTTTTGGTCGATGTACCGTCCAACTTTCTTCAAGATGCACCTTGTTGAACTCTGGAATCTTTATCACAATCGGCGATACAAACTAAGAATAAAATAAAAATGACTTAACACTTCTACCCGATCATGGCTGATGAAGCAAGAAAAATCTATTCCCGTGGTTAGGGTTGATTTCAGAGTTCGACAAGAACTACAAGAAACCTCGACATAAATTCACTAGACCAACTCGACAATCAGCTAAATCCCATCCATTCACTGTGGAGGTCCCCAGATGCCGGAGAGCTTTCTACTCCAATAGCTTCTTTCCTCGTGCTCCTGGCCTCCGAAACTTCTTCCCTGCCCCCTGTTTCCCTGACGGTACTGACATGCAGAAATTTAAAACTAATGTAAACAGACATCTCGCTGCACAGCTCCCAATTTAGGTTAACCCCCCAAACCTTCTCCCTTTTTCTCAGTAGCCCCTTACATCTACAGTGGCGGCCTGCCTTGTTTAGGTTGAACTATGTTAATAAAAAAATAAAAAAACATCGGCCAAAACGTTGTGAAAATAAATTAGTTTTATTGAAAGATTAAAATTGCCGAAACAATCCAGATAATCAAAGAATTCTCTTTTTTTTTTTTTTTTTTTTTTTTTTTTTAAAAGAAAAAATATTTCATGAGAAAACGCAAGGCATATAATGTGCAGCAGCAAAATCAAGGAAATCCTAATTCTTGCAGATTTTCACGTTTCGTACGCAATATCCGTGCATTTCCGTGTCTTCTTTTTCTTAATGAATACAAATAAAGATTATCTCTATTTATATAAACTTATATGTTTATATATTTCTATGTATAGGATTCACTCAGAAACTAATTATCCGATCATTATAAATTTTGGAACACAGCTGCTAGGCATAATGTGGGCTATATTTAGTTTAATTTAGTTTCATGTAAAGGGTGTAAAAAAGGGGTGGAAGCCCTTCATGAAAATTCAGATACCTCCAATTTTTGTGAAAATTTAACAATAGTCATTAAACATCAATTAATAAATATTCTGCAAGTTTCAGTTTCTTTGAAATATTTTAAAGGGGTTTTAGAGGGCATAATACGGGCGAAACCTCACATTTGAAAATTCAAATATTTCAGATTTGCATGAAATTTGATCCATAGTCATTCAACCCCAATTAAGCAAGATTTCCTGAATTTCAATTTCTTCTTAAGACCATCATCGTCATCATCACATTTGGTTTAACATCTGGCATGCTGGCATGTGTTGGACGACTTTAAGAAATTGACTTCCAAAGTAACCTATTTCTGACCAGGCCTTTATTTATCCCTCAGGTTCATTTTTATCACTGTCTTCCATGTTTTCATTGGCCTTCTCCTGGGAACTGACCCTTCTACCTCAACTGTTCTACATCTACTAACCTAAGAACTCTCATCCATTGTTTCAACGTGGCTATACGATCGAAGTCTCCTCTTCTTTACACATCTCCTGACGTCATCAGAACTAAGCCTGTCTTTAAGACTCACATTACACATCCATTGTATCATTTCTCTCCATGCAACGCATGTCCCCAACCCTCACCGTCCAGGTTTCATTTCCATACATCATGACACTGCATACACATGCCTGATACATGTTGACAGTGGTAATGCTCTTAATGCCTCTTAAGTGTAAGTCTTACATTTTAGACATTTTCCAGAATCAAAATCATGTAATGGATTTTGATCAAAATTAGAATAAGGATTTTAAACATAAGGTTTAGTAGCATTATATCTTAAGTATAATGCTATTGTAAAGGGACAGAAATGTGGTGCAAAACTCATTTGGGGAATTCATTTTATCCGTCCTGAGACGGGTATTCTTTTAGTAATGATTATATATATATATATATATATATATATATCAAGGGAGGCGCGATAGCGCTCTATCCCTTAATAGACTTCAAAAACGACCTATGCTAGAAATCTCATTTCTTTGATCAGTCATAACTCAAAAACCAATAAACCAAATTATTTAAAACTTTGCACACAATTTTCATTTGATAGATTTTTTTACTAGATTTTTAAAAACTATTTTAAACTTTTAAGTGTAAAAATTTGGGAATTTCCTTGCTTTTGTACATTTAGTGTATATGAATTTTCATCTTAACCCTATTAAGGGCATATGATTTCAGTATACTGCCATTTATCATGGAATATATATATATATATATATATATATATATATATATATAAAAATGGTGCCAGAATGTCAGTTATCTAAGTAATTCTAAATCTTTATATTGTATTGCTTTTCAAATCTATGACTGGATTTCAGTTTCATTGCCTGAGAAAAAGGAAAAGCCCAAGAGACTCCCTTTCCAACCTTTGAACTCATATAAGTATTTTTTTTTTTACTAGATTTTTAAAAACTATTTTAAACTTTTAATTGCAGTTTTCCTTAATTATTAAATTTATAAGTAATAATGCAAAGATTTAAACATTCGCATTATTTCATAACTAAGAAAGAGCATCTGCACAACAACATATTTACATAGAGATGAGGATCTTTTTGTGTGTTTTTTTCAGGGGTGTGTATAAATAATAGTATCTATACACAAACACCGGAAGGAAGGTACTATTTCATGGGAATACTTATATTTATAAATAAAGTATTTTTAATGGAAGATAAGCATTTATTTAAAAGAGTAACTGAATATTTTGTTTAAAAAATCGACTCTGAATTTGAATAATAAGTAAAATATAAATTAAATTTCAATCAAAATGAAAAATAAATAGAAATTAAATCTATAAATAAGAATGAACAGTGAAACCAGATTTTTTTTTCAAAAATCGGAGAATGTCACTTTCTAACCTGACCAAAGTTATAACTTCATGCAAAATTTCAGAGAAATTCAATGGATGGTTGCGGAGAAAAATCCGGACGGACGGACATGCCTCAAAACATAAGTCCCCCGATTTATAAAATCGGGGGACCAATATACTTAATTCATTTTGTTTCTTTTACAAGTTATTGGGAGCATCATCTTCGACAGAGAAAAAAGAAAACCGTAGAGAGCAAAAGATATGTGTTGTTCCAATCCAGACTAGAGAGAAAGAGAACGCATCTCCTTTGGTTCTCTGATTTCTTCATCCATTTGTATTTTGATGGCATCACTTTCGTTCGCCTTTTTTTCCAGCGTGACAGTTCTTGGCGCACTTGATGACTCCAACTAAGTTTTACATGCTTAATCATTTATAAACTGTTGAGGCACTGGAAGGTTTTTCTTTCACATCTTAATTGGACAAATAGATTACGGATGAGAACAGCATTTGGACTATTCGTGATGGACACTCTTAATGCATATTCTTGCAGATTCAATACCTCAAAATATGGAAATCAATTCAGTCTGCCACGAGGATCTCTCTCTCTCTCTCCCCAACATGAGGATTACATGTTTGTTCTACGATAAACACCTATGTGCCATATATCTGTAGGGGTGTCAGCCCTACTGAACTATAAAAAGTTCAGCAGTTGTGAGTGAAGATTTCTAAACTTGTCTTGTAAGATAATCGCGATTCAATAGAAATCGAGATCGAGAGACTTAAATGCTGGTGTTATTAGTGACTTTGTGCATACTAAAAATGTGAATTACAATCTTCTGAATGAGAAGTGCATACGTGGTTGCAATTAAGCAACATGTGCATACGTGGTTGCAATTAAGCAACATGTGCATACGTGGTTGCAATTAAGCAACATGTGCACTTAAACATTAACCTGTTGTTGTTGTTGCTCTTGTTGCTGCTTGTGTTTATGTCCAACATTTGCTCTTGCCTAGTTTGGTACAAGGCTGTTGACTGAGAGCACTATTTTAAATGACAACATTATCTCAACAAAAGATTTAGATATAATGTATCAAAACTAAACAAAATGTTAAATTGCAAATGAATTAAAAAAAGATTTTACAGCGTGACAAAAGGGAAGCCAGGTGTTACAGCTTTGACAAAAGGGAAGTCAGATGTTACATTGTGACAAAAGGGAAGTCAGATGTTACATCATGACAAACGGGAAGTCAGATGTTACATCGTGACAAATGGGAAGTCAGATGTTACATCGTGACAAAAGGGAAGTCAGATGTTACATCGTGACAAAAAGTCAGATGTTACATCGTGACAAAAAGGAAGTCAGATGTTACATCGTGACAAAAAGGAAGTCAGATGTTACATAGTGACAAAAAGGAAGCCAGATGTTACATAGTGACAAAAAGGAAGCCAGATGTTACATCGTGACAAAAAGGAAGTCAGATGTTACATCGTGACAAAAAGGAAGTCAGATGTTACATCGTGACAAAAAGGAAGTCAGATGTTATATCGTGACAAAAAGGAAGTCAGATGTTATATCGTGACAAAAAGGAAGTCAGATGTTACATCGTGACAAAAGGGAAGCCGCAGTAGGTATTCACACAAGAGAATTTTTATAGAAAAAACATCATTTTAAATCATAAATTCAAATTGTCTTGCATTATTAAGGGTTATTAAGTACAAAAAATTTGTTGTTTCTCAAAAGACTTGATAATATCGCAGTTACTTACCTGCAGATATCAGAAGCAAAAATAAACAATCGGGAGTTTTTGTCTCTGTACGGAGGGAAAAGGGTTCCATCTGTAAAAAATGCGAAACAAAAAGTTGTGTAAAAAAAATGATAGTAAAAAAAAAATGAAACTTTTTGATGCGACCATTAAGGCGAGTGAGATTTGATAATGTTTAAGCAGAGAAAGATAAAGTGATTAAAAGAATACTGAAAATTGTCAGAAAAATAAAAATATTTTCCTTTATAAAAAAGTTTTAAAGATTTTGCTGACTCTGAAACTTTATTTGTATTGACAGTTTTATCAGACACCATTCTCGTTTTGGAATGTGGTCGTTTATCTTATGGTAATCCAAACTTGAAAAAATAAAATTGGCTTTTCTTCACCTTCACCGACACTCGCAATCTCCAAAGTTCTCTCTTCAATCTTCACTCTCTTCTCTTCCAAACTCAACTCAGCTCTTCAGTCAAAAAAGTACAGTTTTTATATTCTTTAACCCACCACATATGCAAATTATTGCAGTATCTTGAATCACAGTTCTCATAACACATCATATTTATCATGTGAGAAATACCAAAATAATAAACTCACCAGATCCATTTATTTGCCGACATTGTGGTGTATTCCAGTAAGGCACAGAACTATTAATAAACAGAAAGAATATAACTGTTAAATATGTTTTCTTTTATACAATAAAATACTGGAAATCAAATTGAAAAAAAAAAAAAAAAATTATGCATTAGAATTGAACTTGCTTCAAAAATAAAAATGATTGCAAAAATATCCAATAAAATAATTTGAAAGCAAATAGAAAAAGTCCCTTCATTTTGATTCAACATTAGAATGCGCATTTCATTTGAAAAGCCTTTTAGCAATCACTGGAAAAAGCATGACATTGAGAAAGCTATGCCCCCCCCCCCCCCAGCCATATATAATATAGCATAAAATAGAAAAATCAAACAAAATGACTGCCATCCTTGTCTCACTTAAATCAGAAAACACATCAAATAAACATTAATACAAGAACGGTTTCATTATTTTTAGAAATTTCCTAAACAAAAATAAACATTTACCTTTTACCATTCCAAGATTTGATCACACCCAATTTGGAAAGGTCTTCTGTACCTGCATTTATTGTATAAACTCCATCATCAGTGTCATTTTTCTGAAGTCACAGATTGAAAAATAGAAAGTTAATCTTTCAATTGTTAAATATTAGATTTTAAAAAATCTTTCTCACAAACCATTACTATTTATTTTCATTAATTTATATTTTTAGAAAAAGTTTTTTTGGTGCTTGTTCACTGTTTCGGGCAGACGGAAAAATTATTTATGTGTGAAAACTATATGATGTACTTACTCAGTGGTATTTTATTGTTCAATGTTGGAAAAAGTAGGAAAAATTATCCACTAGAACTTTAATTACAAGTATTTCCCCAATTTACGTATTATTGCAATCGCTTCGATGAGTATGTCTCCATCTTGTTTCGTTGGACACAATTCAAGGGCAGATAATTTGCAAGGGCAGATAATTCGCATTTTTTTAAAAAACAGAAAACAAGAAAAGGGTTAGGGTTAGTATTTCTATTTAAAATTATGTGATTATCTGCCCTTCGCGTTATTATCTGCCCTTGAATTGTGTCCAACAAAACAAGATGGAGGCATAGTCATCGAAGTGACTTGTACGATACGGAAAATGGAAAAATATTTGTAATTAAAGTTCTAGTGGATAATTTTTCCTACTTTTTTCAACATTGAACAATAAAATACCACTGAGTAAGTACATAATATTGTTTTCACACATAAATAATTTTTCCGTCTGCCCGAAACAGTGAACATGCACCGTTTTTTTTTGTGTGTGTGTGGTGGTGGTGGTGGGAGGGGGTATTTTCGAAAGTGTTTCCATTATTTACAACGATTGTCCTTATGTTGGTTGCTATAGTTACATTTCAGTCGATGTGCTGTGATACTATGGACTGTCACCCCCAACCCCTCAGCCAAGACCCCGAACAATGAGAGGAAATGATTCACCAAGGTACACAAAGGCGATCGGAAATAGTATAGGTAGTCAGCTTGGGAGTGGCCGAGTCATTTTCCATCTATCAGTCACTTTCGGACAAAGACGAAACGTTTAGGATTTCCGGCCCTGAGTCAATATATTTAGGAGTTTCAGTTTTTTATGACAGTTTAGTCTTACGTTAGTTTGCGACAATTGGTGGTTTGGAGATCCTCTGAGAGAGATCAGAGCAGATTGGCACAGACCTGAGATGAGCTGACTTCAACCAGCCGATGGTGATGCCTCGACAGACGATTTAATCTCAGTTAAGTTCTCATATATTAGCTAAAACCTAACTATGATGTGGACGTTAGCATTTGAAGAGCCCTTTTCTGCGACAGTACCACACACACACACACCAGAGTACAACTGACTGATACACAATGTATTTGAGTTTGTGTTCTTTCTTGTGAGTCTGTGTTGTTTTGTTTTTCTCAACTTGTAAACCAGTGTTTTCGCCAGAGCATAAAACGACACTGCCAGAAGAAGAGAGATGAAGACAAACAGAAAACCACGGCACACAAGCATTGGGGTCCGCGATTGCCTAGAGGAGACGGACATATAGTCTTACAGTGCCCTCTTCATTTAAATTGCATAAAAATAGAATGCACCACAATGCCCACAATCATCAATATACATCAAATACAGAAATGGAAAGTACATGAGAAATGAAGGAGGGGGGGGGGGGAAGAGATATAGGTGGCGCAATGGTTATCTATGAAAACTAGAAAATTGGTAAACCGAGTTCAAATCCAGTCAGATCTATTACATGTTGACATTTTTTAAACAAGATTTGTTATTTGAAGAATGTCTCCATTTTGAAACAGCTGCCAAACAAGTTGAATAGTTGGAAATAAAAGAGTCTTATATCCCATCATCAATAATTAAAACAGTTGGGCTGGAAAATGAGCCCACATTACAGATGGCTGAATCTTTCGGATCAAGACTACAATAAGGACCCCAGTTCATTAACACAAGACGCGAAACATGTTCCAGAAATCACCGGCGTCTTCCGGTTGACCTCGCAATACACGTGGTCGCTATTTACAAAACACTTGTAAATAAACCTTTTATTTATTTTAATAAATGCAGTATATTTTGGAATTTTTTTTTTCTTTTAACATGTTAATATTTATTTTAAGGCAGAGAGTCCATAAATAAAACAAATAAAATATTAACATGTTTTCTTTTAAAACATGTTTTTGTGTCACTATTTACTTGCCTCCCCACGAGGGCAGAAATTGGGGGGAGGGGGGTTATGAAATATTTATCGCCGTACTTAAGTAATCTTCTGTTTTGTAGGGAAAAATCAAGCTTCCCAAAAAGGGGCACTCTGGATCTTACCTCAGTTTAGAAGGATTTTTCCATACTACACTTTGCTCCTAGCCCGAGGAGGCAAAACGGAAGATTACGCAAGTTATTTTAATAAATAAACGAAATATATACGCTTTTTAAAAAATCGGCTGACTTGTAATCTTTCGTTTTGCCTCCCCACGAGGGCGGAGTTAGACATCAAAAATCAGTTTCTAAACGGAAGCAATTTAAAGTTTATGAAGTTTTTGTCCTTTTTTTTCTGTAAGCAACAAATGAAATAAGATTTAACAAATACATAAATTTATTTACAAATCTTTTTATAACTTATTTCTTATTAAAAAACAAAACTTTGCTATTTACTCGCCTCCCTACAAGGGCAAAGGTAGACACAAGGTAGGTTAAAATTACCTCGTAATGAAAATTAAAGTTACCTCAGTTTAGAAGGATTTCTCTATCACTGACCGCAGATAGGAATGATGAAGTGTAGTATAAAAAAAATAGATACTACACTTTTGCCTCCCTGTGAGGGCGGAGTTAGACTTCAAAAATCAGTTTCCAAATGAAAGCAATTAAAAGTTTATGAAGTTTTTTCCTTTTTTTTTCTGTAAGCAACAATTATAAACAAATAAATAAAACTTTGTATTTGTTAAACCTTATTTCATTTGTTGCTTACAGAAAAAAAAGGACAAAAACTTCATAAACTTTGAATTGCTTCCGTTTAGAAACTGATTTTTGAAGTCTAACTCCGTCCTCGTGGGGAGGCAAAACGAAAGATTACAAGTCAGCCGATTTTTAAAAAAACGTATATATTTCATTTATTTATTAAAATAACTTGCGTAATCTTCCGTTTTGCCTCCTCGGGCTAGGAGCAAAGTGTAGTATGAAAAAATCCTTCTAAACTGAGGTAAGATCCAGAGTGCCCCTTTTTGGGAAGCTTGATTTTTCCCTACAAAATGAAAGATTACTTAAGTACGGCGATAAATATTTCATAACCCCCCCCACCCCCATTTTTGCCCTCGTGGGGAGGCAAGTAAATAGTGACACAAAAACATGTTTTAAAAGAAAACATGTTAATATTTTATTTGTTTTATTTATGGACCCTCTGTCTTAAAATAAATATTAACATGTTATAAGAAAAAAAAAATTCCGAAATATACTGCATTTATTAAAATAAATAAAAGGTTTATTTACAAGTGTTTTGTAAATAGCGACCACGTGTATTGCGAGGTCAACCGGAAGACGTCGGTGATTTCCGGAACATGTTCCGCGTCTTGTGTTAATGAAGTCTTGATCCAATCTTTCAAATCGGAAGAGAATAAAAAAAATGTCCATGATAAACTTCTAAAGAGAATGATACAGGTTCCATCTGATTCGAAAAGAATGAAAGGCATTTTTCATCAAATGCTTCTCACAGAACAGATGAAGTATCGGATGAAAAACTTTGGAGATATCATATATTTATCATTAATATTACAATTTTTAAATTCTTTTGGTTTAATAATAGATAAATGTATATTCAACTATTTGCAAATAATTGCAAATCGTAATACAACATAGTAGCTGAGAATTCCTTGAACAAATGTTGACTCTTAGTAGAAAATTCAATTGTAATTTCATGTCTAGATTGTTCAGTCACGAGAAAGATTACAGTTCAGGTGATATCAAATAAAACAATGTTATTTCTCTTCGGACTATTATCTTAATATTACACTTAAATACAAATGTTGAAGAATGGAAATAATGATGGAAATTCAGACAAACAGAACAAAACATTTAGTACATTGATCAACTCACAAGTGATAATATGTTTGGGAATTTTTTAGATGAGGATTATTCGGACTACTGTTCTCATTCTAATAATACAGGGTGGGCCAAAATAAGGGTCCTATCTTTAAATTTGAATAACTTGAATTTGAATAACTTCCACAAAATAAAAGTTAAACTCACCAAACTTTATGTGTGTGTAGACTGACCCTTCCGAGATTTTTTGAAATAAACAAAACAAATTTTAGCCGAAAAACACTTCTTAAAACTTACAAAAACTAAAGTATTGTTTTTTACACTGTTTTGAGTTTTTTAAGCAAAAATAATGTTTTCTAAATGAGGGTACGTTCCTTAGGGCTAATACGGCTCATGCTTGCTTCGGAAGGGGTCCTTTACTTATTCTAAAAAAAAAAAAAAAAAAAAAAAAAAAAAAAAATCAATAAATAAAAAAGTTATGAATTTTTAAAAATAGGACCCTTATTTTTGCCCACCCTGTATAATAACATCCAAGATGAAAACAGTTGTTCGAATAATCCAAATAATAAAAATGAAGGTGATAAATTCACGACTGTATTTTTTAAAGAGATTTATTGGTGTCATTTCAAAGTTGGCACTTTTGAAAAACTTATTCTCAAAATCTCTCAAATATTTGAGCAATAAATGAATTCTGATTTTGGATGTGCCTATAGGCTTCGAAAATAAACTGACTGAGTAGAGGTTTATTTATTTCAGTCAAGACGGCTTACTTTCACTAAACCCCTGAAAAAAACATTGACAAAATTTATCCACATCTCCTTCTCAGGTTGGAATAAAATAGTAGGGTATACTGGGCTCTCTAGCTTTGAAAAGCAACTCATCTAAAACAAAGTAGGATTAAATTATTTTTTTAAATCAGTCTGAACTTGTCTTCATTCTGTGACATGTTGGGCCTTCACCTTTTGTGTTGACTTGCTACATGAGCTTCTGTGGGTCTGCCAAGGTTAATACATGGAAACTGGGAGGAATTACACAGGAATTGTTTTGTAGCAATTGTTGATTTGTAGCAATTATTGTTTTGTAGCAATTGTTGATTAGTAGCAATTGTTGTTTTGTAGCAATTGTTGATTAGTAGCAATTATTGTTTTGTAGCAATTATTGTTTTGTAGCAATTATTGTTTTGTAGCAATTATTGATTTGTAGCAATTATTGATTTGTAGCAATTATTGATTTGTAGCAATTATTAATTTGTAGCAATTATTAATTTGTAGCAATTATTGCAAGCGAAAACTTAAAAGAAGCAGAAAAATTCTACTTACACCATAGAATATACCAAACTCTTCTGGGATAGTGAGGTTAAAAATCCTCTTGATTAATGCTCTCACTTTGTCAATATTTGGGTCTCTGAAACCCCAAATAATCTCAGAAACGGTGAGGGATTTGAAAAGCGGGTCGACCGCAAAGAATGCATTAGCAAGGATGCGTTCAAAAGAAGATGCAGCTCTCAAGAAATTGATTACTACCTGAAAATAAAGAAAAAAAAAGTTAACATTTTTTTTCTTTACATTTGTAAAGATTGTATCTATACACGTTGCAACACACATAAATAGTTCGACTGCACCAACAACCCACTTTTATTACGGCTTTGCAGAGAATGAGAAACCATCATAATCACACACTGAAGCCACTAACATCAGGACTAAAAATATTTTTACACAATCTAAAAAAAAAAAAAACGAGGGACGAGTGGAAAGGGACAATGTTCAAAAATTAGTTTCTCTCGGTTTTAATCGTTTAAAAAAAATTCATTTTGTTATTTGAAAAAAAAAAATGTAACTAAAAAAATAACAAGGAATTTTTATACCGTTCAAAATCTTTTAAATTACTAATTAAATGTTACATCATTTTTTTTTTCTTTCAAAATTACAACAGAATACTTATATTTAAAATCAAAATAATTGCTGATTATTTTAAGCATTAATTCACATTATATATGTCAAGGTTTATTGCCAGTCGCCTTTTTAACAATCATTCAAACATTCTCACCCAAGCTCAATGAATGACTGAACGGGTCATATATTTTTCCAGTATAAATATATATATATATATATATATATATATATATATATATATATATTGAATACTTCTGTCATTCATACAAATAGTCATAAAAAGTTAATGTTATAATTAAATTAACTGAATTTAATTTAATATTTTCTAACTTTTCTTCTTTAAAATATATTGCAATTTTTTTATTTTTTATTTTTTTTTAAATCAATATTGTTTTGATGTTCATATTATAAGTAAATTCTCTTAATTATTTTAAACAGCAAAAATAAAAACATTTTAAAAAAATTTCTTCAAGAAAATCCATATTCTTTTCTTCATGTTATTCTTTGTAATAATAAATATTTTTATTATAAAAATAATTTTCTTCCAAATAATCTGTTTTCTTTATAAAATATTAAAAAAATGGGTTGATTTCCCTTCATAAGAAAAACGAATTTAATGAACCTTTTTAACTGCGAGATTAATGAAAAAACAATTTTATTATCACAAAATTAATGTCAGAATTTACATTAATTAAATTCAATTTAATAAATGTATGTTGAATTTTACTAGTGTTGAAAAAAAAAAAAAAAGGAAAAGTGTGTCAAATCCAACATCTATGCCAAAGGGGCCATATTGAGTGTAGTTGACTCCTTCGTATATTTTGGCAGCATTCTCTCCCTAAATCCTTCTAAGGATCAAAAAGTCTAGCAACGCTTTGGTACGTTTGAAAAACGCATGTGGATCATCACATTGAGCATTACCATTGAAACAAAGCTTAGTGTGTATGTCTTGTCTATTCTCTTGTATTCTTCAAAAACAGAGCACGTACAACCGATACATAACGGACTTGGAGACATAACGGACTTGGAGACATTTCACCAAACTTAGAAGGATCCTAAACATAAATTGGCAATCGCTCACACTAGACACCACTGTTCTACAGTAAGCTGGTGTGTCGGCCATTAAAAAAAACTAAGTTAAACTCGAGTTACCAGGTGGAGCGGGTATAAATATTAAAATAACAACAAATAAATCTTAGTACAACATTTGCTTATAATTTGTATGGTAGAATTTCAAATCTTGCAGTTAGCCTGAAGATTTCCTTCAATGGAATGAAACAAACGTTTCTGTATAATTCATTTTGTCATAAGTATATTTTTATACTACTACTATATAATATATATATATATACACTAGCGGGGCTACCCGGCGTTGTTCGGGGTCATAAAAACACAAAATAGAAGAAAAATAGTGTGTGCAACATCTTTATATTCAAACTTCTATTTCTCTCCCTCTCTGTATAGCCGTCTCTTTATCTTTCTCTCTTTCTCTTCCCTATTCACCACATTTCACCGCCCCCCCCCCCCCCTCTCCTCGTTGCCACCTTCTCTATGTTGCCTTTGGCGAAAACTGTCTCTTCTCCACCACTCCTCTTCCGTTGCCCAGGGCAAAAGTATGACATATTTCTATTAAAAGTACCACCTCTGACTGCACCTTCTATATACGTACCTATCGCTACCTCGGTGCGCATACTATATACGTACCTATCGCTGCCCCGCTGCGCATACATAAGAACTCATATTAATGCACCCCTGTCGTATCAAAGAACAAAAATCGAGTTCATTCATGTAGCGTCACTATCATAAAAAAAGAACTCATATTAATGCGCATCCGTTGTATCAAAGAACCCATATAGTGCCTTTGTGCCCCTGTTCAAGAAGAAGAAGTAAACGTATTCGATAAGGGCGCAATACTGCACAAGCCCTCTAAAAACGTATTCCATAGGGGCGGTATACTGCACAAGCTTCCAGTCGCATATTTTTGCTAGTTGGAAGCAGAACAGATACTTCATTACCTCCACACCTCTCAAAAGAGGAGGTGGTAATGTCTGGAAGGATGGTATCATGACAATAGAACAGATACTACACTACCTCTACACTTCGACGGATAATCGTCTGACGCGTCCAGATCTGGCTGTATCTCAATTTGGCGCCGTTTAAAATGACCAAAACACACAAAAAAAAAAAACTGACCAAAAACATAAAACAAAAAAACAGATAAAAAAAACTAAAAACATGAAAAACACAAAAATTGGCGCCAAAGAGCAAAAAAAAAAAATTAACAAAAAACATGAAAAAAATTAAAATAACATAAAAGCCAAAAAAGGTATAAAAAAGGTATAAAAAAAACATCAAAATTCGGGCAAATAAGCAAAATAAAAATTTGACAAAAAACATGAAAAAAATTTAAAAAAACAAACAAAAAACATCAAAATTAGTGCCAGAGAGAAAAAAAATAATATGGACAAAAAACATAAAACATTAAAAAAAAAAAAGCCATCACAAAACATCAAAATTTGCAAAAAAAGCAAAATGAAAAAAAAAAATTGACAAAACAAGATTAAAAAAAATTTCTTTCACCCCCCCCAAAAAAAAATTTTTTGTTTCACCCACGTCAACCATCCTAAAAATATTTTTTGTAGAAAAAAAAAAAAATTGTTTTTTAACCCACCCTCACCCAAAGAAATATTTTTAGTACAACCCCCCCCTCAAGAAATATTTTTAGTTCAAAATTAAAAAAAAATCTCCCCCCCCCCCAATATTTTTTACCCTCCCCCCCCCAAATACTTTCAATTAAAAAAAAAGTTAGAAGCAGAACAGAAACTTCAATACCTCTACACCTCTCAAAAAAGGAGGAGGTAATGCCTGGGAAGATGGTATCATGACAACAGAACAGAACGGTTGAATTTGAGGAAATGACTTGCAGTTTTTTTTCGGGTAGGACTTGCAATTTGTTTTTAAAAAAGACTACATGATATAATCGTTTTCTATTTAAATCAATACATAATTAAATTGAAATTTAGCTGAAAATAGCTTTTCCTTTGTCTACCACACTTCCTAGTGCTGAGGATGTCCAGACGCATTATAGAGTTGATGCAATTGGTCGCACACATGGCCGATCACCCGAGACACTGAATGCATAAGGCATTCATAATCTCACCAGTTTATGGGAATCTTTCTTCCAGTTTCTAGCCATATTCTAGCTAGTTTCTAGCCGCACATCCACCTGATCATTACACCAAAACTGTTGCAGATAAGAAGTGTTTGAATGCCATGTCTCACTGTCATGCAAAATGCCAGAGTGAATACAAGTTGAAAAGATTTTGGCCCGAATCTTCATGGAACCGTACCTAGATCTAAAGATTGGCAACA